>JASCZW010000308.1:0-144624 GCA_034211315.2 Aedes japonicus
TTCAAATTGATAAATCTCGATTGTTAGTTTATTCTTGTTTATTCTTGTTTATTTGTAATCATATCATCCGACAACATGGTCTTAATGAAATCTTAATGTATAATAATAAAACTAGTTATTAGCTAAAAACACGCATTGAGCGTAACCGTTCTTTAAATATGTTAGTTGACAAACTAAAGTCGAAAACATCATTACCTGCCTGAAAACGTCTGGAGATGGAGTTGAGAGGATCGTTAGAGCCATACGTCGTATTTCTTGTTCTTGGTTGTGGATATTGCCTGGATCGAAGAACACGTTGAGGAGCATAAATCTGCAAACGCTCAAGCAATGCTGCACTGTCAATTTCCGCACGAAGTATTTTTGCTCCAAATACAGCTTGGTCCACCAAACGGCGATTTTGAAGCGTTTCAATGCCCAGCAAAGCACAGCGATCTGCATATGGGGGTAGATTTAAAGGGTCACGCCAGGGCAGATTTCTAAGAGCAAACCTCACAAACCTCCGCTGAATGGATTCAATCCTAGTGATCCACACCGCTTCGTAAGGGGACCAAACAACTGCTGCATACTCCAGAATAGACCGGACGAGCGAGCAATACAGAGCACGTAGACACAAGGGATCATCAAAGTCATGAGCAGTTTTTAGAATGAAGCCTAGCTGACGATTGGCTTTGTCAATTATTTCCGAATAATGCATTTTGAATGTCATTTGCGCGTCAAGAAGCACTCCAAGGTCCTTAATTTTATCAACACGTTCCAGTTGCTCCCCATGCATCGTGTAGTTGTAGTGAACAGGCATTCTACAGCGATGGAACGATATTATAGAGCATTTGGAGACACTCACTTTAAGGAAGTTGTGGCTACACCAAGAAGCAAAAAGGTCAATAAGCTCTTGAAGTCGTCTGCAATCAGCTTCTCGTCGGATGACAAGAAAAAATTTCAAGTCATCAGCATAAATGAGCAACCCACCGCTTACCAGAACGTTAACGACGTCATTGAAAAACAATACGAATAGTAGAGGACCCAGATTGCTCCCTTGGGGCACGCCGGACAGTGGAGAAAACCAGCTGGATTGCGTTATACCAATTTTAACAGTCAATAGTCTGTTGCCTAAGTATGATCGAAGCCACTTACACATTCTGTTTGAAACTCCCAGTCGTTGCAGTTTTGCCAAAAGGATCACGTGGTTTACGGTGTCAAAGGCAGCTTTTATGTCAGTGTAAACTGCGTCAAGTTGCGCTCCAACATCCATTGCTGCAATGGCAGTCATCGCAAATTCGCAAAGATTACTATTCACCGATCTTTTGGGGTAAAACCCGTGTTAGCAAGAGCTAATGTAGTTTCGACACGTGCTTAGCAAAACTTCGTTGACAATGGATTCAACACACTTGGAGCCAGCTGCCAGCGATGTCATACCTCGGTAATTAGAGATGTCGGTTTTGTCTCCTTTCTTATGTACAGGAAGCATATACGATGACTTCCATGCGGAAGGTAATTGTTGAAATTGGAGAGATTTATTGAAAATAGCTTGAAGAGGTGCGGTCAGCATACCAACACACCTTTTAAAGACGCACGAACGAACGCCATCTGGACTGGGGTTGTATGATAGCTTCAGCTTTTGTACTGCTGATTCAACCATCACTTCAGAAATGTCAAACACATCCAAGTTTATCACATCTCTCGGTACAAAATTCAGAGCCAGTCTTATTTCATCTATCGATGGAACACGGTCTTCAAAAATGCTAGCGAATTTTTTAGAGAACAGTTCACATTTCTGCTCTGCAGTGCGAGCATGAAGGCCACCTAGGTGCATCGAAGTTGGCAGACCATTTTCTTTACGTTTTGAATTAACGAAGCTCCAGAAGCGTTTTGGGTTCCACCGAAGATCATTTTTTTTTTGTCTTGATTATCGAGATTTTTAGCCTCGGGCTGGTTCATCTCCCGTCGTAGTCAGTCCAACACCACTTTTGGGCATTTTCGTAACTTTTCCGGGGGTGAGATTCGAACTCGTGACTTAGGCGTGAGATGTATGGATATAACCAATACGCTGGGGTCGACCCTGCGCGGAAGATCATCTTGCCTCCTTTTTACGTAGCATTTATACTAAAATCGATTGTATCCTCTATAGAGACGACTCGCTTCATCGAATTGGCGTTTTGTGAATGGACATCTCCATTGACAGTACTTCTGCAACAATCTGGAGCGATTCCTGCGCAAAGCGCGAAGTTGAGCGAATGAACATCGAATTGAACTCTATCAGATAGCTCACAGCAAGTAAGCACACAAACTGATGTGATTAAATTTTCAATATTTAGTACAGACTCTGAGTTTTATCAATTCTAAATGTAGTGTTAATGACTGCCGCCAAGAATGATTCAGCATAAGCCCTTAAAACCATTAAGTAGCAGAACGAGTAAAAGCTATGAATTTTGTCAAAACTAAACCAAGCGTGTTTCCTACCAGCATGAAAAAATACAAGCATTAGTCAATAACAATAGTTTACTATCTCTATAATCTTCGTGTATTCATTTAAATAACTGAACCCTCTGGGTGTTACAAAATAATGGATCGTCTGGGTGTTATATGAACCATTATTTTAAAACGGGAATCATTGACCTCTAACAGAAAATAATGTACAGTCATTGGCAAAAAAGTGCTGACTATTTTTTTCAAATCTATTAAAAAATATGCTCTCAAACCCAAAAGTTGAAAAAGTGGCAAAAATTGCGCTACCCGGGAATTGCACTTTTGTTATCATATCATGAGAAGTAAAAAAACATTTTACGCATGTAGTTACACAAGGCATGTTATGCAATAAATAAACGTTAATCGCAAGTGTGCGCGATTCACGAGTTGCACTCAGGTTGGTTGAAAACACACTCATGACATTTAAGTACAACCTCACCACGCTAAAATCGCAACAAATTGCTTTTATTTGGTAAACCAGTGCTGTTGAAATCCATTTCGTGCAATCGGATAAATTTAGTGATAACTTGGTTCAACAGCGGAATTTATAAATATGGTTATGGTGTATGTTAAAATTTTAGTTCTTGACAAATTCTACAACTTTGTCAAATAGTGCACTGCCCTAACTGATATATAGAATAAGTTAAGTTCACTGTTAAATTCAAATTATATTCAACGATTCATTTGAATATTCAGATATTGCGTTCTCAATTCTTAGGTTTTAGAGTTAGAACAATACATTGTGAACCAAATTTATGAGAATAATCAAGCACAACAATTGCTTCATACGTGCTATTGTGAGAATTAGCTTCTGG
The DNA here is from genome assembly GCA_034211315.2 of Aedes japonicus. Taxonomy (NCBI): domain Eukaryota; kingdom Metazoa; phylum Arthropoda; class Insecta; order Diptera; family Culicidae; genus Aedes; species Aedes japonicus. Next base: position 3,279 of record JASCZW010000308.1, read on the forward strand.
GACGAGTTGTTGGCAAATTTAGCGCATTTAATCAAAATGATTATTAACAGCACTGTGTATAGCAGATAAAAGTATTATAAGAAATTTTAAAATCTTATACATGATATTCTTCCTGATAATTGTTCGTACAACACTGCAAAAAAAGGGTAATAAATTGAAGGGTTGTGCACTAGGCACGATTGCATGGCTGACGTTGGATAATATAACCAAAAGGCCCTCAACAAAGCTGACCAATTTTCGGAATGCTCGCAATTTTAGGATTTCCCATTTGCACCCCTATGAATTGCCAAAGGATGTATTCACCATCAAAAAGAAAGAAGTTTTCAATCAAAACAATTAGGCTCAGAGGATATAACAACCAAAAGTGCCTCGTTTCTATCAAGGACTGTGACGAACTAAACTAGTAAAATTCAAAGACTTGCAGCATTTCGGAAGAGTTTATCCTTCTAGTCTTGTATAGTACTGTGGTCCAAAAAGTGTTGCAAAATTCACTTTAACGTATGTCTCATTGCAAGAATTAGATGAAAATGGCTTCTTCCGAGACAACTGTCGCTTTCCTAGAATTGTGGCAGAACCTTTTTTTTTTATCAAAACTAGGAACCCGAGGAACTCGTCTTGATTATATGACCATGAGTCCTTGCTACTTTACTGCTCCTTGTTATTCCTTAGTCCCGTAGCAACTTGTGCCGATGCTACTACCCTCCTTGGTACCCAATTGTCCCATCTTACCCCTCTTTTCTTTTCTATTTCATATTCCTTGCAACTCTCTTGCGCTTTGCTACTTCATTGCTGACTTTTACCCCAATATGTAGCCCCAATACTTGCACCTCCTTTCCCCCCAGCCCATGATACTTCCTTGCCCCTTCTTACCTTTTGGGCCTTGATGTATGTATAAATAGCATAAACGGACGTAAAGCTCATCTGCACAATAGCGCCTCATAGTAAGTGAATTCCGAACTTATGTTACCAACATCCAGAAACCGAGGCTGAAAAGCTCAATAATAAAGATATCTAATCTAATCTAATCCAGAAACCCTTGGCCACTAAGACAAGTATACTGAATAAAGCATTGTCATAACATTGTCTCTGAATATAGCAAAAACAAGTTGGAAACTCATATCCACACTATTATCGTGTAGTGAGTGCACTATTAAGGTATGTCACCATCATCCGAGACCTGGTCATTAATACAAGTTTTCTGAAGCAGCCATTGTGGTATTTGTTAGCGCTCTCTTGACATAGTAGTTATAATCTGGAACGACATCTACCGCCATGTAGAGAAGGAATTCTGAACGTATCTAATCACCATTCTGATGCATTTGGTGACTAGAACAAATTTGCTAAAGGCAGCAATGTCCTAACTGTTAAGGCTCTTGAGACCAGCCATGTCCTAACACTACACTGCACGTCGAGCTACTTTTTACCACGTGCATTATATTCGCCACTTTGACTTCGTGCTTCCACACTAACATGCAACGCGGGGGGTTGAACACCAGTGTCAGTGCTCGTGGTTTGGCTTCGGACACCGTGATTGATGTTTCGGCAAACACCATAGCCGAGTGTTTCCGATTGTGTCCGATTGCAGAAAACACGCGTGGTTTATTAATTTTATTTTTAACCGTTCCGTGCATGTTAAACTCAATCAACTTCTGCGCCCGTCACCCAACAGCCAAGAAAACAAACCAATAAGTCAAATTATCAAATTATTAGAATCATCTGACGAGTATTGCTCTAACCGTGGCAACCAGTGTCATACTGGGTGTATGTTGAGAGCCTTTTTGTGATCGTAACCACTCGGCTGGAGTATTTTTTTAAAAATCAAACACGGTGTCAAAAGCATTACACAAGCTTGTACACTCAGTAGCAAAAAAAAGCCGAGCAAAATTTTGTTTGCAAAAAACTCCATGTTCAACCACCTGTAACTTTGTCAAATATCAATATTTTTGGCTGAAAATTTAACATCATTATGAACAATGTATATACCTCAAGTGATCAAAATTTCATGTTCATGAAATGTATAAATTTGAAGTTACCATAGCATATGTGAAAAAAGTCATTTTTGGACAAAGCAATTTCAAACATCCGTATTTCTGTGAAAAATTTAGGTAGCATATTAAAAAATTCTCCATAGCCTAAAAAAGTACAGAAAACAATGTGGACAAAATTTGAACTATTTCTATTAAGTGGTTTGGACTACAGCTGGCGTCAAAATTACTTTTTTCATATATGTTACGATTACTTCAAGTTTATAAATTTTATCAATATGAAATTTTGGTCATATAAGGTCTATACATTAATTATAGTGTTGTTAAATTTTCAGCCAAAAATATTGATAATTGACAAAGTTACATAGCATTGAACATGGCGTTATTGAGGAGCAAAATTTTGCTCGGCTTTTTTTTGCTACTGAGTGTACACTCATACTGAAAATAGCAATGTCCTAACTAGTAAGGATCTCGAGATATAGCAATAGCAAACTGGAAGTTCATATACACACTTGCGCGGTGTAGAGTACACCCAAAATAAAAAAGCAAGATTGTTATGCAATTTCGCATGATTTGGTTTCATTTCTCGTAATGGATCGTAACTTGGAGAAAAAATGCAACATTGGTCGTGGGCAAAAAAGCAACACATCAATTCGCTTAGCAAAATTCAATGTGTGCGTGAGGTTGTGCAGTTGATTAGTAGTAGTAAATTCAATGGCTCACACAAAAAAGATCTCGATCCGCAACTGAGAATCGAACCGTGCCGCCAGCGTGACGGCTTGTAAACATCCAGCCTCCATAACAAGTTGAGGTGATCGGAATAAAGGCCCTACAGTTGCTTCAGTTGTCGAGGCACTCAACGTTACAACAATGAAGCTTGGGATCATTATCTTGCTGAAAGGTGTAGTTGCCTTCCAACCTCATTTTTAGCAATGACTCCTTCAGTTTTTCGCACAGAATATCCATATAGCCATCTGCTGTCATGATCCCATTGATAAGAGCCAGATTACACACTTCAAACCAGGAAAAGCCAGACTGTAATATTACCTCAATGGTGTTTCATAGTGGGCTGGAGATGTCTATCCTGCAGTCCTTCATCACTTCTGCACCATACTCTTTGCCACCGTTTCTCGTTGAACAGCTCAAACTTCGCTTCGTCCGAGCACACAACACGGTTCCAGAACTTCAGGGGCTTAGTTATGGGGGATCTGACGAATTGGAGCCATTTTGTCATGTTAATCCGGCTGATTAACGGTCGCTTCCGGGCGAAATGCCCTTGTTCAGCGATGCGTCGATGGATAACGTGAAATCGATAGGCTTAGCTTCTCTTTCATTTCTCAGATAGGAAGAATGGAGTTTTCTTGATCTCTCGGATGATTTTACGGCCCTCTCGATGATCCATTTTACGTTTACGTCCACGTGCCGGCCGATGAGCAACACTTCCAAGGTTCTGGTGCTTCAGAAAAATATTCTGAACTGCACCCCGGCTGACTCAATATCTCTCGGCAACTGCGTGCTTAGTATGGTTCCATAAGTAATCACTCACGGTCAGATTTTGGACCTGTAGCCACTTGCGGCTGAGCTTGGGGGCGGATGTAAACAATGAAACGCCAAAGCAGTGATTTACGGGGGGTATGCCAGTGGATTCTACAAGGAAAATTATTCCTGTTTTTCATACCTCAATCAGAAGATTAGTTTTCCTTTAAGCGGTAAATAAAACTAACGACTATATTGAAAGTATATATTTAGGGTAAATGTCCCTTGACTCAGCCTATTATGCAGTGATCGATTACATTTTTTATTATAAATCATAAAGTTTATAATCTGTAAGCGAGATTCAACTAGTTATACACTTGTTAAGATAAGTTTGATAAGACTCTTTTTATAAAGTCAGAAACATTAGAGGGATATGGATTTAATGTCGGTCTATAGGCACCAAATTGGGTCTATTCATGGATGCAACTTCGTCCCATTTGAAGGATTTATTACTAAATGCAGTCTATGTAAGGTTTTTTACATAATTTTATGAATTGAAGCATTACCATTTGAAAGTTTACCAATAACAACCTTTTTACTACGTTTTTGATGCAACAGGCCATAGTTGGGAACATTGTAACGTTGGACGTTGTGTAGTATTTTTTTGGTTCAGGTTCATTCGTTTGAATTATTTAGAATTATTATGAATTAGGTTAAATTAGGTTTGATAAGATTTGAATCGTTTATCAAATGTAAATATTGACAAAATAGGTTAGGTTAGATTCGCCACACATTTATTTTGCATGTCGACTGGGTTGTGTCTCGGCTAAGTTGAATGCTATAAAAATAAGAAATGCAACAATGGCTCCAAACTATGAAATAACCATCTTGACGAAACAAGGAGAAAAGCCAAAAGGAATCTTTATTCGCCATGCGGATTGTTTGCTTGCGCTTTGATTAGGCATAAAAGATAATTGTTTGATCAACATTTCTTAGTGTCAAGAGGATTTAAGCTCGATCATTTCGCAACGATACCGGCTGGAGAACAGAAGTTATCGCGTAGTTTTGAAAGTCTTTATCTAAATAAGTGAAACGTTGTTCTAAGAGATACGTACCAAAGGTACTCAATGGGAAGAGTGAATTTCTCTTGTGAAGTGCTTACATCGAATTTTTAATTCTTTTTAGTCAATTTGAGTATACGTAGTCTCCGGTCTGTGAGACCGGTAAAGCGATATCTTCTCGAGATACGCAATTTGTTAAACGTACCAAAAAAGGTAATTATTTATTCAAGCCATATTAAAGTTTTACATGAGTCTAAAACGTATCATTCGCGTTGGACATTCCAGCGCTCAGGCGCTTTTATTGTGCGGGCTGGAGTTTGAGATCCATGTATTGGGTTTCTGTGTCAACGATCATCACCAAGTTTTGTCCGTGAAGCACGGATCGCACAAGTTGAGCTCGGGAGTCCGCTAAGGCCCGCCTTTCAAGGTAGTTAAACGGAGGGGAGTGAAGTTCGCAAGACGACTGTGCGAAATTATACCCGACGGACGCCAATAATCCATCGGAATTCCACAAAAAGTTACAACCCCTGTGGAAAGGTTACCGAGAGCGCGGTTTAGTGATCCGTAGCCAAGTGTCGGACACCAAATCGGACCTTATCCGAAATATAGGAGTCTCCCTTAACCCCGCTCGGTCATAGCGGAAAGGTACGCGAAGCCGGGTCGCTTGGGAAAGCGGACTTCTATATTGAGGGAGACGGTCAATTCCGGACGCTCTCGACGAATTTAAAATCGGAAGCTTTCCGTCCAGCCGCCACTCCTCCGCATCTGTATTTCGGCCATACTCCCCGAGTTCGTCTGCCATCGCTGGACGCCATTTCAGCAGAGACAGCGGTCGGGTTTCGACCCCGCCATCATCATCGGGATTCGTCGCCATCTACATCGTTGTCGTCGCCATCTGAGTCGCCAGTACCCCGCCGGCATCAGCCTGTCATCGAGAACTCACCAAAAACCTGCGCAGGTATGTGGAAACCTTTTTTCATGGCCATGATTGTTTCCCAGTGAATTTTTCCCGTAACCGAATGTTCTGTCCAACCCGAATGAGTCGCGAGTAACCGGGAAATAAATTTATTTGATTATTTGTGATTTGAAGTACTGAGTTTGAATTAATTTTCGTTTTGGGCAGGTCCGATAGAATTGACTCCTCCTGAGATCCGTTTTCGTTTTCCGTTCCGTTGTCATCAATATCAGGCTTCTCTTCTTCCGTTCCGGTTAGCTCATTCAGATTGAGCGAGTTTAAGTTTGGGTTTTATTTATTTAGGTTCAGAGGGGGGAAATCAAGCAGGATTTATTGGCGTTTTTTCTATTTAGCGATTATTTCAATAGTGTTTGAGCCTTGGAGCTAATAGCCGTTCACGAGTCCCCTGAGGTGACTGTCTCAAAAGGTCGGGCAAATACCAAACGACAGGTGGCCTCCTGCTTGCAGGAGTGGCGCTAAAGCCATCTTGTTAAAGAAGAAACCTCGTGAGTATTCTCCGAACGGTTACAACATACACAAATATATGTCCTCAACATTGGGTCTACGAATTTCTACTAAAATCATTATTATTTCAGCTATGTTAACAGTTAGTTTGTAACGTGTAACTATTTTCTGTACATCCAGACTGCATTAGTTGCTTTATCGATTCAATTAAGCCAAATTTAGATCACTTGAAGTAGATCATCTGCTCAACTTAACTAGTGAAATCAAGATGCCCCGAAAGTTCAAGAAATCGAAAACTACGTGAAAGTGAACAACTATAAGTTGCTTAATTTTGTCTCAATTGCTTCGGTCATTCTTATAGCAACATGATTCTGTTGATTATCGCTGGATTTATGATACTTTTGATACACAGGCTGAATGAAGGAGCTAGGCTAACATTACATCCCGTTACCCTTTGTTGGATTTCTCATTAATAACATTTTTTTTTAAATATTTGCTTAGTCCTTGTGGACATGTTTTATCCACGATGTTATTTCACTTACACTTCAATTAAGACTGACTTCTAACTTCCCCACGACTCAAACTCAAGCTGACTGCATCTTCTCCAAAAACCAAATTTAGTAACCTAAATGCCTAATCTAAATAACTGAGGTCAGCTGCCTGGGAATCTGTTGAGTCACCTGTTCAGACGTTTACGCCTCACTCGTATTCTAAAGGAGCGATAGTCTTAACTCTCATCGGAAAGATGGATGCTATGATCTGCAGTCTCGTGGGAAAGTTGATGATTATTGATGCAACGGCAAACATGAAACTTGTCAAATGGGTCAAAAAGAAACTGAGCATGTGTCAATAGAATGGTTCTGATATGTACAGGACTTATAAAAAGGGATTTTCTTACATACGGCTCTATTGATCTTTTTTTTTTCGCCGATCACTGTAGATCTGTCAGCCTAGCTCCTCCATCCAGCATACACTGAGAAAAAAAGATTGGTAAACGCAAATACATTCTAGTTTCAAGTTTCATATAACCGGAATTTCACGATGAATTTGGCACAACCATCATATTATTGTGATTTGAATATACGGCCCTGCCGTAACGAACAAGTCTCAGGGTAAAAACCACGATAATGTCCAAAAAAATACAAAAAACATCAGCCCAAAACTTACAATTTATTTGAAAAATATAATCCCATCGACGCGTTGAACTCCATCGCCCCCCCTTCTTCGGCGTTCATACGGTTTTTTCTTACCCCATCATAACGGTGTGTTGTAGTTGGTTCGGCCTGTCTTCTTCCTACCCACACATCGCACGCGAACGGAAGAACGGCATGCTGCGTAGTGCATCGTTTGGTGCGCATAGAAATATGGCGAAGACAGGCTGACAAAACCATATGGCATGAATAAAGAAACAAAAAAGAAGAAAAAAATATATGCTTAAATAGAAAAAGAAGAAAGGTAAAAGGCAAAATAAACCCTCCGCGTGCGAATGGCAGCAAAAAGAGTTTCCTGTTTGGCAATTACGTTTTATTTCATTGCATTTGGACGGATTGGGGATTGACATTGAACTTCATCGCAGCGACATAGTTCCATAAACGGATGCAAGCCGACCTTTTCCTTTCAAGCAATCAGAGTAAAGGGGTCATCAGGGGAGGAACTTTTGAACCTGATGAAAATGTAGGGTGATTTTAAATAAACTTGGGAGTTGACTCTTGGCAACATAAATTAAAGCGTGCAAAAATTCAATATATTTCACACTACAAGTCTTCAGGATCATGTAATATCGCGTATATGTAAAAAATAGTTTGTTATTATAGTATAGAATATATAAGATGAAATGGTGTTGAGTGATACATGAAAGCTGCCAAGTTCAGTTTGAGTATTTCGAATCCATGATTTGCTAAAGCTTTTAGGCCAAACAACTAAAGTTCATTGTGGTCAAATCCTAATTGAATTGAAAATTACTTTTACATGAATTACACACTTAGAAATTATGAATTTTACACGAGACGTAATTCATGTTTGTAAAAAGTCCGAGAACGTGAACAAAGATTTCGTGTAAAATTATGTCTCCTGAAACCGACTCATACGCAATTCTATGAAAAATGGGTTTGATTGGATTTATTTTCTCATCTCTTTCAACTCATTCTTATGTGCAAAAGGACGCTTGCATGTGTCGGTCTCAGGGGACAGAAATTTACATGACATTTTGTTAGTGTGTACTTTTAACCCGTAAAGTTCAGACATTTTATCTATGGCAACTAATTTCTTTCATCCTGCTGCTTAACCAATAGATGGTAAATACCGTTTAATGTTTCATAGACCTATCTAACGTTCAATTTTCTTAAATATATGGTAACGTGTTTGCAGTTTTTATTTCCCTTCATCACAAACGATTCAATATTTTAAATAAATGTTATGAATTTTTATAGAACAGTCTTTTAATAAATTTCGCGATTATTTCAGGAACCATTAACATTTCCAACAAATGAACACTACAATATGTCCATCAGCTTTTATACCGCATGTACTAAATTAATGTTAGCCTCAAAAAGTAGAGAGCTTAAGGTAAATTGCTTCTCTAATTTTTTTTCCTATCTTTTATCTCTCTCTCTCTCTCTCTCTCTCTCGCAAACTTACCTTGCTATTCCAAATTGCTAAATCTCGATTGTTAGTGAATAATATTTGTCTAGTGTAGTGTCCGGGTGAATCTCGCGCCTTTTATATTATTCGCCATCTTGACACAACAAGCCAGTTTTTGGTGACGACCGCGCTCATCTAAGCCCGCCAGATTGCTGGTATTGGGTATTTATTCAGCTATCAAACGATATATAACAAATTATTACATATCACCGTTTTGAACCAACTGTCGCACTTTACTTGTGATCGATGCCATCATGATCTGCATAGTCGCTGGTGACACTGTACCCAACAATCAATATGCAACTAGCGATTTGAAATTGGTTCACTGTTGTAGAACCCCTTGGTCCGAAATACACCTTGAAGTCAGCACCTTGCTGTACATATTTGCGCTTTTGTTTTGATTTGCTGTGTTATTTTGACAGAATATTTGAGAGTGTGTTCGTGTGAGTTCATTATTAGAGGCGCATTATGAAGCTTGGGACCGAGCTTGGGACCGATGTTCTAGTACTGACTGAGCCAAGAAAAAAAAATCGTTTTTGCATGGGACCTACTGGTCTTAGAGTTAGTCTATGTTGTGCCGGCGAACTTATTCCACTTTAAACGCATTTGTTGTGCATTTGTCACTTCTTTACCGCATCCTCGAAGTTTTCGCTTGACAATTGCCCAATATTTTTCGATCGGTCTGAACTCAGGGCAACTTGGAAGATTCATTTCTTTGGCGTCGCAATTAACATTGTTTGCAGCTTACCATTCTAGTACCTCCTTAGAGTAGTGGCAGGGGTGTTTTCGATAAGTTTCTAATGGAAGAGCCCTCGATTGTTTATATTTTGATATTTTGACATGTTTTGAAGCAAACGGCTCAACCTGGTGCATTTGTATACGTGATCACATTTGATTCAATTGAAAAAAATGGAGAACGCAGTGCTTTCGAAAGCAATTCCCTTGTGTATCCGAAAATTGGTCGTTCGTGATATGCAAAACGGTGAATCGCACCGGGCTGTCGCTAAGAAGTACAGTATCAGTAAGGCAGCGGTTGGCAAAATTCTTCTGAAGCTTAAAACGTTTGGATCAGTGGTGGATCGCCCTGGCAGAGGCAGGAAGCGGAAAACGGATGCGAGAACGGACACCAAGATCATGCGCGAAGTCAAGAAGAACCCGAAGGTAACTGTCCGCGAGATCCAGGAAACCCTTCAGTTATCAGTTTCCGGTCGAACTGTTCGTCGCCGTCTCGTAGCACAGGAATTGAATAGCAAACTTGCCCGGAAGCGCCCATTTATCAGCAAGGCAAACAAAGCCAAACGGCTTAAGTTTGCTAAGGAGCATGCTGATAAGCCCCTAGAGTTCTGGAAAACGGTTCTCTGGACGGACGAATCAAAATTCGAGCTGTTTAACCGAAAGCGGCGGGTTCGTGTTTGGTGCAGATCGGGAGAAGAGCTTCATGAGCGCCACATCCAAGGCACGATGAAGCATGGAGGATGGTCTGGGGGTGTTTTTTGTGGGGTGGAGTGGGAAGTATTGTGAAAATCGACGGAATAATGACGGCAGATTCTTACATTAACATCCTGCGAGAAAATCTGGAGGTTTCGCTGATCCAGACGGCCCTTGAAGAGAAGTTCGTATTCCAGCAGGACAACGACCCGAAGCATACTGCCAAGAAGACCAAGTCTTTCTTCCGGCCTTGTCGGATCAAACCGCTGGAATGGCCTCCACAAAGCCCGGACCTCATATGAAAAGTCAATTTTTGCGTGACGTAATTAATGGACGTTCCCTTTTATGATAGATGCACTATGCTCTATCCACACTCAGAGTATCCTTGTAACGTTTGATTACAGGACACACGACGGATTCTCTAGATGTTTTTGCACAATTAATTTTCTTCTCAAGTTCCATGATCCGTAAATTCGAGATGCGTCGATCAATCCCGAAAAACTTTTCACCAATTTCTTTGACAATCAAACATCAACAAATGCCTGTCAATCGTGTTCTGCTCCAACAACCAGGGACGCGGTGGTGTATTAAACCGTGCGTCCAGATTTAGATTGAATCGAGCTTTACAAGTTGGATAGTCGAGCTAAAAGTAATATTGTTCTTAAGTGTCCAAATTTGGAACCTGTGCTGGCGTTGGCGTTGGGAAAACGTGAAAATCCAAACAAAACGTGACAAGAGGTGTTATAAAAAGTAACTTTTTGTGTGTGACATAATTAATGGACGTTCCCTTAAAAAGATTGAAAGCATAAAGTTACGGTTGTTCGGATTCGATTGCTTGTATCGAAAGTGAAATTGTAAAAAGTGTCCAGTCTTGGGTCTGCTGTCTGGTGATATGTTGCATACTGTCAAACGCTAGTTAATAGGATAGGGTTGCCAGGCCCCTGTTGAAAACGAACGGCATGAATGGCTGCTGCTGCTTGCATCGAACCTGAGCTGGCGATTGCTACGTTCGAGGAAGAATATTGACGACGAAAAATCTGAGCAGAAATAAAGGGCCAATATGAGAACGTCCATTAATTATGTCACGCAAAAAGTGAATTTTTATAAAATTCTTTGTGTAAATACAACTGATCTGGCAATAACGGAATTGCATCCGTGGGCGGTCAATCATGCTCATGCATACCCTTGTTGCAATACTTCTTGGGGTTCACTTCAGTACTACTAGTTGTCAAAACAGACTACATCAACGGCCTGAATGTTGTCCCTAGGAGATATTGTTTGGTAATTTACATGTCTTCTTGAAATCTAGCAACTACAGCATACGGCCTATAGATTACTTCAGAACTGGGGATTATCAACTTAGATGGCACTCTGGCCCGGATTATCATCTCCAGGAAACATTAAAGATCATTGAACGAAGCTAGGGACATCAAGGATATCAAGGATAATGAGATAGAGTATTAATTTGAGCTTCCATTTAACGACTGCATAACAAAACATTATCGCGGGGAAATTGAAACCGAAATTTTGAAAAATACTACGGTCCAATACTAAATACTTTAAGTAGTGCTCAGGCGGCCAACATAGGCTAGTGCTTCAAAGCTATTGGTCGTAGTAGAGGTGACGCTGTCAAGCAGCGCCCTAGATATCCTGAAAAAAAAAACATATTGTGACGTGAAATCAAATTTGGATTTGGATTTGTTGTTGATATTGAAATAAGATTTGAATTGCTTTTTTATGATGTTAGGCTTTTCTCGGGGTTCCAGTCAAGTGAAATGAAAAACAAATGTGAGTCTTGTGTGAAACCTCACCTGTTCGAGCCGTGCAGTCAAATCATGTAACAGGCTGAACAAAGGCAGCAGAAAATGATCTATATACCAATTTGTTTGTTCCTTGAAGGAATTGTGTACGACGTGCTGTCTTCTTCAACAATTTTGGATTTGCAGAAAAAACGGATTTATTCGTTGGACCGAGTAGATGACAAAAACGCTACTCAAATCAATAGCTTGAAAAATGTGTGAGAATGGTTCCTGCCATATGACAAAAAATCCCGATGGATTTTGAAACTCCCGACTTTTTCCCGAGGATTTTGCATTTCCTCATTATTTCCGTATTTCCCGAGTCGGTGGCCACCCTGCTATCGTGATGATGATGATGTGAACTACCATCTAATGTAGCAAGGCAATTGCCTATAGCACTGCACTGTTTTAATTAAATGATTTGATCAAGGTTGTACTGTGGTAAATGTTCCATCATGTTCCTGTATGGAGCGCCAAAAAGGTATTGTGGGCTCGTAAGCAGATACACTTACGCGCAACCCAAAGCTACAGGGGTCTGGAGAGAATCTCCTTCCAGAAACAACTTCGCATAAACCACACCAAAACCGAGCCCTCACCTAGTAAAAAGTCCCATTAGAAGGGGGGAAGAGCCCGCCCTTTATTCACGAAATGTTAACAACTGGAATTTGGCAGTCCCACTCTTCCTATCCAAATCGCTTCAATCGGGTACTCTGATGGTCCCTCTCTTTATCCCAACATATGATGTTACATAAATATATGAAAAATTCCGAGCAATTAATATGATTTTCTTACCTTGATATTGAAATCATCTCATCTTGAAGCTTGTGTTAGCTTGTTTGGCTATAAGTAAAATTGGTTAGTGGTTCCTCGTTCCTCACTTACTGCTTCAACCTTCCTTTGATGTAGGGTTCATATTATCGTCTCGGTGTTTCTGCTTTTGAAGAGCTGACTTTGGTAGCGCATATCGAGACTCACAATGTGTCATAAAACACCGCTCACGGTCATGGGGAAGGAAAGAGAACCGGAGAAAGGAGAGAAGCATTAGTAACTAGTAACATGCTATGCGCATGTGAGATTTTCATGGTGATATTCTCACAACGGCCGTTCAGAATGGTTCGACGGATGCATATGATAGATCATTCCCGATGAGTTTCCACTCGTTTACTCAGAAGACGAGAAACATTTTACTACGTGCTGCATTTGGGAACATCAGGACAATGATCCACCATCGCATCTTCAAGTGGTCATTACAAGCAGTCCATTTGGTTCAGGCATTTTTTAACGTTTATGTGGCAGCCTATTCACACATGAAATCTGCCGCGACCAAGCTGGCAGAACGGGCCCACACCCCTTTCTGAACCGAAGGGCATTGCGGGGCCACCCTGCTATCGTTTACGAAAACGAACCCTGCTGCCACCCAATCCTGTTATCCAACATCCCAGTGAAGTTTCAAATATCTGTATAGAATTCACATGTCCGAGCTAAAAGTGAGATCAATAAAACAAAGTTAAATGGCACTTGTTACACTGGCATTATGAAGTATAACAAGAAATACTTTTAAATTCTTCTATCAGAAATGAATCAAAAGAGCTTGTATCAGTTTTTCATCGATCTGCTCACAGAACTGTACTTTATTATCAATTCATCTAACAAAATTGAACAACTACAACTACATCCTCTAATCCATTCCGGGTGGAGCTGGTTCCGGACGTTCAACGTCTTTCTCCTGCTTGATGATTACCGGCATGTGCGTTGTTGTTGGCACTTCTTCATTGAAATTGCCCTGTGAAACGAAAAAAAGAGATAAATGCATATCATAATACCATCATCTATGACAATAATCGACTCAACACTTACAACAATCTGAATTTCCGTCCTCTCAGATGGTGTATGGGGTGAAATGCCCAACAGCACATCCATCCGGTCCTGAGATACGTGACCGATTTGGTGTTCCATAATTTCCCGGGCATGCTCTAGCATCGGTTCCCGGAATTCAGGATAAATGTTCAGTGCATCTTGCAGTTGAGCCGCCGGAAGTTGAATCAAAATTCCCAAACTTTGCGGTGTCAGTCGCTGTGCGCACTTCAGGAATCCATCCCAAACTACCTTCTGCTTCCAAACTTGCTTCGAAATAAGACGCTGAAGGAGGTTGGTCACAAAGCCAGCTAGTCGCGGATGAAGCGTCAGCGATTGAATGACCGTTCGCATGAGCAGCGTTGGCAGTGGTGAGATTTCAACCAGCTGTAGAATCACACTACCGAGAACATCGTGGGTGTAGGTTTCCTTCTCCGCCAGACAGAGAGAGGTGGCCTTAACGACCCATTTCAGTTCAACCTTGCTGGTGTCGAGGGTGTGCAGTGCTACCAACAGTTCGACGGGGGATATAGGGAGATTGGAGCTGCTATACTCAGCACCGACACCCAGCAATCTATTGAACACCTCTTTCACCACAACCGGATTCAATTTGATCAGCTTTGGCAGAGCGGCAAGAATTTCCTTCTTTGTAAGCCCGTTGATGACGGGGATCAAGAGACGGACGTCGGACACTTTGGTCTGATGTAGATTTCGGACCCGGTTGACGAGTTCCTGCGTAGGAATGGCTGAAAATACAACAAAATTAGTTCGAAACATGTAACTCAAAGTATGCTCCTTTAACTTACTCTTCTCTGTCAAAATGTATATGATTCTAGTAATGATGGTTTCCGATCCCTTGGGACAATTCTCGATCAGTTTGAGCAACTCTTCGCTCTCAGATCCAATCTTTCGAACTGGAGCCTCGATGGCTCTCAACATTGCCCGTTTCATGTCCGAGGTGGCCTTCGTATAAACGTCCGACAGTTTATGAATCATTTCCTGATTGTAAACAAGAATTTCCAGAAACAGACCGAGGCAAGTTTTAGCTAATTCGTCGCTCCACATCCTTGCCTGCTCAGCACGACCCAACTCAACGGCAAAGATCTCTTCTGGTGGATTCTCATGTTCCAGATAACCGAGCCATAACAGTGCCCATTTCTCCATTTCCTCCATACGAATATGGTGAACCGAATAGATGTGCAGCAAATAGTGAACAGCTTTATCGCGGATAATACTATTTTCGTAGACAGCATATTTGAAGAGGATATCGAGGTAAACCTTTTCCTTCGGAGGTCGTCGAATCAGTAGATCTTTCGTTATTTGCATTCCGCAATCGGCTAGTGCTTCCAATTGACACATGTGATTTAACAGGCTAATCACTTCGTCCGGGAGCAATGGAGCCTCCAGATAAATTCGCTTTAGCAACGAGTCCTTTTCGCGTAAGTCCTGCCGCTCCATTATATTGTTCAATAGGTTCAACATTAACTGAGTGTAGGGAAAATCTGGTTTCATTTCCGATTTGATGTAGGTATGTCGGGTGAAGCCTTGCAGCAAGCTATATTCTTCGAATATCCAGGAGAAAGCCAGATCCAGACGTTTTTTGATATCTTCGAAAATGAATTCCAGAATCACATCTCGCACGGAAGGCATGAAACAGGAACCGAAGACGGTTACTATTCGCCTGTGCTTGGAAGCTGCCCCGCCGATGAGTGCATGCTTTTCTGCCTTTAGAATCCTTCGAACGGCATCGTTCAGGAACGTATGCCTTAATTCCCGCGTCTGGGGCTTGGTTATGTCCTGCAGGCCGAAGGCTTTGACGCGTTGCTTGAGCTTCTGTTCGCCTCCCTTGACCCGTTCCAGCGTTTCGCGAAGCTTTCGAGTGTTTTCTGCATTCTTCCGTTCCTCCTCGGGAAGTTTGTCCAGTTCGACGTCGTCTTCGTCGGCATCGTCGTCGCCAACCGTTTCAGCTTCGCGGCGACGGCCTAGAAAAGGTGAGGTTATAAGCTGTTAGTGGTTGTCGTTTTAAAGGGTATAATATAAAAATAGCGAAAAAGTGTCCTTATGAAGGTGAAAAAGATGGAAACCAGCAAAGCTATGTAAAGGATCATCTATTTCAGGAAGGTCTATCCACTTATATTGTAAGTCTTATTGGACTACTTATATTTACTGAGAGACGACTCACTCATGCTGAGCTACCTTCTTTGTTTCTTTTAAAGCGTCTGACTACGAATTTCCTCTATCTTCTCTATATAATAAAAATGAGTTGGGGTTTCCTTTGTCACGATTTAACTCGCGAGCGGAAGGACCGATCGGCGTGAAATTTTGTATGCAGAGATTTTTGGGGCCGGAGAAAAATCTTATGATGGTTTAAGACCCCTCCCTTTACTTGAAAGGGGGGCTCCCTTACAAATGAAACACAAATTTCTACACAACTTGAGAACTAATCAAGCAAAAGAAACCAAATTTAGCATGTGTGAGTTTTTGAAGGCAAAAAAGGTTTTTATGGTAGCTTAAAAAGGGGGGCTCCATACAAATGAAACACAATATTCTGCATAACTCGGGAACTAATCAAGCAAACGGAACGAAATTTAGCATGTGGTGGTTTTTAAGACAAAAAATGTTTCTATGTTGGTTTGAGACCCCTTTCCATCCTAAAGGGGGGGGAGGGGCTAGGGCTCCGATACAAATTAAATACACTATTCTGAATGACTCGAGAACTAATCAAGCAAATGGAACCAAATTTAGTATGTGGTGGTTTTTGAAGACAAAAAATTGTTCTATGTTGATTTGAGATCCCTCCCTTTTCTGAAAAGGGGGGTCTTATACAAATGAAACAAATTTCAACCAAACATGAGAACTATGCCTACTGCTTTGCAAATTTGTATTCAGTGGTTTTTGGGTCCGGAAAAGCATTTTATGATAGTTCGAGAGCCCTCCCGCTTCTAGAAAGGGTGGGATCCTATGCAAATGAAAAACAAATTCCTGCATAACCTAAAACTAATCAAGCAAATGGAACCAAAATTGGTATGGGTGAGTTTTTGAAGGCAAGAAATGTTTTTGTGGTAATTTAAGACCTCTCCTCACTCTGAAAAGGGGGGCTACCATACATACGAAACACAAATTTAAACCAAACATGAGAATTATCCCTACCGCTATGCAAATTTGTATGCAGGGGTTTTTGGGTCCGGGAAAGGATCTTATTATAGTTCGACACCCCTCCCGCCTTTAGAAAGGGGGGCTCCCATGCAAATGAAAAACTATTTTCTGCATAACTCAAGAACTAATCAAACAAATGGAACCAAATATGGCATGTGGAGGTTTTGTAGGCAAGAAATGTTTCTACGGTGGTTTGAGACCCCAAGCAAAAGAAACCAAATTAAGCATGTGTGAGGTTTTAAAGGCAAGAAACGTTTCTATGATGGTTTCAGATTCCTCTTCGCCCTGAAATGGGGGGGCTCCTTTACAAATGAAATACAATATTCTGTTTAACTTGAGAACTAATCAAGGAAATTGAACCAAATCTGGCATGTGGAGGTTTTTGTAGATGAATACTGTTTCAATGCTAATTTGAGACCCCTCCCTTTTCTGAAGGGGGGGGGGGGCTCCCATACAAATGAAACACAAATTTATGCATAACTCGAGAACTAATAATGAAAATGGAACCAAATTTGGCATATGCAGGTTTTAGAAGGAGAAACATGTTTCTATGACGATTTGAGACCCATCCGCCTTTTAAAAGTGGAGGGAGGGATCTCCCATATAAATGAAACACAAATTTTTGCATAACTCGTGAACTAATCCAGCAAATGGAACCAAATTTGGCATATGGAGGTTTATGAAGGAGAGAAATGTTTTTATGGTCATTTAGACTCTTCCGCCTTCTGAAGGGGGGGGGGGGGGTGGTTTGAGACCGCTTTGCCCTCTGAAAGGGGAGGCTCCCATACAAATGAAACGCAATTTTCTGCATAACTCGAGAACTATTCAAGTAAATGAAACCGCATTTGGCATGTGGGGGTTATTGGAAACAGGATTTTTATTTATATTAAAATGGATTTCTTTCTGACTGTCTGTCTGACCGATCGGAGTGAAAATATGTATGCAGGTATTTTTGGGTCTGGGGAAGGTTCTTATGATTGTTTGAGACCGCTTCCCGCTTCCGGATCGCATACAAATGAAACACAAATTTCTGCATAGCTTGAGAACTAATCAAGCAAATGGAATCAAAAATGGTATGCGGGGTTTTTTGAATGCAAGAAATGTTTCTATGGTGAATTCAAACACAAATTTCAACCAATCCTGAGAATTATCCAGGTAACTAAGCCACAAACTGTGTATTGTCTGGGTAAGAAGAATGTTCTGATAGAAGTTTGAACTCCTTATTACTCAAAAAAAAAAAACTCATTAAAAAAAGCGTCAGTTCTATGTAATGTTCATTCATTTAGTTGCAGGCGTAGCAACGCTCGCACCGGGATCAGCTAGTTATTGATAGAGCTTCGTAATTAAGCTTGACGATCGCAGCAAGCAGTGCGTGGAAAGTGACGTGTTTTGATTTTACTGCGTCCTTTTCGCGAAAAATAAAATCAAAAATATATTCGTAATACAACCTAAACGAAAAGTGAAATCATAAAATCATAAATAATTACTCGGCATGATGTGCTTGATGTACTTAGAGGACTTGATCAGAGCTGGCAAATGTCATTTTCGATGAAAAATGACCTACGATTTTTACCGAAATACGTCTAAAAATCTCACTGGGCGAGAAAACGATGATGAAGGGTTTTCTTCAAATTCTCATCGATTTTTTCGTCATGACAGCACGTGACAGTGTTTTGGTCATCGCTCCTACAGGCACATTTATTGGTATAATTGTGACATTTATCACAAAACTTCAAAAACAATTTCCACTTTGTCGATAACATATTATTGCTTGGCTAATTTTATGTAAACTAGTAAGATGTTTCTGAAACAAAATCGTATGGGAAAA
The DNA here is from genome assembly GCA_034211315.2 of Aedes japonicus. Classification (NCBI taxonomy): domain Eukaryota; kingdom Metazoa; phylum Arthropoda; class Insecta; order Diptera; family Culicidae; genus Aedes; species Aedes japonicus. The sequence continues at coordinate 21,926 of JASCZW010000308.1, forward strand.
AATCTCCGGACCAAATGATGGTGTGGGAATGACAAGAAAGCTCATGATAGTTCGTTTCTTCTCGTGACAGTGAGAAGGCCTGTTTTATCATCGTCACATGATGGCCGTGAGATTTACCAGCTCTGGTCTTGATACCACGAAAGGTGGTCAAAGAATGCGCAAATTCTATAGCATTTCCTATCGCTTTGCTATTAAAACCGATCACTGCAGAGAAAAACATTCCCGGATGCGTGGAAAATAGTTCCGATTCATAAATCCGGGAGCATCAACAAAATTGAAAACTACCGAGGTATTTCCATTCTGTGTTGCCTTGGGACTTTCTGAGGTACTTCTGAGGAAATCGCAGCCATTGATAAGCGAATTTCAGCATGGATTTGTCAAGAAACGCTCCACGACATCTAACTTGATGTGTTATACGCATGAAATCCACAAGACTACGGAGAAACGTGGTCAAGTTGACTCCATCTATGTTGATTTCTCAAAAGCCTTTGATAGAGTTCCGCATGAATTAATCGTTGCCAAGATGCATCGAATGGGATTTCCCTCCGAGTGGAATGGATCATATTTAACTAATCGCTGCGCTTACGTCAAACTTGGATCAACGCAGTCCCAGAAATTTAGCATCGCTTCCGGCGTACCACAGGGGAGTATTTAGGGACCTCTTGTCTTCGTTCTATTTGTCAACGACTTGTGCCTACGACTGCGATCAAAACTACTATTGTTCGCAGATGATCTCAAGATATACAGAATTATTACTTCAGCCCTCGACTGTTGCGCTCTTCAAGGTGACTTGAACGAGTTGCTGGTGTTTTAATAACGGCATGGAGATAAATATTGCGAAGACGAAGGTAATTTCATTTACGCACCGACAGTCATTCATCTAGTTCGACTACCGAAGTTACTCGGACCCTCTTGAGCGTGTCAACTCTATTTGTGACTTGGACGTTTTAATCGACAGCAAGCTGAAGTTTAACGAGCACATAGCACAGACTACCGCCAAAGCATTCACAGTTCTTGGTTTCATAAAACGTAGCACGCAGTTTTTCACGGATGTGCACGAACTCAAAAAAAAAATAAAAATAATAAATAATTCTGTAAAAAAATTCCAAAGTTAAGAAATAAATATATGAGATCATAGAATTCAAGCAATAAAATCTTCTAAGATATCTCCAAAATATCAGGATTTCCTCCAAGAATTACTTCAGGAATGACCGTACAGTTTCTGTGTAGTTCTTTCAGGTGTCCTCCAGGGATTACTTCAAAATCACAAAACTTCACAAGATCAGGGATTCCTCCAAACATTTCATCACAAGAAAGAGTTGAAGAACTGCCGATGGAATGCCAGAGGAAACCCCTGAAAGAATCTTTGGAGGATTGCCTACAAACTTCTGAAGAATACCTATAGAAACGCCAGAAGGAGTATCTCAAGGAATGTCTGAGAATCTTTAAGAAATTTTATAACATTTTTTTCAAAAATAATCTCAAAAAATTAGGGAGCCATCATTTGGGGGCCCATACACAAACTGACTTTTAGACTGTCATCTGTCACTCTAGTGTCAGTGTCAATTGTTTCATTTTGCTTCTTAGGCCACACACAGCACAGTGAAAGTAGTATTGATAAAAAATTGGATCCTAAACCTGTGCTCGTATTTCAAAATTGAGGTTTTTGAGTGGACAAGCAATTGCCAAAAATCTTAAAAATCTTGGTTTTTCTAAAAAATCTGTAATCTTTACATACATATATCTGTATAAAAAAACAGAAAAATCTGTACATGTGGCAACCCTGGTTACAATACCGGTACGCTATATCCATGGTTAACAAAGAAAAAAGCAAACATGGGCTCCCTCAAAAGCAACAGTGATGCCATAGTTGCCGCTCAACAGCGAAGCATTATTTATCGTCGGGTACTATTTTCAGCTCAGAAACATATTTTTGTATTGCCTATAAACAATCAGCAGAAAGCATTTGAAGTATTTCCATGCGACTGTGATTGATCGAAAAAGAAATGTCGAAGCAAAATACGGATTCGGCTGAAATCATGCACGCGATTGAATTTTTCCATCCTTGTGCACAGTACGTCGCAGTCACAGTCGTGCACCGTCGGTTTACTAGCATTGCCGATTGTTCCGGCCAACCTAGTCGTTCCGTTCCTGTGTTCGGTATTGGTGAGAGGGTCATCCACCCTACTTGCTCAGGCAAGTACCATATTATTATTAAAAATCCAAATCCTGAATTCCGCCCCGTTTGCAGCGATGTTCTTCAAAGTCAATCCATACCTGATGCCCTCGCGAATTTGCTAGATAAACAACTGGACAGTAATGATAAAGATTCGACCAATCGCTATGAGACAGCCAGATCACACTGTCAGCCGCTCCGGACACCAGGACGCGCCGTAGGAAGCTCTTTGGAAGCCCTTGAGCCCTTCGACCCAGTCCTGCCATATGCTGCCGTCGTTCTACATAGTCGTCCTGGTCCTGTTGTCGAATGCGGTGAGAGGGTCAGCAACCTCTACCCGGCGAGTGTTCCTTTACTTCTACGAATGTCCAGAGTCTGATCGAAACCACTCATTCTAGCCACAACCATCAGCCTCGGCCTGCGGCTGATCAATCGGGCGCTCATCCATCTGAGATAACAAGACGAACCGTTACGCCGGGAACTGCAATTCCTATCACTGCCCCCCGAGGACCGAGACAAGCTGCAGCTGCTACTTCGAGTGTCCTGGTGTACTACCAAAATGTTGGTGGGATCAACAGTTCTCTTGCCGACTATCAATTGGCCCTTAGTGATGGTTGCTATGACATTTACGCTCTAACCGAGACCTGGCTTAACGGGAATACTAAGACGAATCAACTCTTTGACAATTACTAAAACGTTTATCGACAAGATCGGTCACCTTCTAACAGTAACAAGAGTATCGGTGGCGGTGTTCTGCTAGCTGTTCATTCCAGATTCAAATCCCGTTCGGTCAATCCTCCCAATAGCACATCGACGGAGCAAATATGGGTTGCATTGGCTACCGACGATGCTTCGCTCTACGTTTGCGTGATTTAGTTTCCTCCCGACCGAGAAAATGACGCAATTCTAATCGAAAAGCATCTTGACTCGCTGAACTGGGTCGTTTTGCAGTTGAATCCAATTCGGTTATGCTTTGGCAGGATTTGAGCTGCAGCGCGAAACGACGGTTCAGGACTTGGGGATTCTCATCGATTCCAAAGTGACCTTCAAAGACCACGTAGAATTCGTCGTGTCTAAGGCATCATCGCAGTTAGCTTCCTGTTCCGGTTTTGCCAAAAAATTAAGGATGTTTATTGCTTGAAATCGCTGACTGCGCAAACGTTCGCCCCATTTCGAATATTGTTCGCTGTTCGGTCTCCATAATACCAGAATGAAATCCAGCGTGTTGGAGGCAATCCAGCGGAAATTCATTCGATTTGTCTCTTACGTCATCTCAGGTGGAGAGACCCGTTCAATCTACTCCAGCTATAGCAGTCGGTGCCAGCTCATCAACCTTCAACCACTTGATGGAAGGCGTAACGTGGCAAAGCCTGTTTTACTGGCGATCTCCTGCAAGGGGAACATTGATTGTTCTAGACCTGGTTGAGCAGGTTGACACCTCAACATACGCCGCCGTAATCTACGTCCACATTTGTTCCAGAGCTCTCTCCTGCGGCAAGAACCAACTACATCAAGGAGCCAAATGCGCAGCATGAGTCGTCTTTTAATAGTTGTTACTTTGTGTTTGATTTAATGTACATAGGGAAACAAATAAGTGTAGTTTTAGACGTATTTTTTGTTAATTTGATTAATTTTGTAGTTTTGTGATTTTAGTTTTAAGATGCCGGTCATTAAAATATTTTACCCGTTGACCTGTTGTAATAAACAATAATAAAAGTACCTATATCCATTTGATGCTTGTACCAGTTATGGGCTTGTTGTAAGTGAAAGTGACCTCGGAATGGACGTGAGTAACCATGTATCCTGAAATGGGTCACTGAACCCAACAGAGCTATCACCTTCCAATTCTCGGTCTAAAAATGTTTGTCGAGTCGTTCTTTAACAGTTCGTTTAACTGCAAACATTTCTTCCATAAAATCACCGCCGAACGGTGGGCGTTGATTGTATTTACACAAACATAGCTTCGCAATTAAGCTTATTATAGATAGAGCTTTAACTAACTAACAATCTTTTTCTTCGTAGATTTTAGATTCTCCTTTTAGAAAGTGATAAAAAGCAAGGCGAAGCTGCCGTGCACAGTCGTTCGAGTGTTGAGATAGAAATCCTGCTCTACAGTCGAATACGAGGCGATGTTTTCTTCAGGTTGGCTAATGACGGGTGATCTTCCAGCAATAATTATCATAATTTCGTCATGCACTGATGTTGGTGATTTTTGGGCCCGGAGGTAGCGTATCTCATCTGGTATATAAATTCCAATTAAGGATTATTTGTCATCCTTTGACTTTCAGATACGCGCGAGAAAACACCTAGTACCAAGCTATGCAAATCTTGTTATATTAAATGCTTTTTACAAACTACAACTATAATTTAATGGAATAAATTTGGATAAATTATCATAACAAACCAAAGCCAACCGAAATTCATTTTGACCTTGATTCAATTCCTTGTATAAAAATCTAACAGATAAAGCAATATAGTTCGCTCCAGCGCTATCATTGTTAATATGTTTCCGGCCTCCGTTTTTCAAAGTACCTGAAGATTCCTAACAAACCCTGCGAAAAATACATGCGTACACAAACGTTGCTACAGTTCATTATTATCCAAAGTCAACGATCGACGGCAAACTCACCTTGAATGATGCTCCTTTCCTCGTCATCGCTAATCTTCGGTCTCATTGCGGCTCCTTGAACATGGCGGACGATCCCTGACCAATCCTTGTACCTCAGTCATCTGCTGGGCAAACGTTTGGGCGACCTTTGGATCAGCTGAGGGACGGTGGTATTCTGCGGCATCGTAGTATGTCTGCAGAAATTGCTGTGTCGGTTCCGGAGTTAATTTGCCCAGGTTGTTAAGCACCAGTTGTACACAACCTCCAACTTCTTGAGATTATCGTTCAGGAACTGTTCGTTCAGTACGTTTGATCTGCTTTCTGTTCGTTTAGCTCATCGTAATCGACGCCTGGCGGAGGTTCTGAAGCAGTTGCTGCCGCAGCAACCGCCGTGGATCGTTCTTTTTCCTGCGCATATGTTCACCCACTTGGTTTTCTGCAGCGAGCTGCGAGGACATTGAACTTCCAGCGCTCGCTTAGTCTTTCGACGCTGTTGCTCACGTTTATCTAGTTTTGGAATAGCTCGGGCCAATTTCGCTGTTTGAGGCACCTAGATCCTGAAGCACTTGCATCGATGCTGGTTTGATGCTCATAACAAGCCGGATGTTTCAGCAAATTTAAAAATTCCATTTTTAATTTCTTTCGAACCGAGCTGACTTTGTGAGTTTTTGATAGAGTTGGCGTAGATTCGAGTGAAGATTTTCTTGTATTCTATCACCTGATTCATCATCGAGGACGCATTTTTGCTATAATGCAAAGCGTGCCCGTACAAGCGATCAAATTCACCAGAGAAATGTACGATGCGGTACGAAATCGAAGCAGCACCAAAAATATGGCCCGCTTCATCTTCCAATTTCCTTCACGAGCGATCTTCAGGGTCAACGGAATATTTTCTAAGGAAAAGTCATTTTCCAAGCCCATGCTGTCCTCATCCGGATAGGTCTGAATAATAACGACACCTTCCAGGAATTCTTATAGCATTCGTTCTGATACCATCGTTGTCATTGTCTATCATATCCAAAATCGAGGCTTTAATCAAACATAGCGTGTTCCAGGCTTGTTCCACCTTCTTCGGTGATGTCCGACAATGAACAGATCCACTGCAAAGCTTGTCTGTAAATTGCCCGCAGTTTCGAATTACTCGCTTGGTGACGCTCGGTGCAGTATCCCTACAAGGCAAACAAAATGTGACCACCTTTCGGAAGCGTTAATGTTTTTTGTTTTGCAAACTTCTTCGATAAATCCGGCCACTGATTTCCGAACATCTTGGTTGAATCGTGTGCAAAGCCAGAATATTATTCAAAAATTCCAGCAGCAGTGCTATGGTCAGAACGTATTGATAGTTCTTGAACTTTGGCTATACTTCAATCTTCTTGGTGATACCCGCTGTCAGATTCATTCAGGCTTTCGATAATCTGTAACGAAAAGTAGGTTATACGTTGATTACCCAATCAAGATTTATAACGCTTCTGAAATATTGATTATTTCCTACGAAATCTTCATTTTCATTCATGGGAATAAACATAATTTTTCCTCTAGCAGACGCCGTTTTTTCGTCCATGAAAAGCGAAGCTGTTTCCTTGGCTGAAGCTGGAGCTACGAAAAAGTTGTCCATTTTGGTAGTTAATCGTCGGTCCGTTGTTGAATTAGAGCACTTTGATTCAACACTTCCTCTTTCGATTGAGAAATATTTTTGTGAACACAATTAATATCGATGTTGTGAAACTTTCTCAAAGAGGTGATTACATTATGATGTGAATTATAATACGAATTCAATGTTAAAATTGCAAAAATATTCACACGATTGATGCTTCTCGACATCTTTACAAATTTGTGACAGCCGCAGCAGTCAAACAAACCGCGAGACAAGCTTCGACTAGGGGCGTTATGGCTGACAATCACGTTATGATATCCGTTACAAGGTGGGGATAAAAACAGTGTTGCCGTGTGAAAAGAACCCACACTCTGTAAAAAATCCGCAAACTGAAAAACGTGGTTAAAATTTCAGGCCCAACAATTTGGTTCCTCAATAAATCTGTAATATTGTTATTCTTACAGTGAAATCTGGTTCTTGACATTTATAGATTGAAGGAGTACATTCGATTAAATCAACAATGAAACAGGGTTTCCCGACTGGCGCAATTTTTGCCACCGCGGCAGCAAATAACCGCGGCAAAGGCAAAAAGAAGTTACATGCTGACTTATAGGGGCACAAACTGACGCGACTAAAAACACTTTTTGTGTGTTTGTAGCGTCTTTGCTGCATTTTTTTTCTGTTCGCTTTGCTACAACGTTTTTTACAGTGTTAGAAGCGCGGTTTTCATTCATCCCATATTTGCATTAAACTTATGCGACTAGACATAGACTTCATAACCAAATGATCATATTCCTGGTGCAGTTGAAAACTGGAATATAGCAGTCGCGCCAATCGAATTTACTCCCGTTCTATGAATTCAAACAGTGACGCATCTAGTGCGCTGTATAGCGCATCAGATGCGCCATACAGCGCACTAGATGCGCCATTGTTTGGATTTGTGGAACGGGAGTAAAATCGATTGGCGCGACTGCTATATTCCGGTTTTCAACTGCACCAGGAATATGAAGATTTTTAGCGAGTTCTGCAAAAACCGTTCATCACTCAAACAAATCTCCTTACACACTTAGAAAATTTTACTGTATTTGGTTATTTTTTACCAAACTTTCAACAGCTGAACGTTCGGTAATCCGATTTAACGGATTTCGGAGATCATCCTTTTTTTAAACATGAACTGTTCTTTCAAACACCTCAAGCAAATATATTGTCGATAGGACTATCAAGAAGACGGAAAGGAAGGCGAAAAAGCTATGTTTGAGTCGACCTTATGAAAAAACCCGAGACATATACACGCAAAGAAATCACTCTGCTTTGAATCAACAAAATATTTTGTTGGTATTCAAAACAATGTTTGTATTTGTTTCAATTCTTAAAAAAGTTCCAAATCAATTCAAAGTTTTATTCAAATTAAACCAATAAAATTATTTAAAGTAATCACTGCTGTGTAATTCAGGACAATCGCATTTATTTTTTAACTCAAATGATTAATTTATTGCTTGAACAAAGTATTTTGTCACCCTAAGAAATCACTCTGCTTTGAATCAACAAAATATTTAGTTGGTATTCAATGCAAGCTTTCTGTTTGTTTCAATTCATAAAAAAGTTCCAAATGGCTTCATAATTCCATGCAAATCAAACCAATATATTTTTTTAAAGTAATCACTGCTGTATGATATAAATTTAACTAATGGTTGCTTTATAACAACCACATTTATCGTTTAACTCAAATGTTTAATTTATTGTTTAAACCAAATTATTTGTTTACGTTAACAAATCACTCTGTTTTGAATCAACAAAGTGATTTGTTGCGCTTCAATACAAGGTTTCTATTTGTTTCAATTCATGAAAAAGTTCCAAATCAATTTAAAATTCAATTCAAATCAAACCAATTAAATTATTTAAAGTAATTTAAAGTAAAGCATGAAGTTTTATTTCAATCAAATAGTTTTATTGTATTAGTTCTTCGATGTTTATTATTTCAACAAATGCGTTTAGTTGATTTAACAAAACAGTTTTTTTGAGCAATAAAACACGATGGTAAATTCTATAGAACATGAAGTTTTATTTCAACTCAAAGTTTTTGTTGAATTAGTTCATCAGTTTTATTGGTCCATATTTAAACCAAAATTTTAGTTGAATTGATTCCTATTTTGAATTGGTATAACTGCGCATTTTTTTGCGTGTACTTTTTGTCTTCAAAAATTTCCCAAATATATATTATAACAATTTGATGTGCATCGTTTTTTACTTTTCCAAAAATATATCTCAAAAAAGTGCAAAAATTACTCCAGGTCTTTACTTGTCAGCTGCATACTAGACTTTAAGATATTTAAGATACATCCAGAGAGCCGCCAGATGACCACGAGGGCCTTTTTCCAGATTATTAGCGCAAATAAATTCAATTGGTGATTTTAGAAGTGTTTCACAACAACCGTTCTGGTTGTTCTGGATTATCAGATGACCTTTAACATCATTTTCCATATGAAATGTGAAAATATATTCAAATTATACTTGATTTAAAGTGTATGGGGACAAGTTATCGTTACAAGTAAACAATTAAATTATAAATTATATCATAAGATTGTGAAAGTCTCTTATAAATAGAAATTAAATCCTATACCTTAACATAAGATAAGATAACGCCAACGTTCAAATCCAGGTTGCTCCATATTTGTATTTTTTTTTTCAACATCATTTTGTTTCATAAGGCAAATTTTTGAAATTCGTACTGATTTCTTGTGGCAAATAATCATGATGTAATCTTATGAATATCGTAGGTTTATAAATAAATAAGTAAGTATAAATAACCATATTTTAGGTTACATCAACCAAATTTCCATATTAAAAAATACATTAAGACATTTTTCCATATTAAAAAAAACTTAAAGATGTTACAAACCAGAATGCTTGAAATGAACTAATAATTTAGGTTGTTAATGATCCGGAGTTCAACCTCAATTTAACCAACATTTGTTTGAAATAAACATGGTATTGGTTGTTCAATTTTGACAGCTGATAAATTTTAGGTAAATTCAAACATATTTCAAAGCTTGTTACAATCAAAATTTAGCTTTGAAGAAACATACTCGTTGTCTGAAAGAAATATTGAATCGATAATTGAAATCAAAGATTTTGTTTGAAATAAATGATTTATTTTTAAAAATAAATGAAAACTTTTACTGAAGCTCCCAATGCAGCTTCCGTATTTTTCATTTATATTTTTTTATTTTTTTTTTATTTTAAACTATTCTATGTATAGGAAAAACTATAGGGCATGGACTATAGTTTATATTTATAGCTATGCGTTCACTGCCACTTAAGATCTTATTGCAGATAAAAAAATACCCTTATGCTCTCCCAATTTTACAGCATTTCCTAGGCATTTCCTGTAACAATAGGGTATTAAAAGGGTATGTGGATTATAACACTGTTCGATAGTAGATATAATAATATGCAGGCATTTAATTTATTTTTTAATTTTGACAAGCAAACCTATTGAAAAAAAAAAACAATTTAATAACATAATGATTGCAAGACAACACCATCCTATTGCACCATGAAACATTCTACAAAAAAACAGACTACCTAAACTAACGAACCAACCATTGATTTCTAGCATACATAAGCTAACATTTATGTCATAATGGGAGCCTCCGGTACTGAAAATCAAGTGGTGTCACTTTGTGAAACTGTATGTCGGTTTGTAAACATAAAAATGTTTAAAAATCGAGAAAAAATAGTTGAGATAAATATTTTTGTGCTAGAAAGAACGCCCATCATCGATACAGATGGAAAATTCCTGTTACTGCGGTGCGTAAATTTCTGTTACTGCCATTTAAAAATTACAGCTAGTATCCGTTACTTTTGGTGAATCGTATGTTGATGGCGCCACTTGCCCGCTTCGAGATTTGATAATCAGTCAATTTTAGTTTGATGAAACCTAAACTAGGCGGCGTTATTTTTCCAACGGTTTGCTTTTAAAAATTTACAGAGTAAATTGGAAAGAAAATGTTCGAGCCTGGATGTCTGTTCTCTGTGTTTGTAACTCGGGTCGGGTTGAGGTTTGCACTGACAATTATTTCGGGAATCGCAGGTTGGAACTGATTCCAACCTAGGTTAAAAAAATAAATTCACTAATAGGGTAACGCAGTTTTATCTTGTAGTTTGTTTTCAACACTATTTAAGGTTGGTAGTTACATAACCATAAGTTATAGTCATTTTTATTGAACATTCTCTTTTATATAATATATCACAATTTGAATCAGTTAAAAAAGAGCTATGTCTAGTAATTTAATTGTTGGGTAAAACAAACCTCTTATAGTACGTTCACACTACAGCTTATATTACGTGATATAGAGTATCTTGATATCAGCAACTATACATCTAGTATTCAATGGAAATAATGTACATGGCATTTGATATCAAGATACTCTATACCACGTAATATAGGTTGTAGTGTGAACGTTCTATTAAAGTTTGAAAGTAACTAGAGTTCTACTTGCAATCAACTAATATTCAATTTGAAACAATGATATTATATGTGTAGAAATAACTTAATAAAAAGGTTTGTTTCAACTACAATTGCGAGTTTGAAGCAAACAAACATCAAATTCAACTCAAGCAGAACCATAGTTTTCCATAGCATTCCAACCATATTGTTCGATCTCGGAGGGCACCTTTTGTTGCGGAGTGGACTGTATTCGGCAGGGTGGGCGGAGGAGGCAAGCGTCAATTGATTTAACTCTTTATGAGCTCTGAAAGGAGCTGGGGGGTTTGACGTTGCTCCTTGTCAGGGACGGGAATCGATGAAAAGATGAACACTGGTCGGCTACACTAGCAATACTAATTTAATTCTCTTTAACTTTCTAATTTACAAATTGCTTCTTGCTGTTGCTGATGTTCGCTGGGCGATGGTAGAATAAAACTGATGATTAGCATGACGCTGCATGCCCTTTTTATAAGAGGTGGTTGCCATTCAACAACGGCCGTTGCTAACAGGGTTGCATGGATTTCGACTGAGACGAAACATACTCCCCCGGTTGAGGTTACTCAACATTACCAGAAGGTTGCACGTTGTCTTCGATGGGCAGTACCGGAAAGCTTGTTGATGGGGCGTCGGAGGATGGAACCTTCAACCAGGACATCTATGGTTCGGACTAAACCGTCGTCACCAGGGTATACTGGCTGTAATGCGACCTAACTTCCAGTTAAGTGGGGGCTGGTTTCGGTCGTGGAGCAACACGACCATGTTTTCCCGGATGTTCGGCATTGTCCGAAGATTCTTCTTCCTCGGTTGAAGAGTATTCAGGTAGTCACGACTCCAAGCGCGCCAGAAATGTTCGCGCATGAGTTGCAGATGTTGCCATCTCGTTAGGCGAGTTGCATTGATGTCCTCCAAGGATGGCTCAGGTATGGCGGTGAGGGGACGTCCGATCAAATAATGAGCGGGTGTAATTACCATCGGATCTGCTGGGTCGTTGGATATGGTGAAAAGCGGCCGCGAGTTTAGCACCGCTTCTATTTCCACCAAAACTGTAGACATTTCCTCGAAGGTCAGCTTCACGTTGCCGACGATTCGCTTCAAATGGCTCTTGGTGGACTTAACTGCAGCCTCCCAAAGGCCGCCGAATTCCGGTGCGTCCGGTGGGATGAAGTGCCATCTCGATTTCACGGGTGCGACAAAATTTCTCGATGGTTTCAACGGCTTGCTGATCTTGGAACTGTTGATATAAGGCATTCAATTCGTTGTGTGCACCTCGGAAGTTTGTTGCGTTATCCGAGTGCAGCTGCTGAACCATTCCTCGTCGTCAAGGAATCGTTTTAGGGCCGCCAAGAACGCATCGGTGCTCCAAGTCTGTTACTGCTTCCAGATGGACGGCCTTGGTCGTCATACAGACAAAGACGGCGACGTAGGATTTGACCACGGCAGGACGACGAACACCTTGTTTCACCAGGAAGGGACCGGCGTAGTCCACTCCAGTTATGGCAAATGGGGGCGACGGTACCACTCTTGATGCTGGCAGGTTTCCCATCAGTTGACTGGTGTTGGTTGATTAATTCGGAAGCATCTCACACGCCTACGTGTAATCTGCCGGATTGTGGACCGCGCGTTTAGGAGCCAATAGCGTTGTCTCATAGCGTTCATCAGGCCGGACTGTCCGACGTGAAGTTGTTCGACGTGCATCTGCCGAACTAGAAGGCGTACCACCGGGTCCTTGTCCGGTAAGATGATGGGATGACGGCTCTCGAACGGTAGCTGTGAGCGATCCAGTCGGCCACCGACACGAAGTAGGCCGTCGACGTAAACAGGGCGCAGGTTTGCCAATTTCTTGCAGGGTTCGTGATCAGCAACTCGTTGAATTTCGTCCGCCAAATGAACTTGTTGAATTACGTGGAAAATAGCTTCGGTTGCCTGGCGTAGTTCCGTAATCGTCAGATGCTTGCTTGACATTCGCTCGGTGGGGTTCTTGATTTGACAGTTGCCAACGAATCGCAATACGTACCCCATTACGCGTTGGATTTTGCGGAAGCTGCTGTATCTGGAGAAAAACGAAAATGGTTCGATACTAACAGCTGCTGTGACGGGTGCTTCTTTCAGTTCTGGCAAGGGATCTGGAACATCATCGGGTGGGTTGACGTCATACTTCACTCGCTGGAGGAACTCGGGACCATTCCACCAAAGGTTGTTGTTTTCCAAGGCTTCAGGTAGTTGACCACGAGAGACGACGTCGGCCGGGTTCTGCAGGGATCGAACGTATTCCCATCGGTATCCACCTGTGTGTTCTTGGATCACGGCGATTCGGTTTCGGACGAATAATTGGAGTTGGTTTAGCGGTTTCTTGATCCAGGCCAGGACAATCGTGCTATCACACCATAACACAATCTCCTGGAATTCCATACCCAGGGCGGGTAGCACCTTCAATACTAATCGGGTCAGTAGTAGAGCGCCGCATAACTCCTTTCGAGGGATGGAAAGGTCATGCAGAGGAGCCAACTTCGACTTGCTGGTAAGTAGGCACAGCTTGGCTGATCCATCGGAAAATAGACTTCGCAGGTAAATGCAGGCGCCGTATGCCACGGTTGAGGCATCGGAGAATCCGTGTAGTTCGTAAGCCACCACTCTGTCGAATGTGACGCATCTTGGAATGGCGATATTGGGCAGCGAGGACATCGATGCTTGAAGTTCTTGCCATTTTTGCGCTGTTTCTTCGTCGACCGGATCATCCCATTCGATTTTGAGTTGCCACAATCGTTGAGCCAGGAGTTTTGCCAATACGATGACCGGAGAGACCAGCCCAAGAGGATCGAAGAATTTGGCAATCTCTGAATACATCACCCTTTTGGTGACACGTTGCTGTGATGAAGGCGGTTGGTTTGGATGGTTTGCGATGTACAGGGTATCGGCCGTCGGATCCCAGAGCAGGCCGAGAATCTTGATCGCTTGGTTAACGCCACGTTCTTCTAATGGTATCATTTTTTCTTGATCTTCTACAGGAATGCACTCGAGAAGCTCTTGCGAATTCGAGCACCATTTATGGATTGGAAATCCACCACTTCCTAGAGCTGCTTCAGTTGTCTCTGGGCTTCGATGGCATCTTCCACCGAGTCTGCGCCGGAGAGCACATCGTCCATATACATCTCCTCCTTTACAATGCGAGCGGCAATGGGAAAAACTCACCTTCTTCCTCGACCAGTTGTACCAAGCACCTTGTTGCGAGGTACGGAGCGGATGCTGTACCGTAGGTAACGGTACAAAGTTCTAGCACCCGTAGCGGTTGCGACGGGTAGGACCTTCAGAAAATTCGCAGGAAACGTCGATCTTCGGGCGCATGGAAAACTTGCCGGTACATCTTGGCGACGTCCTTGAACTTACGGAACCGTAGAACGATGAAATGCAGATCATTTTGCACAACCGGGCCGACTTGCAGGACTTCGTTTAGGGACAGCTGTTCAGCCGATGACTTGGCACTTGCGTCGAACACGACACGACACTTCGTGCTCGAGCTGGACGGGCGAAGTACTGCATGATGCGGAAGATAGTACCTCTGCTGGTTGGGTTGATCATTAGCTTCGTTGATTTCGTGACAATGTCCGAGAGCCTCGTACTCCCGAATGAATTCCACGTACTTCGCCTGTAGTTCAGGATTGTTTATCAGGCGTTTTTCCAACATCAGGAACCTCTTCAAGGCCAAAGCGCGACAATCATCCAACTGGAAGACCTTTCGTTGAACGGCATCCTCACGATAAACCTTCCGGACTCATCACGTTGGTATGTGGCAAGAAAGTGTGCTTCGCATGCCATTTCCTCGGTTGATAGCTTCGGTACATCTGGCACTTCCTCGGTTTGCCAGAACTTATGCATCATTTGCTCGACATCTACAAAGGAAGCGTGGTTGGAATGCTGGACGGAAATGTTTGAAATCTGTGGCTCGATGATAACACCAGATACGATCCACCCAAGGTGAGTGTCTCGCAACTGTGGCAGGTTATCTTCCAGGATGAGCTGGCTTGGCTTCAACAAATCAAAGAACAGCTCTGCGCCGATTAGCAGATCCACCTTGTTTGGCGTGTGGAACTCGGGATCGGCCAGAACCACTCCATCGGGGATGTTCCAATTGACGATGTTGATCTTCGACGATGGTATTGTACCCGTTACTTTCGACGTCACTAGGCACTCGAGGCTGGCTTGGAAGTTGGATACTCTGGGCTTCGATGCCAGGTGCGCTACATCTGGCGGACCGCAGGGCGTTGATGCCAACGATAGGAACGTTGGCTGGTTGCCTTCTAAGGCCAAGGCGGTTGGCCGTCTCTTCCGTGCGAAGTTGCCGGGATCCGCTGTCAGCAGGACTGGCATGGATGAGAGTGATTTTGCTTGTCAAAACACTTGCACCACTGCGGTAAGTAGCAGCACAGTCTTGGTAGATTGGGCGATGTTTGACTTGAACAGGTGGTGGAAACAGGTGCTTCCACTAGGGCAAGAATCTTCTGCACCGACGTCGATGGTTGACTCGAAGCAGCCGGAATCGGTGGCGGGTTAGCCCTGCTTCCGCCAGGAGAAGAGAAAAATTCCGGCGTTTTCTCTGGCTGGGTGCCCTATCTTCGCCGGAAGTAACGTGTGGTGCCGGCGCTGGCACTTCATGCTTTACCTTGCTGGATGGGCAAGTCCTTGGAACGGTGCCTTACGCAGGCAGTTGAAACAAATTCCTGCCGGCTCGTATCTTCTCGTTCTTCTGGGTTGCGGTCAGGTTGTTCAAGGCAGTACACTGAAAGTTGCGATGATCACCACCACAAATGTCCACACGCTTGAGATTCACTAGCTGAAACTGCATAGCTCTTCTGGGGCTGGGTTTTGGTAGGGAGCTGGACTTGCTTTGGCTTGACTGTTGGAGTCGATGGCTGGAACGCTTTTTCACAGTTTTCTAGAATCAGCATCTGGTTGGGAACTCGATGACTTGTGCATACTTTGGAAGTTCTCTTTCTTCTGGCCACTCTCCCGGACTTACGGGTCGACTTGTCAAGGGCCGAAGTTATCAGATACACAATGATGTGCTCCGAAACTCCGGTGATCTGTTGCTGTAGGTAGCGCAAACTTTCGGCAGCGCGGATTTATTTATTCATGGGATGAGCCTGCCGTTCTTCGTCTGACATTTTCTTCAGGTAACAATACGGTGGTGCGCTACTGCGCCGCGGTATCGTGCCGGTCCGACAAGATTTCCCAAGCTTGCTGGTAGTTGCCCTCGCTTAGTACTTTCGCGTCTGATTTCAGCAGCATCTCCGATGAGGGCTTTATCGAGGTGATACAATTTAATGGCGTTGGTATCCCCAGGTTAGCCATCAGGTCTGGAAGATGGCTTTGAATTTGAGCCACGCGTCGTAGCTTCCATCGAACGTTGGGATTGGTGCTTTCAGTGGTTGCTGCTGGATGATTACCTGGGGGCGCTGCTGGGCTGGCAGGAGGAACTCTCAGTGCAGCCTGATCCTTTGCGCTTCCAGCAGTAGCTCTTCCACAGAGTTAGAGATGGCGTAGTATAATTGCTCGAAGGTTGCGTATTCATCGTCTTGTACCTCAGCGCTTCATCAGGAACGATGGCAATTATCTTGCTGTGGAATTGGTTGTACTCAGCATAGTTGACCGCCAGACTCTTGGATAGCACCAAGTTGTGCCAATCCTAGCGTCGAGTTGATCACTGTCTGCTTGATCCGCATCAATTTCATTTTTGCTGCATACCGTTGGCGACTCAATCCCCTCGATATTCCTTGGCTGTGGCTTCATCCAGTTGGGTCTCCCATTCACGTCGAATCCGTGGAACAGTCTGATGTATTCGAGTGGCAGACCGACAGCTGGGTGCTGCTCGGTACCGACATCTTGCGCACCGTCTTGATTCCATTTGATTTGTCACTTTGTTTCGCAAACATGATTTGGCATTAGCAGCAACGGTAGCGGTTGTTGGTTGGCGAGGTTGCTAGGTAACGTACGTGTTTTCACTTGGAAGGCGGCGGGCGATTCAATCATCGCTGGTAGGGTCGTCTCAGGGCAAACTTTCACGGCGAAAGCTTCGCCGGGAACTGCTCGTCATCCGGTTCGAAGGACCAAATTGATGTTCGATCTCGGGAGTGCACCTTTTGTTGCGGAGTGGACTGCTTATTCGACAAATTGGAAGGCGGAGAAGGCAAAGAAAGCGTCAATTGATTCAACTCTTTTGAGCTCTGAAAGAGCTGGGTGGGGAGTTGACGTTGCTTCTTGCCGGGGACGGGAATCGACGAATAGTTGAACACTGATTTGGCTACACTAGCAATGCTATTTAATTCTCTTTAACTTTCTAATTTTCCAATTTGCTTCTTTGCTGTTGCCGGTGTTCGCTGGGCGATGGTAGAATAAAACTGATGATTAGCATGACGCTGCATGCCCTTTTTATAAGAGGTGGTTGCCATTCAACAACGGCCATTTTGCTAACTGGGGTTGCATGGATTTCGACTGAGACGAAACAATCAAAATGAACCGAATTTCCGACATCGAAGAAGCAAACATGATTGGGAATATTCAGCCAAGGGCTGACATCCTGTGTTATCTTAAAATGGTACAACGTCATGAAGCGAGTTGAGGTTCCATCGAAGCTTCTCAAAGTTTTCGATTACCTGGGGCTTTGGTATGTTCGGTCGCAGAGAGTCTCCATCTTCATCGACGATCAGTTCATTCCACAATCAAAATATAACATCTACTTACGGCTACTCTTCGGGATAGATTATTCCACAGTGGCAATAATCAGGAAATTTAATCGATTCAGGCCATACCCTTATACTTTGAAGCACTTGTGATAGTGTAAACAAAAATAAACAACAAACCACTCAGTGATTTTTCTCTAAATAAACAAATCATCCCTACTCCTCTCTCGCGCCACTATTGCGTTGCTAAATTTGAGCACCCAATGCTTTGCAATAGTCGCACCCAGGAATGCTAATGTTCCAGTTTAAACTGCCGGATTCTACCTGTTTTTTCAAGGGATCCAGACGAACGATTAAATCTTCAAATCACTTCCAGTTTTTCTAATGTTTGTCCAGTTTTTTTACACAACAGGGCCTGAATTGATTTTTAACCCTTTAATTAAAGAACCTTTTTTTAGAATGTGGAGAGAGACCGGTACCGAAATTGTATTATGCTCACTTGTTTGACAGTTCAGAGCTTGTTTAGAAGGTGTTAAATTTGAACTTACTTCAGGCAAAATTATCATTGGCTTTCTCGGATTAAGTACGATTGAATTCAGAAAACGTTGTAAAAATAAGCACTGGTATTGTCATTTTCCCGGCCATTTCCTTCAATCGTAATAAGGAACTAAAAACACAAAATCTCAAACCGATCTTACCGAACATGTTTTAAGTCCACGTAAACAAGCTCCCTAAACTGTCAAAACTGCACTGATGACGCTATCGTGCAATGATCTATCCCTTCCCGAGAGTAAGTCTAACATCATAAAGATAGCAATTCGAAATCTGATTTTGCTATCAACATCAAATAAAAATCAAAATTCTATATCACATTTAGTTTTCCATCTTGCTGTAATCTAGTGTTGCGGAACCGATCCTTTATTCCTTCGATCCTGTATGTGGCTTCTCAACACTCGACCGGGTTGGTTGGTTGATGGGTTGGCAGGAGTGTTTCTTCCCAGAAAATTGAGTGGTCATTCCTCCTTTAAATTATTAACACACTCGCGGACAAACAGTATATTTACAGCAAACACAAATTACACATTGAACATTTATTTGTTCTTAATCCTAACATTAAAACTATTCTGAACAATTTAAAAAACCATGGGCCATGTGACCCTTCACCGACGTGCTGGCGATTGAATTACGGTCGAGTTGGAACTGGTGCGATATGATGATGTTGATCATAATCACACCGGCGATCGATGTTCGTGGATATCGGAGACAAAGGAAGTAAAGGGTGATACGGTGAAAATTTGGTCAAGGGAAAGCAGCGTGTAAATCAGTGCAAGTCTTTATTTAAAAAATCAAATTAAATTTCTTTTTCAAGTTCAATTAGTATAAAATTCAGGAAAAATATTCAGTTGAAGCTTCCGCTTTTACAAATCCGGAGTGCCGGGCCTTACGGCATTTCTGCATCGATTTTTGTACAGCCACCTTGTCCACCTTCTTCGCCGCGAAAGCCAGTTTGCCTTGAACTGCTCGTCCTTGATTTTCTTGGTCTTCTTTGGGTTCCGCTTGACGTAGCCCAGTATTTCTCAATTGGGCGGGCTCTGGCGTGTTGGGAGGGTTCTTGTCCTTGGGAACCACCTGCACGTTGACCTGGCGGCGTACCACTCCGCTGGCCTTTTTACCATGACCAACCAGATGCCAGGTTTCTTCAGGAAAGGCAGCAGACGTTTATTCAAACACTCTTTCCACGTAAATTTCTTGGTTGACAGTCCGGAAGATATGAAAATGCTGCTTTTCAAGTCACAGGTAGATAGCACAAACCAGATGTTTCTTTGCGAACTTTGACAGTTTCGTGTGCTTGAAAATATCTACGCTACCCTTCCCGCGCCGTATAAAACTCCTGTCCCGGGAAGCTGCTTGCGCCGGTCGGCTTTGACGTAGATTTTCGTCGTCCATTGCCACGCAGTCGACTTCGTCAGCATCGTCGTGTACAGCCTCGGGATCGCGCTGGCCGTCGTATTTTTGTTTATCATCGCGATTTGGAGTCACTACCTTCTTGTCGGTCGATAGTCCGGCTCGTTTTTGGCTCGATGCGGTTGTAGACGACTCCATCCAGCTGTTGCGGCACTATCGGAGAGATGAGTTAAGGTTTTGCTTGAAACTACCAGCAACTCTTTGTCGTCTCAGCGGCTTCCGGTTTTCGATTTCCTCCACGATCCAGACTTCTGGCTGTCGACAAACGTTCCCAAACACTTTAATTACATTTATGGCAGTTGATTGCTTTTTAAGAATTTCAACTTTGCGTGCGAGTAGCTCGGATTTTCGCGATACTTGACAAAAATTTTGATACGCGTATCTTCTTGCTTCGACAGCATTTTGACAACTGAAGAGTGAGTTCCAAAATCAAAATAAGGTAACATTCTACACCTTCAAATGAGGGGTTTTCAGGGTTTTTAAATGCAAATTGAAAGAAATACGTCAAGTTGATATTGATAAATTTTGACCGTATCGCCGCTTATTGAGAGGGTGAGGATGAGGAAACCGGATCTCATTCTCATTATCTACCATATCCACGAACATCGATCGCCGGTGTGACAGTGATCAACATCTCATCATATCGCACCAGTTCCAACTCGACCCGTAATCTAATCGCCAGCGCGTCGTTGAGGCCTTCATAATATGGTTTAAAATTGTTCAGAATAGTTTTAATATTAAGATTAAGAATAAAATAAATGTTCAATGTGTCTAATTGTGTTTGCTGTAAATATACTGTTTGTCCGCGAGTGTGTGTTAATAATTTAAAGGAGAATGACCCACTAATTTTCTGGGAAGAAACACTCCTACACCCATCAACCAACCAACCCGGTCGGTATTGAGAGCCACACAGGATCGAAGGAATAAAGAGATCCAGTTCCATAACATTTTGGAATTGATTCGGATGGTTCAACGAAGATACTTTGTGGAAGAATGGAAACACAAAGGAGAATCGGTTCCGAGGAAATCACCACTGAGATGGTTTAACCTATGCATATTCAAAGAACAAGTTTTTTAGGTGAGAGCGAGACCACGCCATTCAGAAGAAGCGGACGATGCTAAACACCCTTTGATTTTGCCAATGCATCATCAGCTTACAAAATTAATCCTACAATATCCCACCATGAAAATTGTTACATGCTGGACCGCAATTATTGTTGCAACCGTTCGTTTTACGCGCTTTGGTCGTTGGGGAGGCAGAAGTGTGTGAGAAACATAGTTCATCGGTGTATAAAATGCTTTCAGTCAAGCCATCGTCTATCGAGCAGTTATTATTGGAAGACCTACCAGCACCACGCGTTACTGTATCCCGTCCCCGCACTACTCAGACAGGTGTGGACTTTTGTGGGCCATTTTACCTACGGCTGATACCACGCGTATAACATGAAAATCATACATCGCTGTTTTCATCTGCCTTTACCAAAGGCCAGGTACATCTGGAGCTGGTATCCGATCTATCATTTGACATATTCATTGGGATTGACAATGGGACCAATTTTCTTGGAGCACGAAACAAACTGCGGGAGCATTACGAGTTGGTAAGAAAGAAGGACCACCAAGAAGGGAGTAACAAAATACTGTCTGGAAGAAGGGATTTAATGGCATTTAATCTACCAAGTGCACCTAATTTTTGGGGGCCTATGGAGAGCTGCAGTACAATCACGCAAAGCAATTTCACCAGGTGATAGGAGAAACTGTGATGTCACCGAAGATTTCAATACGTTGCTCGATTTCAGGTGGAAGATCATTTAAATTCCCATTTAACACCCCGGCACCTATGTCAGACGATCCGAACGATTTGGAGCCACTAACGCCGTCCCGATTTTGATCGGTTCAAGTCTACAGACCCTACCAGATCAGGAATTGGATCATGTTCGATGAATCCATCTAAACCGCTTCAATTAATGCAGAAAATTCTTCGGGATTTTTTGCAAGAGATGGCAGCGCGAATATCCATCTCAACTCGAGAGAAAGAAAACGTTGGAAGCCACCAATTCAAATTGAGGGTTGGCAAGGCTTTGTCATCATTCAGGACGATGACAACCTCAATTCACGATGGAAAATGGGGTCGTACTAACGGATCTCCATCCGGGAGCTGACAGGGTCGTGAGGGTGGTCACGTGAAAAGCCAAAATCAGGGACTCTTAAACGTGCATTGGAGAAACTGTGCCTTCTACCACCTCAGAGCCAACGAAAAGTCAACAATGATTTCAACATGCACCTTCCCTTCCTTCCGTCATCAGAGGATTCTCTCTCTTTATTTTCAGCAATCTGGATTCATTGCTGGGTGGGTGAGGATGTTGGTGCGTCATCGTCGTCCATGATTGATTTATCTGATAAGCGGTGTTAAGTTGGGGTCAGTAACCCAACATTATGGTTGCCGAAGATTTATCCAGTTCGAAGGACCATAATGTTGCCGGAACCGATCCTTTGTTCCTTCGATCCTGTGGCTCCTCAACACTCAGCCAGGTTGGTTGTTGAAACAATTAGTAAGCAGCCATCACTGCGGCATAATTAACTATCTCCACATCGCCATTACTTTTGGATCGATATGGCTCTGCCGTTATGATGGCTGCTGGGAATACTCGAATCCTAACAAGGTGGGTGAGTATGTTCCGGGACTAACATTTACTACCTTCGCTACGCCCCTGCCGAATGAGAGGTTCTCTCCCAGCGTCAGTTACCGAATCAGAACTGATAATCTTTCTACCACTTTGACGTCACCGATAACGATCACCACCATGATCGCTGTCACTATCGGTCGATATAGTCACTAGATTCATAGTCTGGCGGATACAACGAAGACCAATTTGTGAATATCAGATTTGGCGGAGCCAATCAGGCATATCTCGAGTAATTCATGTTAAGCGCCTAAGCCATTTCCACAAACAATGACTTTAAACGTTGATTTCACACGAATCGAGAATCTCACTATATCCTACTACTCCATATGGTAGAACTAACGTTCTTCTACCGTGCTGCTTTCATTCACGAGAGTGATTTAGGTCGGAGAATCGATATTTAAAGTCATTGTTTACAAATAGCTTTAGGTATGAACATGAATTGCTCGAGATATGCTCGATTGGCTCCGCCAGTGACCAGTTCAAAATTAGCTCCCGTCGTTGTAATCGCCGGACTATGAATCCTGGTGACTATGGTCGAGTGGTAGGGAAGTTATCGTCGCGATTCGACGTCGTTCGGAGAAGGCCTCTCGTCGGCAAACCTTAACGAAAAAATGAGGTGATGTTACTCCCGAACATCTTCCATTACTTTTCTCTGAAGATCACTTTGTTTTCATTGTCGACAGATTATCAGCCAGATATATTTGCTATCAACAGGAAAAATGTACAGCAAATTGACTTTTCAATTTGCTCTCACTGAGATACAGGATCAGTTTTAAATTTGAGGTCACAGGAATAAATTTTGCCGCTAATTTGATCTTTTAACCTTCAAAACGACCAAACCGTAGCAACTAAATTTAATCCTTATCAGCAATTTCACAGCATCATATTGAGTTTCCAATTTGATCTCGACTCTTCAGTTTATAACACTGCTGTTTATAGCGTTTATAAATAAACTTTCTCTATCTGTCAGATGTTTTAGTTTAATCAGCGCTCACTAGTGCATCATCTTGTGCTCCTCCGCTTTAAATGGTGGATTGGTGCGCACAGCAGTTCAAAAGAGTAAACATCATTTTGGTCAAGCGTATACAAGACAAAATATTCGTAGTTCCGCATGATTAAAAACCATTCATTGACAATTCGCATATTATTGATAACTATTTCCATATTGCTTTTTAGAGACGACCGTGCAATTTTGTAGTTGCTACTCCGTTACTGAACAGAGCTAGTGTAGTGCACAGAGAACCACATAAATGGAGCTTGGGAGTGGCTTTACGAAAACTTCCAATTCACAAGTTCACTGAATTCTATTTATAGATCAGTACCGACGCCGGCCTCGTCCTCACGGTTTTTGGGGAGGGGGAAGAAGGATAAGTTAATTTAGCGTGGCGTCGTTGTTATCAGAGACTCTCTGCAGTGCCAAAGGGAAGGATAGTTGTGTGTTAGTGAGGGTAGGTTATTTTAGATCATGGATGCACCAGTAAGTAATTAGGTCAATGAAAGAACAGTAGACTGCTTTTCAAATCTGGTGATAGAAGAGGCGAGTGACAAATGGCAAGGAAGGGGGATGGACGGGGATTGAACTCCCGACCATCTGCTCAGTAAACAGAACAGGTACAGCTGATAACTATTTCCATATTGTTGTGATAGTTGATAACTATAAGTTATCAGTTTCCTATACAGTTTAACCATATATCAGATGTAGAGCCTAAAACATTATGCTGAATGGGGAGGTTATTTCGTTCTATATAAGAAATCTTACAAAGACAATATGGTATGCAGTAACCGTATGTGTTGGTGTAAAGAATTTATAGTTAAAACAAATTACAGAACATTTCCATATATTGTAACAATATATTTTACGTACAACATATAGATTGGAATATGCAGCACATGGTTTTCATTATGCAGGCTTTTTTGTATCAGTTTTTCAGTTTATTAAGCATCCTGTCATCCACCTGATTTTGCTAGCGCTTTTAGTTGCTTGATGCGGTTTAAATGATGGTGAGGGCGATCAAATATAGTTTAGTCAAAAATAGTTTAGGACAAAAAGTTTAAAAATGCTTCTAGAAAATTCAAATGAAATTCTAACTAAAAGTGTGTTGTATGAAGTGCAAGAAAAATCCAAAACTACCTACTCAATAAGGCATTTTAAAGCAAAACAAAAACAAAATAAAAATTATACCACTATTTTTTGAAGATCATAGAGATAATCTATTTCAAACAACCAGTGAAATGTATATTGTCTCAAAAAGTTAAGAAAGTCGGAAAACATACAAAAGTGAACAACAGTGAATTGATTAATAATGTCTGAATTACTTTTCATTAAATCGGTCATCTTGATAGCAACATAATTTTGTTGATTATCGCTGAATTAATGACATATTTGGTACATAGACTGAGTTAAGGGACTAGGCTAAATTACAATCCTTTACCATATACATATATATAAATGTATATATATACCTTTAAATATATCACAGCATCTGACCCATATCCTTCACACGAATACAGCACCAAATCACCGTGAAAGTATCGGGCATACAACCTCGAGATTGGTAATCCATAGCCAAACCCTCAAAATAAAAATGGAAGATATAGAAAGATTAGTTTTATAATTATTTTATTTTTTGTTATTAATATTAGAAAAAAAAACACACACACACTTACCGGCTAATGGAACAAGTGGAAGATCGGACTTTGATTTTGGAGGTTGTGGTGCTGTACTGTACATGTATTTGAACAGTTGGTCAACATAGGATCTGGGAATACCCCCTCCACGATCTGACATTTTAACACAGATGTCTTCTTTACCTTTGACGATAGTCACTTTGAGGGGTGGAATATCATCCTCGACACCGTGGTACTCCATTACGGCACGCATTGAATTTTTAAACAGCTCAAACAGCATATGGTACAGATGCGAAGGTACGTAAACAATTTTTATAGGTTTTCCTTTTTCCAGATCTGCAAATAAAAAATAAATATAATGGATTTTTTAACGATTTTCTTCTTATACCATATTCCATATAAACTATACAATCACATCACATAAATGCTAGATATCCTCCTCCATTGATTTTGTGGCTCTGCGCTGAATAGCATTGAGACCGCGACAAAAGCACGGTTTTCAACCCTTCTCTTCTCAGAGAGACTTATTTTCAAAAGGAATATGAACCAACTGCTCAGTTTTGAAATAAAAAGTTCTGTTGAAATCGTTATTTGACTATACTTGAACTTGTGATATGGAAAATGACCTTCTGAATAATCTGAAACAACCGTATAAGCTGTTAATTTATGAAATTAGTTTTGCTTTTCTCGGGGGAGTGTTTTTTTTTCGAAAGCATCATTTGAATGCATTTGCATTTGGCGTCTGGAAAATGACCATTGGGATCATCAGGCTTGAATCCGCAACAATCGTATGAATGAAAAATATAAACGTTTATAAAATATAAAATCAACACACGAAGAAAAGCGTTTTTTCCTATACAGTTTTAACCATATGTTATATTGTTCTTAATTCTGCGCATCATTTTTTGAAATGTTCCATATTCTGCGCAATGGGTTTCTAATTCTGCGCATAAAAAACTTCGTGTTACCTATGCTATTTTATTTTAGTTGGAATATTGTATTAGTTTTATTCTTGATTCTTTTCTTTTTTATTTATTTTATTTATTTATTTATTTGACGTCAATCATGTGTAGACCTTTTGTTACAGTTATTTTTACATATTTTGTCACTCTTATATCTACATAAATATATTTGAAACAGTATTTGGCTTATATACTAGTACATTTATGAGCAGCTTTTTATCGAATATCATTAAAGTATTGCTTTAATTTACATTTTGTCGTTGTAAAGTCAACGTTTTCGCAATGCATATTGTATGTTGCCATCATCCGATTTAAAGGTCCAAATTTAGCATAATTTGTACGATGGTGGCTTGTAGTAAAAACATTTCTATTTCGTAGTTGACGACTTGGTATGTAAAAGTTAAGTTTTGATAAAAGTTCTTCAGAATCAATACGATGCGAAACGATATCGTTTACAACTGAGACCATTGCAAATTCTCGACGCTCTTTTAATGTTTGGATGCTGATGAGCATACAACGAGCTTTATAAGATGGTAAAGGAAATCTTGTCCAACCTAGTTTTCGAAGGGCAAACAGTATAAATTGCTTTTGAACTGATTCTATTCGTTGTTCGTGCGTGACGGAAAAAGGTGACCATACTACGCTACAATACTCAAGTATTGACCTCACATATGCAACGTATAATGTTTTTATTGTGTATGGGTCATGAAAGCTGTAACTAAATCGTTTTATAAATCCTAGCATGCTACTTGCTTTACTGATTATTGTGTTATAGTGGTCAATGAATGTTAGTTTCTTATCTAAAATAACACCTAAATCTTTAATTCTTCCGCACTTTTCAACTGCCTGGTTTCCTAGAGAGATTGTACAGTCTAATGTATTCCGCTTTCTACTAAATGATATTGATTTACATTTTTGAACGTTTAGCTGCAAAAGGCTTTTTTTGCACCAATTATAAAATAAGAGTACGTCGTTTTTGAATAGTCTTATATCTTCCTTGTTTTTTATTTCTAAAAATATCTTTAAATCGTCCGCATAAATAAGAATTTTTACGTTTTTTAAAATGAGGGAAATATCGTTTACATATAGTATCAACAAAAGAGGGCCGAGATGGGAGCCTTGAGGAACTCCTGAAGTAACTCGAATAGGATTTGAAGTCTTGCCTTTAAATCTGACTATGTGTTGTCGATCAGTAAGATAAGACTCGAGCCATTTAAGAAAATTTAGCTCAATACCCATTTTTTGCAGTTTGAAAAGAAGCATAGGTATATCAATGCGATCAAATGCCTTGCTGAAGTCTGTATATAGAGCTTCAACATGGTTTCCATTATCCATTGCAACTAGCGAATAGTTGACGAATTCGAGTAAATTTGTATTAGTTGAGCGTCCTTTGAAGAATCCATGTTGCAAGGTAGAGATTCTATTTTTAATTTGACAAAATAGTTTTTCATTAACGATCGCTTCAAAAAGTTTCGGAATGATAGAGATAATGGCAATACCGCGATAATTACGTATGTCGGATTTTTTGCCACATTTAAAAATAGGTACTAGATAGGAACTTTTCCACGAGTTGGGAAAAATACCAGATTCGATCGACATATTGAAAAGCCAAAACAAGGGAGTTGTAAGCTCCGAAGCTAAGTTTTTCAGAAAAATGGGAGGAATCCCATCGGGCCCACATCCTTTGGAGACATCCAATTTTTTCAATGCTTCCCTTATGTCATTCACATTTATATTGTTTACACTAATATCTCTACTAAATTCTGGAAAGAAACCGAAATATTTGCGATCACGATCTGCTTCAGAATATGTGGTATATATATCTTGAAAAAAAGTTGCAAATAGATTGCAAATTTCTGGTGAGGTAGACCCTACGTTTTCATCTAGGTACATTTTTGATGGAAAATTGTCAGATTTCAGTTTAGTTTTTACATAGTTAAAGAATTTTTTTGGATTGGATTTTATCTCTAACTCGGTTTTTGAGTTGTACTCATCAAAGGCTATATTGACGGCTTGATTTAGCTGATCGCAAATATTCAAATAATTTACCAGATTCTCGTTGCTACAATTTCTTTTGTATACCTTATGTGCTTTTTGCTTGCAGTTTTTTAATTTTTTTATTTGTTCATTATACCAAACTGGGTTTTTTGAATAAATTTGTCTTCTTATTTTTTTCAATGGTACATGTTCAACTATAACTTCAAATAACAATTTGTAAAATACATCAACAGAAGATTTGATATTTTCCTCGGTTCTAAAAATCGTTTGCCAATTTATACTACTTAGCCTATGCCTAATACTGTCAAAGTTTGCCAAATGATATTGAAAGACCTCTTCATATTCGCTGTCGTCGGGTTTTTGGTATTGGTGTATGAATAAGGAAAACTCAATTGCTGTGTGAAATGCTTCATTTTTCCATAATGGAATAAGAGATTCGGTCACACAGAAGTCTTCTTGAATATTTGTTAATAAAAAATCTAAATAACAATTTTGCTGATTTTTTACATGATTGATTTGATTGAGCCCTAAACTGGCAGTTTTGTCAAATATAAACTGCAGTGTTTCATTTTCCCCAACGACTGGAAGTAAGATACTTTCATTTTCTGTGTCTGGAAAGAAATCAATACTACGTTGATTAAAATCCCCGTATATGTGAATTTTCACTTCTGGGGTAAGATTGGCCGAAATTTCATCGGCAATACTAAAGAAGTTTTCATATGAGTCTTTGCGAGCATTGTTCGGTGGAAAATACACAGAGGCAAATACGTGTGTTTCCCCCGACATTTGCACTTTTACCCAAACATGTTCGAAATCATTACATTTTTCTGCCGAGATGATTTCTGCATTGAAATTTGTTGAAATGGCAATTAGTACACCCCCTCCTGATTTCTTTTCAGACTGGTGAAAGTTACGGTCATCCCTAAAAACATTGTAATTATTACCAAAAACTTCTTCACTTCGAACACTTTCATCCCAACTGGTTTCATTTGCCAGAATAATTGGGAAGGAACAACACAAAATTTTGTTGTGGATTTCTTTAATCTTAGCGGAACCTTTCATTCGATTGAAATTTTGGCAATACACCAAAATTTCAGTTCCTATTTGTGTCTGAGGTGAAGTAGTTGGTTTGATTGAGTCAGTAAAATTTGTGTTATTAAAACTATTTACCTCTCCTTGATTTAGAGAGGTCGTCAGGTCTTCTATAAGGGCAGTTTCTTCTAGATTCTCGCCTTTCTCCAAAGGGTTCGTCAAGTTTCAATTTCACTCCTGCCAACTTAGCATCTGTTTAGTTTTAACCACTTCCGTCCATGAGCTCTCTCGCCGAAAGAATTATTGGACTTGCGAGTGATACCAAGATCCCCGTGCCAATGTGCCCCGGATTTTTTTAAACATTGGGTATCTACCGGCAAGCCGACCTCTGCTGAATCAATTATCCACTGCACAATACGATTCTCATCTTCTTTGGTTAGAACGGTTGGTTTTCCTTGACGACGACAAACGACAAGCGCAGCTCTCAGTGTGCTTTAAAACACACTTCGGAACATGTTGTGTTTTGGATGCCTTTCGAATAGAGTAACATCTTTTCACCATAGACATAACCGATTCGGTTTACTGAGGAGTTTATAGCATGTTTTTCCTTCTGGGACTCATTTTGTTAGCCTATGCGCAGAATAAAGAACACATGGTCAAAATTAGTTCCATATTCTGCGCAAAGAAAATTTCATCTTTTTATGCAGAAATCTATTGAGATGTATGGAAATCCGCCAACATTATTTGGAAAATACTCACATCTAGCACTTGGCACAGAAAAAAAATTAAAAATCTTTTCTTTTTGTACACAAATAATCAATTTTTCACTCATACGCGTCTTAGCGCGGCTGCTAACGGAGACTACTTTGTTGACGTTTTCAGTGCTGGTGGTTAAGCATTTATTTATTTTTTCCACAAATGCTGTAATTTTCTGAATGAGCTTGTGGTCATTACGAAGTTAATAAAGTTGTAGTTGGTTTTCGCCTATAGTCAGGACATTTAGCATTGTACATAATTTTGAAACACGATTCCAATGAATAAGTGCGCAGAATTTGGAGCTGCGCATAATAAGGTACTTCTAAAAGCACCATGTCAATAAATTTGCACTTGGGGTCATCTGGTGACCCTCCGAGTGATCTGAAACAACCATTGCAGTGGTTAAAATTCATGGAATTTGACTTAGAACTTAGATTGTTTCCATAAGTTATTTTACAAGCATAATTTGAACAAATATATACTGGGGAATTTGATTCTGCAGAACATCCCTGAAGTTCTATGAAGAACTTCCATGAAGTTCTCTGAAGAACATCCCTGGAGTTTTCTGAAGAACTTCCCTAAAGTTCACTTAAGAACTTCCCTGAAGTTCTCTGAAAGATTTCCCTGACGTTCTCTGCAGAACTTCCCTGAAGTTCTCTGAAGAGTTTCCATAAAGAACTTACCCGAAAGTTCTTCAATAAAGTTCTATGCAAAACTTCCCTGAAGTTTCCTGAAGAACTTTCATGAAGTTCTCTGAAAAATTTCCATGAAGTTCTCCCAAAGACTTCCCTGAAGTTCTCTGCAGAATTTCTCTGAAGTTCTCTGAAGAATTTCCCTGATGTTCTCTGCAGAATTTCTCTAAATTTCTCTGAAGAATTTCCCCGATTTTCTCTGCAGAACTTCCATGAAGTTTACTGAAGAACTTCCATGAACTTCTCTGAAGAACTTCCATGAAGTTCTCTGAAGAACTTCCCTGAAGTTCTCTGCAGAACTTCCATAAAGTTCTTTGAAGGACTTAGTCGAAGTTTTGTGAAGAACTTCTATGAAAGACTAACCCGAAGATGTCAGAAGAACGTACTAAAAATACCCATATTGGGGTAATCACCCTTATATGTACACTAGCGATAAACAGTCATAACATAGTTCACAGGCAGACCAGTGCCACGCAGTGAAATAATTCTCAACTATGAAGTCAGCCGTCTGGAAGACCAAGATTACTTGAATAAACTTGAGATATTACAAAAAGTATACATGAACGAATTCTGATCTTATGTGTGCACCATTCAAAATGCTCTGAACCCTCGAATATCTTTTTTGAAGATACCATGTTGTTTCTTCTTTTTCTTCTTCTGCCTGGCTGTGATACTCTTCAAACGAGCTTTTGCCTGCTTCTCAACTGAGTGTTCTAATTGCACTTCCACAGTTATTAATTGAGAGCTTTCTACACCAACACCAATGCATTAATTTGTATATTGCGTGGCAGGCACAATTATACACTATGCCCAGGGAAGTTGAGAAATTTTCCAACTCGATAGATTCCTAGCCCGGTCGGGAATCCAATCCGCCGCCACGGGCTTGGTAGACCGTGCGCTCACCGACTACGCTATCCGAGGCCCCTATGCCATTTTGCTATTTGTTAATACTATCGAGATCCAGATTATACAGTAAGTTCACATGCACAATAGCGCCACGGAGTGAGATGATTCCGAATTGTTGAGTCGAGCGTGTGGAAGTTTATAATTTTACAACTAACTTTCCTGAAATCAGTAGATTTATTAACGATATAGATTTCAAAGTACAGGTAATACACAAAGTTCTTTAGTGCGACGTAGCGGAAGAG
Organism: Aedes japonicus; assembly: GCA_034211315.2. Lineage (NCBI taxonomy): Eukaryota > Metazoa > Arthropoda > Insecta > Diptera > Culicidae > Aedes > Aedes japonicus. Next base: position 53,332 of record JASCZW010000308.1, read on the forward strand.
TTTTGAACTATACTTAACACCACCCGAATGGCCTTAATCAACCAAACATCTTTGTCGAAGACACCAACTTATTATGTGTCAAGGATCTCGAGATTCAGATTATAAAGTAAGTTTACATGCATCAATTCTGACGGCCTTGATCTACTCAACCACTTTTCTGAAGGAAGTAACTTCTTATTTATGAAGAATCACGAGACATTTTCTGATGAAACAACAACGGTTAATGCCCATGTATCATTTTAGACCACCATCAAGGCAATCCGCGCATGACGGGGGTTTACTGTACTATACTTTTTTTTGCTATTATATGCTGCCTTTCAACGTTCATAACTTTTTCTGGTGAAGCCGGATCGACACACTTTCTTCTACAAAGTTGTTTGTTAAAGTCAAAAAAATTTAAAAAAAAATACTTTTGGAACATTTACATTAAGGCTGAGGCAGTTATATGGGTGACTCTCAAAATTTATCAAAATTTCAATTTTTAATGCCAATTTGTGAAGTACAATGCAAATCTCATGCGGTCAAAATACGATATTCGGTGGTTTTGGGACCCAAGCTAACGGAAACTAGCATGGAGCTCTGGATCTAAAAGTCTCTATCGACCAGTGTTATCTATCGAGGATTAGTTGAGTTGTTAGCGTTTCATTTGTTTCATTTAAAAATATTAAACAATATTTTATATACGTTTTCATTTCAATATATTATATATATACATACATATATAACAATATTGCTAATACTATTTTTCATGATACTCTTGCCGTAAGCTTACGTTATATTTGTTATATTTGCGCTTCGAAACAATATAGAAACCGTTTAAATTTCCGAGCCGTGTTTTAAACTGTAAAAAAGAAAGGAAAGCTCCCGGGAAAACTGTCTGTTACTGAAGTATGCGAGTATATGAATCAAAAAATGACTCATTTTGGGACAATTTGTAAAATCTCTTTGACCCTTTTCAATTGATAGTCCAGATTTTAACACATCCGTGTCTTGCCAGATTTTGCCAGACTTTTTATTTATGACATGCCAGATATTCTTCGAAAACTAATGGCAACCCTGTCTGTAACGTTATGAATGTTGGTAAGCAAAGTGATGGTGAAAGGTTGAAATGGGACAAAAATCAAATCAGCAAGAAAATTCTTAGGGAAAAATATTCCATACACACTAAGAAAATTTTACAGCATTCGGTAATTTTTTACCGAACTTTCAACAGCTGAACATTTCGGTAATCCAATTTAACGGATTTCGGTAAATTTTGACAAGTTCCGGTAACTTTTTTACCGGAATACTGTAAAACTTCACCGAAATCCGGTAAATCGAACTACCGAACGTTCAGCTGTTGAAAGTTCGGTAAAAAATGACCGAACACTGAAAATTTTTCTAAGTGTGTAGGTTTCGCAAAAACAATGATTTGTAATTTAGTTTTGAGAAAAAAGCAATTAGGCCTCTTTGTATAATTTAGATGCAGTAGGTGGGTGGTATATTATTAATATATACCACCAACAATCCATCGAGACCAGCTATGGCAAATCATGCACGAATATGGATTTCCGGAAAAACTGACGTGGTTGATCAAAGCAACGATGGATCGAGTGATGTGTGTCGTCCGAGTATCAGGGACGCTCTCGAGTCCCTTCGAATCTCGGAGAGGGTTACGGCAAGGTGATGGATTGTCGTGTTTGTTGTTTAACATTGCACTGGAGGGTGTGATTCGAAGAGCTGGGATAGACACGAGTGGCACGATCTTCAGGAATTCTGTCCAACTATTTGGCTTCGCCGACGACGTTGATATCGTAGCACGTAACTTTGAGACGATGGCGGAAACGTACATCAGACTTAAGGCTGAAGTTGGTAGGATTGGGCTTGTGATTAATACGTCGAAAAAAAAATACATGAAGGGAAGAGGCTCACGAGAAGACAATGTTAGCCTCCTCGCACGAGTTCAGATCGACGGTGATGAAATCAAGGTAGTAGACGAATTCGTGTATCTGGGCTCATTGGTGACGGCCGATAATGACACCAGCAGAGAAATAAAAAGGCGCATTATGGCTGGTAATCGTGCCTATTTTGGACTCCGAAGGACGCTAAGATCGAACAAAGTTCGCCGAACCACAAACTTGACCATCTACAAGACATTAATTAGACCGGTAGTTCTCTACGGCCGCGAAACATGGACATTGCTAGTGGAAGACCAACGCGCGCTTGGAGTCTTTGAACGGAAGGTGCTGCGTACCATCTGTGCAGATGGAAGAGTGCAGATGGAAGACGGAACGTGGAGGAGGCGAATTAACCACGAATTACACCAGTTGCTGGGAGAACCTCTCATCGTACACATTGCAAAAATCGGTCGACTACAATGGGCTGGGCATGTCGTAAGAATGTCGGACGACAGCCCTGTGAAAATGGTTCTCGAAAACGAACCGACAGGTACAAGAAGAAGAGGCGCGCAACGAGCAAGGTTGATCGATCAAGTAGAAGGCGACCTGCGGACCCTCCGCAGACAGCGAGGCTGGCGAGTGACAGCCATGGACCGAATAGAATGGAGACAACTTCTGTGTACAGCAGAGGCCACGCTGGCCTTAGTCTGATTGGTAAGGTAAGGTAAGGGTGGTATGTTGCAGATCACCAAAAGTAGCAGAAATATTCGAACGTTATGGTGCGAAAGTCTTCGAACAAAAAAAAATTTCACCCTTATTCTTGTTTTCGTTCGAAAGTATGTCATATTCGTATTCTTGTTTTTGTTCGAAGCAATTCGAACCATTCGAACTTTCGAAGATCGTTCGTTCGAACGAATTGTCTTAGTCCCATATTCGTTCGAATGCGTCGGTTGATCTGTTTGAGAAACGTAACTAGCGAATCGCGTATACGTATTAAATAACAGAGCTGGAAATAAAATTAATTTAGTGGTTATTTTTTAATTTGTGACTTGTTTATTTGTTTGTAACTGCAACCAGCAATAACAAAATGAATTGACCTCGAAATTAACCGAACCACGGATTGACTTCAAATAAAAATAATTAACAGTTAAGTTTTGTAGAAGGAGATGTTCGCTCATCACCATGAGGCACCAAGAGTGAACAACAATGTTTTTGGCTAGAATGAAAGATATGAAGAGAAAGTTTTGATAGTTCCGCTAGTGTGCGGCAGGCTCGGAAATATGACAGATGTTTTTAGGAAAATTGAGCGAAAAGGGCATGTGTACAGTGGTACTCGAACCAACGACATTTTTGCCTAACATCCCACTGCGGGGTAGGTCGAAGCACGGACTAAGTCCGCCACTTCAACAGGCAAAAATGTCCGGTTGGAAGACGCTCATGTACCACTGTGGCTTGTATAGTTATTCTAGCGATCTATTGTGTGCACTCTGTTTACCGATGCGCACATGGGAGAGGAACTCTCTCCTTTTTTGGGTTTGTTTTGATTCGCACCGACTGACGATCACCAAAGTTTTTTCTCGTCGTCTCCAACGTAGAGACCTCGGAGAGAAACACCGTGAAGCGATGCGATACTGGTCGACATTTTCAAGAGCGAGAATCTAAGCGTGTGGATATTGGATTTCCTCTCGATTGAGGTGGGCGAAAATTTGATTCAGACCCCAATATCGTAATATTTATCTGTCTAATTTTCAGGTTTCCAAAGACGACCAAATTAGCGTTTCTATCTGCACTGACTGTCGAAAGCGTTTGCAAGAATTTCACGACTACCAGTTGCGTTGCCTTGAAGTGCAAGATGTTCTACTACGGAAATTATTGGCTGTTGAAAAACCGGAGATAGCTCTTCAAGATGAACCTAAGAAACAAGCGACAATCGCCGTAGAAGATGAACCTGTCGTAAGCGAGCGATTCTGTTTTGCTGGAAAACAAAGCAAATATAAATATAACAAGAAGGTTAAATGCACTACTTGCGATGAACCAGTGTTCCAATATCTCATCGAAGGGCATCTGAACAGACATAAAGATCAGTTTGGTAAATTCTGAACCCAACAATTTCTAATCCAATAACATTCAGGCCTCCGACCCTTCAAATGCGAGCGTAACTGCGAGAAAGCGAGCTTCATCTGCCGGTATTCCAGGCAAACCCACTATCGGAACCTTCACGACGGGAGACTTCACGAATGCGATGTTTGTCACAAAACGTTTCGGAACAGAGCCTGCCTGTACTGCCATATAAAGGGCATTCATTCGTTCAAGACGTTCGTTTGCTCAATTTGCAACAAGGGATTCGGCACATCGTGTAGAAATTGGACGTACAATTCTGGATCAACTGAGTTTTTGGATTTTCGCAATTTCAGCTCTCGTTTTATGATGCGCAAGAAGAACCACGTAATTCGTGCGAGGGCATATCCCTGTTTGATGTGTAGTCTTTCGTACTTTACAAATCTTATTCGCCAAGGCCAGTGGTGCTCATCCTGCGGCCCGCGATAGCATTTGAGAAATATGAGAACTTCATTGAATAAGCTATTTGCTGTTCGATTTGAGTTGCATTTCTTACTGTGCAATAATTGTGATTCTCATAGTTTTATGTGAACAATTTTTACCGTGCTTGTTACACAGATGATGAATGACCAAAAAGGCGGGATAGAAAGAAAGAGAGAATGCAGTCATATTTTCGCTCCCGCAACCACAGTGTCTGTTGTCAATTGGTTCCGTTCTGTAGTCGCATGCGTAGTTCTGAGAAGTTTCGAGCAATTATTCAGTGAAAATGGAAGCCAGCACTAGCAAAAAACGGAAAGTGGCTGATGAAGGACGTGTTTTCCAGGAGAAGTGGTCTGAAATGTTTTTCTTTACGTGCATTAATCAAAAACCGGTGTGTATGATTTGCAACGAAGCTGTTGCAGTTATGAAGGAATTTAATGTGAAGCGTCACTACGAGGTGAAACATGCGTCAAAAATTGATAAATATGTCGGTGTGGCGCGGGCTGAAAAATGTGCTGAGTTCAGGGGAAATTTGAGTAGCCAGCAAAACTTTTTTGTGAGAAGAAAGCAAGAAAACGAGTTGTGCACAAAGGCAAGTTTCATTATCGCAGAAAAACTCGCTTCCCATTCGAAGCCATTTTCTGATGGCGAGTTTGTTAAGGAACGTATGGAAGCTGTGGATCAAATGATTTGTCCCGAAAAAAGTCGCATCTTTGCGCAAGTGAGTTTGTCGCGGGCGACCATTGTTCACGCCCAAACGCGAACGACAACAATAGCAGCCATTAGCAGCCACGTGATCAATTTGTGATTCTTCATCATGCATTGGCGTAGGTAGCGGTAGGTAGTGACTCACGTGATCGACACTTTTTCATCGTGCATGCTTTCCATGCGTGCCCACCAACAACCAACAACCAATGAAGATGACGAAAGGCGGTGCTTAGGTGCCGGAAAGCCGGTCTCAACGCAATAGTTTTAGGTATAAAAATGGCACAGCCACACAGAATTTTGTTCAGTTTTATGTCGTTATTCAAAGTGTACACAACGAAGAGGAATAAAAATATTTGGAGAAAGCAATAGTGGCTAGTCTTTCCTTTAACCATCCTTCCATCCGAGGCGTCGTTGTTGCTGTCCACCCGAGAAGGAGCGATCCAGTCCTGCCGGTATATACAGTCTGCCGGCAATCGAGTTGTTGCTTTGACGGACTTGTGGAACCCAATCCGCCCTTTTCAGGGCAAGAGAGTTAATTCGCTTTCCACAAGTGCCAGAGAAGAACATTCACCCACCCCGACGGCTACCTGCTTGAGCGACACCATCTCCTTTCCTGACGTGTCAGGACGTGTTCGTTTTTGTCGCAAGCGTGCAGGGAAGCAATTGTGTTCAACCTTTGACGACCGGATCGGCCCCGACATTGGTCCATTCGAACCGGATTCAACACCGACGCGAGCTTGGAGAGGATGCTAAAAGGAAGCTAGCAAGTGCAAAGTAAAATTGAACAATAAGTGCAAGTGAGATTTGAACCGAACAAAAGACATTGAAGTGCAAAAGTGCAAAATAGTGATGCCTGTTGACCGCACACCGAAAAAGTCCGCCATGGATCCAGAGCAGTTGCAGTTGCTCATCCATCAGCGTGGACAAATTAAAAGAAAGGTGACAAAGATAGCCAATGGCCTTGAGAAGGCTGAAGACGATCCATCGCTTATCACTGCGACTCTCCTGAAAGTGTACGGTCAAAAGTTGGAGCGCCATTATACGGAGTACACCGAAGCCCATCGTGAAGTAATTGCTGTGATTCCAATGGCACAAATCGAAGAGCAAGACAACAAGCTGGACGAGTTTGATGTTTTGCACACGGAGGCGCTCGACCGGCTGGAGCGCTTGAAGGAGTATTTTTCGAAACCTTCACCGTCGTCCACTGCAAGTGAAAGAGCAGTGGTTATGCAACATCATCCTCTCAACGTGCCAGTACCTTCTTTCGATGGCCAGTTGGAGAACTGGCCCAAGTTTAAGGCCATGTTCGAGGACTTGGTGGTGAAGAGTGGTGATTCTGACGCCGTCAAGCTCCATTATCTTGACAAGGCTTTGGTGAGTGATGCAGCTGGTCTTATCAATGCTAAGATGATTCAAGACAACAACTTCACTCAAGTTTGGAAGCAATTGAGAGACCAGTTCGAAAACCAGCGTGTCATCGTGGACAATCACATCGATGGGCTAATCCAGCTGAAGCCGATGACAAAGGGCAGCTATAGGAACCTACTGGAACTGACGAAATCCTGCGAGCGTCATGTTGCAGCACTTGAGTACCAAGGCCTGGTAGTGGATAAGTTATCCGGCATCATCATCACGAAGCTGCTGACCGCTCGTTTGGACGATCACACGTTGCAGTTGTGGGAGCGGAAACAGAAACATGGTGAGCTACCTAAGTACGATGATACAATGCTGTTTCTAAAAGGTGAGTGCCAAATCCTTGAACGCTTCCAAAATTCTCGTCACCCTACGGTGCCTAATGAGCCTCAGTCCAAACATTCGAAACCTGTGAATCAGAAAGTTCATACTGTCACGTCCTCTAATACCGATATTCGTTGCAAGATTTGCGATGAAAGCCACCGTCATTTTGAGTGTCCTATGTTTTCCAAAATGTCTATCCCAGAACGTATATCGAAGGTGAAACAGTTGAGAATTTGCTTCAACTGCCTCCGACCGGGCCACTGTGCCAAGGATTGTTCTTCCAAGCGAAATTGTTCGACGTGCCACAAGCGGCACCATTCCCTCCTCCATGTAGAGTTGCCTGCGAAAAAACCTGAGCCCGAAACACCCCTTGTTACGAAGAATTCGTCTAATGTTACTGCTGAATCTCTTGCACTTTCGAACGTAGTTCCGTCGACCAGTACGAATTCGTCATGTTCCTGTAATCATTCGCAAACAGCGAAAACCGTGATGTTGTTGACTGCTATTGTGAATGTTGAGAGTGCTGATGGTCAACTGATTCCATGCCGAGCTATGCTAGATAGTGGTTCCCAAGTTTGTTTCGTGTCTGAGTTTATCGCCAACCGTTTGATGAATCCCCGCGAGCCGACAAACGTGCCAATTACCGGCATAGGTGGAGCAAGGGTATATGCGAAAGAGAAACTGCGTGTTACGATTCAATCCCGATGTTCCGATTTTTCTATCGACATGGAATGCCTTGTGGTTCCAAAAGTAACCGGTATCATCCCATCCGTTCAAATTGACATTTCTTCTTGGCCGATCCCTGCTGGAGTTCAATTGGCGGACCCTACATTCCACGTGCCGGATAAAATCGACATGCTGATCGGTGCCTCGAAGTTTTTTGCTCTGTTGAAGACTGGGCAGATTCACCTGGGCGATGGTTTTCCCGATTTACATGACACCCATCTGGGTTGGGTTTTTCCGGAGAAGTCAACGACGATGTCGCTAAACAAGTTTTTGCTCATCCTGCAGCCATAAGTGAGATAATGCGTCGATTCTGGGAAGTTGAGGATCTTTCGCAGTTTACGGAAGAAAACACGGAGGTAGATGAATGCGAGCAGCATTTTCGTTCTACGCACCAGCGGACGTCAACCGGACGATACATGGTTTCACTCCCTTTCCGAAAAGATACAGAATTCCTGGCGAGCAACCGTTCTGCTGCTCTCCGTCGTTTCTTGATGCTTGAGAGACGATTGAAAAAGGATCCCATCTTGAAGCAACTGTATTCCGAGTTTGTTGCTGAATACGAAACATTGGGTCATTGCAAAGAGATCGATGAATCCAATGATAGCAATTCCCAAGGATGCTACTATTTGCCACACCATGCGGTGCTGAGGCCAACCAGTTCAACGACAAAGCTGAGGGTGGTGTTCGATGCCTCCGCAAAGTCCAGACCATCGGATAAGTCACTTAATGAAGTGCTACAAGTGGGAGGTATAGTCCAAAGCGATTTGTTCACTATTCTTCTACGGTTTCGCAAGCATGCCATAGTCTTCACGGCTGATATAGCAAAAATGTATCGGCAGGTTTTGGTTGCTCCCGAACATACCAAATTCCAGCGAATTTTTTGGCGATTGGAACCATCTCATCCTCTACGAGTTCTGGAGCTTTTAACCGTAACGTATGGAACAGCTGCAGCACCTTTTCTTGCGACTAGATGCCTTCTTCAGCTGTGCAACGACGAAGGTAGTAAATTTCCTTTTGCATCGAATATAATAACAGATGATTGCTACGTCGATGACATCCTTTCCGGGGCGAAAGATTTTGAAGAAGCTGCTATAGCGCAGCGCCAATTACAACAATTACTCCAACTTGGTGGTTTTCCTATCCACAAGTGGAGCTCAAATTGCCCGGAGTTATTACGCCACATTCCTGAGGAAGAACGAGAAAAATTAGTACAACTAGATCATGCAAGTGAAGTGATTAAGACACTTGGACTCACCTGGAGTCCGCAATTCGACGATTTCATGTTCGTTACGATGATTTCATCTGATCGGCCAGAGACATACACCAAGAGAAAGATATTTTCGGAGATCGGAAAGCTGTTCGATCCATTGGGTTTAATTTCTCCCGTCGTTGTGGTAGCAAAGATCCTGATGCAGAATTTGTGGACGGCTGGTCTTTCTTGGGACGAAAATCTTGAAGGAGAACTGCTGCTTTCTTGGATGAAGTTTCGCGATGCTCTGCCACAATTATGTGACATAAAGATACCTAGACGTGTTGTTCTTGCCAACACCGTTGCTATGGAGATGCATGGATTCTCGGATGCCTCGATTTCCGCATATGGTGCGGTTTTGTATGTGAGAAATATTTTTGCTGACGGTAGTGCCGATCTGAGACTGTTATGTAGTAAATCAAAGGTCTCTCCACTAGCAGAGTTGAGTATTCCACGGAAGGAGTTGTTGGCAGCCCGACTGCTATCACGACTAGTGTTAAAGGTAGTTGACTCGATGAAAGTACAATTCTCCGACATTGTGCTTTGGTCTGATAGCCAAATTGTACTTGCTTGGCTTCGTAAGCCTTTGAATAATCTCCAGGTATTTGTGAGCAACCGAGTTGCTGACATTATAACGGAAACCAAAGGATATTCCTGGAAGTATGTTCCCACCAAGGAGAACCCCGCGGATGTTGTATCCAGAGGAACGTTACCCAAGTTATTGATCTCCAACGAAATGTGGTGGAAGGGTCCTTCTTTTCTACGGTCGGCTAGCTACGAAACGGAATCGCCAGATCTGCTGCCAGACGAAGAACTGCCTGAGCTAAAATCGCTAGCTGTTATTTCGGCTGTCGCGTACAATGTTGACAATCTTCCCGTTTTTACTAAGTTTAGCTCTTTTCGCAAGCTGCAAAGAGTAATCGCCTATGTGAGGCGTTTCACTTCAAACTGCAAGATCAAGAATCCGAGTCTACGTAACCTGAATTGTCACCTAACGGTTCCCGAGCTACAACAATCGATGGAAGTCATCATAAAGGTAGTGCAACACGATGTTTTGGGGGATGAAATAAGACGCATCGAGAACAATGAGCCGTGTAAGAAGATTGCTTCGCTAAACCCTGTTTACGTGGACGGTTTGTTAAGAGTGGGTGGAAGATTACTCAACTCTCCGATACTGACTAGGGCCAAACACCCGTACATTTTACCAAGGCACCCTATTGTCGATCTTTTAGTAAGAGCATATCATTTGGAGAATCTACACGTTGGACCATCGAGTTTGCTTGTGATAATTCGAGGACGTTTTTGGCTTATGGAAGGAAGATCTGCAGTAAGAAAAATCACAAGAAGTTGCGTAACCTGTTTCCATGCCAAACCAGCAAAGGCCAGTCAACTTATGGGTAACCTGCCATCTTGCCGTGTAACTCCTGCTCATCCGTTCGAAGTGACTGGTGTGGATTATGCAGGCCCAGTGTTTGTCAAACAAGGACGAAGGAAACCTATCATCGAAAAGGCGTACATCGCTGTATTTGTGTGCATGGTGACACGAGCTGTGCACTTGGAGCTAGTTTCGGACATGACAACAGAGGCGTTCATTGCAGCATTGCAAAGGTTCACTAGCAGAAGGGGAGTGCCTCGAGAACTACATTCTGATAATGGCTCAAACTTCAGAGGTGCAAAAACGGAGTTGAACGATCTTTACAAATTGTTTCGGTCTCAATCTGCCATCGCTCAAATCGAGGATTTTTGCCTGCCAAAGGAAATCGCTTGGTACTTTATTCCACCTGAGGCACCTAACTTCGGCGGCCTGTGGGAGGCGGCCGTTAAAAGCGCCAAATATCATTTGAAACGCACCTTGAAAGACACAAAATTGGCTTTTGAGGAATACGTGACAGTATTAACACAGGTTGAGGCTATATTGAATTCCCGGCCACTTTATGCTACCTCACCCGATGCCGACGAACCTGAAATACTCACCCCCGGTCATTTTTTGATTGGACGCCCACTTACTGCCATCACTGAGCCAAGTTATCAAGACGTTTCTACGAACCGTCTTAGCCGTTGGCAGTTTTTGCAACGACTCCGGGAAAACTTTTGGAAAAAGTGGAAAAACGATTATTTGCAAACCTTGCAACAACGGACTAAGAACCAAATTAGGAAGCTGAACTTAAGGGAAGGGATGATTGTGCTGCTTGAAGACCAAAACTTGCCACCAATGAGCTGGAAGTTGGGACGCATCGTTCGAATTTATCCGGGATCCGACGAACTGGTTCGTACAGTTGACGTTGAGATAGGTGGGACTGTGTACAAACGACCAGCAACGAGAATCGCAATGCTACCTATCGAGGACAACCTTCATTTGTTGGATCAACATTCCGAGAATTCTTCTCAGCCCGGGGGTGAATGTTCACGCCCAAACGCGAACGACAACAATAGCAGCCATTAGCAGCCACGTGATCAATTTGTGATTCTTCATCATGCATTGGCGTAGGTAGCGGTAGGTAGTGACTCACGTGATCGACACTTTTTCATCGTGCATGCTTTCCATGCGTGCCCACCAACAACCAACAACCAATGAAGATGACGAGAGGCGGTGCTTAGGTGCCGGAAAGCCGGTCTCAACGCAATAGTTTTAGGTATAAAAATGGCACAGCCACACAGAATTTTGTTCAGTTTTATGTCGTTATTCAAAGTGTACACAACGAAGAGGAATAAAAATATTTGGAGAAAGCAATAGTGGCTAGTCTTTCCTTTAACCATCCTTCCATCCGAGGCGTCGTTGTTGCTGTCCACCCGAGAAGGAGCGATCCAGTCCTGCCGGTATATACAGTCTGCCGGCAATCGAGTTGTTGCTTTGACGGACTTGTGGAACCCAATCCGCCCTTTTCAGGGCAAGAGAGTTAATTCGCTTTCCACAAGTGCCAGAGAAGAACATTCACCCACCCCGACGGCTACCTGCTTGAGCGACACCATCTCCTTTCCTGACGTGTCAGGACGTGTTCGTTTTTGTCGCAAGCGTGCAGGGAAGCAATTGTGTTCAACCTTTGACGACCGGATCGGCCCCGACAACCATCACCAGGCGGGTTGAAGACATTGCTGAAAATCTTGTGTTGAGTTTGAAGGAAAAAGTTGCCAGCTTTGAATTTTATTCAGTGGCGCTGGATGAGAGCACGGATATATCTGACACAGCTCAATTGGCAGTTTTTATCCGCGGCACATCTAAGAAATTTGAGGTGACTGAGGAATTGCCAAGCCTTTTCCCCATGAAAGGAACGACAAAGGGCATTGATATCTTAAATGCTCTGTGCGCTGTTCTAGAAAAGTTTGATCTACCGCTGAAGAAAATGTCCGGAGTTGTTACCGATGGAGCTCCCGCTATGTGTGGTATGTATTTTGTTTTCCATCTTATTTAAATTATGCAAGCTCCTTAAAATTCTTGCCTAAAATGTTGTGCTATTTTGAACGTCGCCTTTTAACAGTACTGGCATTATCACATTTATTATGGACATTTGATGTATTTGGCGCTGGTATCAGGCCGTAAGTTTATTTACTCAAATTGATGCAAAATATTCAGCTTTATCAGATTTACGACCTTGGAAAATTTAGTACCAAGGATGGTGTTAAATTTTAGGTATTTTTCTTCATACATTTATGTATGTTTAAATTTATTTATTTATTTATGAATTATGTTTGAGCTTGTTTGTCTGTTCTCTGTGCTTAATCATTTTATTACTGAAAAAAAATGTTTATTGATAGGAAAACATGAAGGTGCAATTGCCCATCTTCGAAAATTACCAGAAGTGTCAGAGCAATTCTCCCAGTACCATTGCATCGTGCACCAGGAGAACCTCTGCGCCAAAAGCGTGGGATTCAAAGATGTCATGAAAGATGTCATCAAAATAGTTAATTTCATCCGATCGCCGGCATTGAACCATCGAGAATATCAGGCTCTTCTAGTAGACACGGATGCAGAATATGGTGACGTACCATATTATACTGAGGTACGTTGGCTGAGCAGGGGAAAGGTGCTGCGACGCGTATTTGATCTTCGGAAAGAAATCGTCGAATTCATGGAGAGTAAAGGTAAATCAGTGCAGTTTTTCGATAATGCGGAGTGGGTGACAGATCTGGCTTTCCTGACTGACATTACAACGCACCTGAACGATTTGAATTTAAGTCTCCAGGGTAAAGGCAAATTGGTGCACAGCATGTTTAATCAAATCAGTACATTTGAAAACAAACTCGTGTTGTGGGAGATACAGATGAAAATTCTAAATTTTGCCCATTTCCCTACTCTCGGAAAATGCAATGTGACGTTGACTAAAAAATACGTTGACGCACTCCAAACAATGAAAAATGATTTTTCTCGTAGATTTGGAGATTTCAAAGCGCATGACAAAATTCTAAAACTTTTTTCTGCTCCATTCAGTGTTGATGCTGAACAAGCCCCAGATAATATCCAAATGGAACTAATTGAGTTACAGTGCGACACGGAACTGCGAGAAAAATTTGATCGACATGATTTGTTGGAGTTCTATGCCAAATTTGTTCCGGAAGAGCGCTTCCCAGAGCTGCGAAATCATGCTCTTTTCGTAGCTTCTTTGTTTGGATCCACATACATTTGTGAACAACTGTTTTCCGTGATGAAGCAAGTAAAGTCAAAAGCAAGAAATAAGATAAATGATGAACATTTGGACAATTCATTGCGTATTTAGACCTCTAGCATGAAGGCTGATCTCGATAAGCTTGCTCAAGAAAATTGTAAGTGAATTATGTATTGAAATGCGAAAAGTTTTTTTTATTGATTTTCAAATAAATTGAATGTGATATAAATCTACATTTTGCTGTTTGTATTTTTTTTTATTTTGGAAGAAAGAGCATTGCTTTACATTTCAGGTACATCTACTAGTAACGTGTCCTCAAAATAAGCTGTTTTTTATTAATTATTCTAAGCCATTAAAAATAACTCATTGCGGCCCGTGGCATTGGCGCAAAATTTCATTTTGGCCGCTGCAAGCATCTATCTCAGCACCACTGGCCAAGGCCATATGAAGACACATCGTCGAAAGACTTTGCGGGACCAGACCATAAAATGTGTTGATGGAGAACAGGCTATTTTAGAATGTAATGGAATACAAAGTGACACTACTACGGTCAGGGGCAGAGGTGGTATATGTAATTTTTTTTGCCAACCAGTCACTGTCTGCAAAATTTGTGGCCTGCACACAATCAACAGTTTATGTGTACAGTTCTTCTTTTTGCGGGGGATAAAAAACAGAAAGAGTAAAATTTCTCTCTATTTTTGCCGACAGTTTCAAGCAGTTTAGAAATGGTTTGTGACTGGTTTGTGGCTTGGTTAAAATCGCACGTGAAAAACATTAGCCAGGTTCAGAATGATTTCTGTCGTTTCTGTAACATGGAACGTGAATCCTACAATGTACTATGTACAGTATGAGATTTGGACGTGTAAACGTTAGAAAATAATTTAACCATGTTTCAACCAATCTTGACCACTAATAACACTAATAATGTACTTCTATCATGCAGTATGATTTGTTTCAGAAGATGAGCCTCAATTCACCAGAAATGTTCTCATTTAAATTTATTTACAAAACAATTTTCGCACAAATCTCAAGTGCCACCACATATGTATGTCAGTGAAAACTTGATTATTTAACAACTCGAGTATTCGAGAAATGTCAAACCTAGCACTGCTCTATGTTTCGAAATGTTTAGAAAAGTCAATGTTCATTGGGTAACACTAATATTGAATTCGTTTTTAACCTAGGTTGGAACCAGTTCCAACCTGCGATACCCGAGCTTATTGTCAATGCAAACCTTTATCCGATACGAGTAAAACCATACACACTGATATTTAACACACAACAAGCCGACCCAATTTTGATACCCGATCCAGTTTGGAACTGGATCAAAAACGAATTCGCTATAACACTGTTTACGTTCGAAAAAAGATTCGTACGAACGGGATCGAACGAAAACAAGAATACCTTTTTCGAACTCGTTCGTATTGAATCGTTCGAACGAAGTATGAATACGGCCGTAAACAAGAATAAAAGTGTATGTTCCGACCACTTCCCGCAAGAGAGATATGCACAGGAACGAACTCGGGTGCGGAAAAATCATCGCATTATCGTCAGTCACAATAATGCTTTCATATACTTTATAGGCTACTACTTAATACTTTTCCACGCGTGGATTATCTTTGTGGTTCCGGCGAAGGTTCCGGTGAGGATTTTGATGAGCAATCAAATGCTGGTAGTTTGATTGGGAAAGAGTATAGCAATAATTTGCCAGCAGATAACGCTTTGGAATGCGCATATTTCGATGATGACTTCCAAAAGTGGATGGAAACAACTTCACATGCAGATATATCAAACTTGGTTGATGTTCAAACGGATAAAAAAATGTCCATTATGTCGGTTGAAAACATGCCTCCAGAATCAGCAGGCCCAAGTCAAGGACTACAAAGTAAAAACCCAAGTGATATCGTCTCGGTCGAATACTCCAATTTTAAACCACTTGCAAGAAATCGACTTCCGATGCCCTGTTGAAGGTAGAACACCAAAAAAGAATGAGACAATACATTAACATTTCCAGATCTGTTTTTTTACATATGTGCACGGTTAACATTTCTTACCAAAGCGAAGAGTAATATATTTTTACCACTTTTTTCACAGGTTGTCTTTCTTTATACGTGGAAATCAAGGGCAAAAGAAATTAAATTAGTATTGCAAGTTTCACGAATTCCTAGACATTTGTGATGATTGTGCTTGCAGTGTATTTTTTTCGCACTCAGCTTTTCCCAAACATTTGCATTGATAGTTATGTTTGCATTTAGCGTGCATATGTATTTACATGACGTATTTATGATTATTGTTTGTTTACATGTGATATCAAACAAATCAACAGAACAGCACACAAAATGGCTTCAAAAAAGTTTTTCGAACCAAACTCCGAACCTGCGAATAAAAAACGCCGTCAGAAATATCCGGCATCGGAGTCGGGCACCAGTACGTACACACAAGAGGATTTTTTTATGGACACGGAAAGGGATCCGGAAGAAGAGTATGACGACAATTTGAATCCACAGCCACTGGACATCAATTACGATGCTGATCTAACCACGAAAGATGCCAAAGAAGACCCAACAACTGCTTCCTCCGACGGGTTTTCTTAACAAAAACTACTGATTTGCAACTATAGCTTCTGGCTGTCGGTGTATGTTCGTCATTTCAATCACCATTCTTCCGGAAAAAAAGTGGGAGGCGACAACGCAAAGGAATTTATACACCAGTGTTGGCTGTTTGCTCACAAATTCTTAAAGCACGAACCCAAAATAACCATTAGCCAACCACGTAGTCTGGTATGTATTGCCTCGATTTCGAAATTGCCAGATCTGATCTTAGCTGTCGTTTCAACATGTCCACCTCGTCCCCTTCCCCGTAATACCGCATCAATTGTATAGTTACAGCTTAACGCAATGCAACATCTACGCCAGACCAACAGCAACAATATCGCATCGCCAATCTACTGTTGAAAGCCAACATTAAGATTCCTACTCCCCATTCCTACCCGAATCATCATAATCCCTAACCTCGACCAAGCCACGAGTTTTTCGGCTTTCCAAAACTAACCTAGTAAGTAAGTTATTGTCGTTGTTAAAATGAAAAAAAAAACTCGGCTCCGTTATGCCTATGGCACTAGAGCCTCATAAATAAATAAGTAAGTTAAAAAAAGGAAGCATGCTCCTTCCTGTATTTTTATTCCACTACACATCCTTAAATTCTAGTCTATTTGTTATCGTCTGTCTCCGTCTGCGTTTAAGGGCATTTCCGTTCGACTTGGATTTTTCCGGTCTCTTCATACTCCTGAGAAGAAATCCACATCTGCTGGAATGTTCCGATGCTTGCCAGAATAGATCCACCTATCCAAGCTCCAAACCGCCGTTCTACGGAACCGTAGGTCGAAATCATTTTCAACCGAGTGTTGGATGGTGACCGGTGCTGCAGATCTCCATTCAAACGTTCCGGGAAGCCAGGCAGCAGAGTATTTCCACCGGTAACAATAACCGATCCATACAGAGGATAAGCGCACGTCAGCGTCGCATATTCCAACGCTGGTGGAAGCAAACTGACCTGCTCCCAGCATCGTATGGTCGAATAAGCTTTCAGCCAGTTTAAAACGCTCCGGATCGAAATACTGATGATACCCGTTTGGGAATTCACAATGCACTGTCGGAATCTGAGCAGCAGTACGCTCGTCATATGGCGTTTTCAGGACTTGAACAATAGCCATTTGAAAGTCCTGTAGGAGCATGTACTGTCAGCGAGCATGACGAAGTCAGCTTTTCTGGCAGTTGACGTGGTGTAAATCAAGCATTATCCCGCTCTTTAATTACGTCCTTGGCAGAGATTCCATAGACCGGAGTCAGATGGATATTCTGACCCTCAAGGTATTGACGGCATTGCAACGAAAGATAATCAGCTCACAACGGGGATTTCACAACGGCTTGACTGAGAACATATCCTTCTTACAAAAAATAAGTGAAGTAGCATTTTTTCCATTGATTTAGAATGTGCATATTCATTTTACATGAACTGGAACAGCTGAAGTGTGAGAAGCCCCGCTATCCACAACCAAAGCAATGGCTCTGCCGTTAGCAAATGCCGCCAAATGAGCATTCATAACAAGGAAGACAGCTGGTGCGCTATATTTCTCGAACATCAGCTCCGTCAGCCTTTCTCTATTATTCCGTACATTCCACGCTGTTTCGGAAAACAATACAGGATGGTACATCGATTCCGACTGGATAACTTTTGCGTACGTGTAATCTAGCTCCTTCTCGAAAAGATCCCAATTGTCCACCATTCCGTCCTTCATTTAGGTTTGAATCTCCATGTTCGGTCTAAGAACGCTGACGAATGTTGTATCAACGTAGTATTTATCAGCTGAAATATAGTGAAATCCTTGATTTAATCCCTCGTTTTTATTATTCGACTACAAGCCGCAACTCACTGCTGGTGACATTGTTGTCCGATTTTGTTTCCAAATCCGAGTTCACTGTTGTTGTTGTTCGCCAGTTGGTTAAGGATGATTTGACATTTCGCCGAGCAGTGTGCACGCTAACTCAAACAACAGTAAATGTAAATTTTGGGACAACGTTGAGTGTGATAAAAAAATCACTGTGACAAACAAATTCTCACACTACCCTTACAAGGTGCAAAAAGCGCAATAGTAAGTGAAGTTTTTGTACAACTTTTTTCAATTTTACGGTAGTAAACCCAGTTCTGCTAGCTTTTCTCATGAAATAGAAACGACAAGGAGAAAAATAACTCTTCCCGTGGGCGGGTTGCTTTCACTGTATTGGCAGTTATTAGGATGGAATGCCGCCGCACTACGGCATCACTATACTGCCGTTATAAGCATAACTGTCCCATGTATATAGGGAATCCCATAGAACATGGGACAATTATGCGTATAACGGCAGTATATTAGTATACACATGATTTTTTTTCCTTCTACATCATAATCGTTACTCCTCGCACGGAGAATAAATAACATAACAATTAATGTATGTAAAACCAAAAATGGTGGTAACCATTAATTATACTGGTGGGGACCAGTATCGCATCGCTTCACGGTGTTTCTCTCCGAGGTCTCTACGTTGGAGACGACGAGAAAAAACGTTAGTGACACGCTCTTTCTACAACAATTTTCGAAAAATATCATCCAGATGGAAACTGAAAACGTTCGCCTAGTGGCCCATCGAAATCAACTAAGAATAGCTGACGATAGGATGCCTTAAAGACCGAATCTAACGTTGTCCTTCCCAAGCCGCAACAATGAGCTGCCTACTTGCAGAATTCCAGATTCAGTTCAAGGAGCATCGAGGAATAGTCGGAAGCGTGCTCGTCAAGAAACACCGCTCGGTGCGAAAACAAAAGGCACGGCGAAGGTCAACGATGATTACCTGTCGATAGCAAGAGGCATATAAAAGGTATATAAGGTTCGTGGAAGAGTGAGAAATTGTTAAATTGCACGAAATTGAGTAGTAATCCCATATAACTGAGTCAAATATTGTGCACCTCCAATAAGCTATATCACAATAACATTACTTAATTTATTTATTGCGGAACGAATTATGCCACCCGAAATCTGATCGAAAGGCCCTTCGAAATTTATTTACATTTGAAATGCCAGCCCAGTTAGCGGATGCTGCACTTATGTTTTCATAATAAACATACTTTTTTTAATGAAAGACATTCACTTACCTTTTATTTGCGTATTCGAATAGTTGTTCAAAAGTTATGAATGTTTGAATAAATGCCTTTTTTTTAAAGTTAATTGGACCACCCTAACGCACTAAACCCTCTAATATTTTTCAAAAAGAAACAAATTACGAATTATTATTAAATTCTGACATATCGTATAGCTTTTTCTCTATGGAATGGCTATACAGGCATGAGCCACGCTATAGTGATAGCCAAGCTTGACAGGCTTGGAATCAACGGTAATCTTCTAGATTGGTTCAGACGCAGACAGACGTTCGACTTCATCTCATTAAGCTGTGTAAAAACATGGCGTCCCTCGAGATATCAAGTAGCAATAAGCTAATAGATGGCGCCACAGATTTGTTTTGATTGGTAAGGGAAAAATGGGTTGCCAGTCAAACTGTTAGTTTTAATGTAGCAATTAGTTCACAAGGCGGCGCTACTGTACAAGATGAAATTTTACACAACAAATTTGAATTCTTTTGTTCGAGCTTGAACGTCTGTCTGCGGTTCAGATCATATCTCACTGATAGGCTACTTAAGGTTGCTATAGGAGATTGTCATTCTGCTAGTTTCTGTGCCGCATTTGGCATTCTACAAGACAGCCATATGTGCCCGCTAATTTTCCTACTTTACTTCAACGACGTGCATCTTATCATCAAAAGTCCGTGTTTATCTTATGCAAACGATCTCAAAATCTATCTGAGGATTCGTTCAGTTAATGATTGTATTCATCTTCAACAACAACTTGATGCAGTGGCCAATTGGTGCACGATTAATCGGATGGTGATCGCTCCTGCCAAGTAATACGTCATAACGTTTTCGCGGAAGAAGCAGCCGATAACCTTCAATTATGAACTGCTTGGATCATCAATAGGCCGAGTGAGTCATATGAAGGATCTCGGGGTGATTTTGGATTCACAACTAAATTATAAGCAGCATGTCTCATACGTCGTTGCTAAAGCATCAAGAGTGCTGGGACTCGTCTTTAGAATGGCCAAAACATTTTTCGACGTTTATAGTTTAAAATCGCTCTACAGCTCTCTTGTGAGGTCCACGCTGGAGTACTGTTCTGCCGTTTGGAGCCCTTATCACAACAACGGTGCGGAACGAATTGAATCGGTTCAACGTCTCTTTTTTCGTTTCGCTCTCCGAAGAGTATCTTGGAGGGATCGGTTCCGATTGCCCAGCTACGAAAACCGTTGCCGTCTGATCAACCTGCAAACTTTGCGAGTGAGAAGGACGTCAACAACGCATTGATCATCGCGGACGCCCTACAAGGCAGAGTTGATTGCGGGGCGATTCGAGAAAATATCGACTTGAATGTTCGTCCTCGGCCACTGCGAAATAATATAATGCTGAGGCCTCCGCTTCGTCGTACGAACTACGGACTAGAGGGTGCGATCAGCGGTTTGCAACGAGTGTTCAATAGAGTGGCTTCAATGTTCGACTTCCATCTTTTGCGTGCAGTTCCCCGTCGAAGATTTGCCGCTGCCTTCGAGCATCGCGGTAGCTGATAATGACTACGAAAATATGTATTTTTGTGTCTATACTAGTATGTTTTTTTAAAGACTTGACTAATTCTGATTTGCTCGTTTATGGATGTAATAATTTTTGTAACATTGTTTTTTTTACATGCTTTACCAACATCATTGGGGCTGCTAAAAGCCTGTTGATGTAAATTTTTAAATAAACAAATCCCTCGGTATACATAACGCAACTTTATTTTTTGAGGATTTTCATCGATTTCTCGATCACGAAAAATAATAAAACAAAGGGTTAGATGATAAAATTATCAATCTTTCACTCAGGCAAATAAACATAAGAATTTCATAAGGTTCAACTTATGAACGATGCCTTGGAATTTCATAAGGCTGACTAGATGAGACTATAGTCACTAGATTCATAGTCTGGCGGATTCAACAACGGGAGCCAATTTGAACTGTCACTGGGCGGAGCCAATCGAGCATATCTCGAGTAATTCTCGAGTACTTTTTCAAACAGACGTATCTGATTTTGTAAACAAAGAGGGGAAGTAAAATGCAAACGTAAAATTCATGAAACCCTTAGCACTTTTACGCAAACTATGGCCACCAACACAAGGAATAACATTTCCTTCACATGATGGTGATGCTACTTTCCGTGAGGGTACTGAGAGTTTTGAGAAATTTACGTTTGAATCTTACTTCCCCTCTTTGTTTACAAAATCAGATACGTCTGTTTGAAAAAGTACTCGAGAATTCATGTTAAGAGCCTAAAAGCCATTTGTAAACAATGACTTTAAATAACGATTTCTCCTGAATCTTAAATCACTCTCGTGAAATGAAAGCAGCATTTGGTAGAAGAATGTTAGTTCTACCATATGGAGTAGCAGGATATAGTGGGATTCTCGTGAGAAATCAACGTTGTTTACAAAAGGCTTTTAGGCGCTTAACATGAATTACTCGAGATATGCTCGATTGGCTCCGCCAACTGACAGTTCAAATTGGCTCCCGTTGTTGTATCCGCCAGACTATGAATCTAGTGACTATAGATGAGACAACTTGCAATCTTTTTGTCTACATTGATTTTTAAGATACCTAACGAACAATCGACGATGGAAATCCAAACATACAGTTGCTTTATATCGAAGTACAATAAAGTTGCTTTATATCGAAGTACAATAAAGTTGCTTTATATCAAATAAAGTTGCATAAAGTTACTTTATATCGAAGTACCCTGGCCAAGGATGAAGGGTTTGACGATGATTCGTCAAGTGTCGATATAATCAATCTTCTGATTAATACTAGTAATTATAGCTGAGATATTTCAATTAATTTAAGTTATTTATTTTTTCGAAACTTGATTTATCATACCTTTAACATAGCTATAGAAACAGTTGCGCATGATTTAACTACAGCTGCCTATCACTATTGTTAGAGTGACCGCCAGGGCTTAAGTACGGGTCTATACTAACAATTCTAGCACTAACAAGACCCCGAAACCAACATTCATCTGCGTAGATTAGTTATATTGTAGTTATGTATTATTACTAACTTTTCTTTCCTAATTTATTGTTACTCTTGGTGGTAGGCGAAAGTGTCTATTAGAATTCTTTTCATCAACTCACATTAATAATTACTTTGTTATTGTCTCTTTTCTAATTTCTTTTTTCTTCTCTTCTGTCTCTTGTTTTTGTTGCCAATAACGCATGATTATTGTCTGAACTGCTTCAGTAAGGAATTGGGTGACGTTCCGCCAGGTTGGTCGAGACGTAAATCAAATAGGAGTAAGTGATGACATTCATCATGTCATTGTTGTTTGAATCCTATTTCTAAATACTGGGCTCCTTATTTCACCTCATCTTGTTCAAAAGGGCTTGAACAAAATGGGTGGCTTACACAGATCACTTGAAGATGTGACATGACGAAACATTTTTAATATTAGCATAGAACATGAGTCGATGTTTCATAAGTTGACTGAGATGCTTTATTGAAAATTTTAATCACGCAAGGCTAACAAATTTATTTGTAATTGAACATATCATCTCATTGTTTTTTCCAAACATGCTTAATTCCGATGTTCCTTCATTTCACATCCGTTAAACAATACTGAATAGCCATATCGTTTTGATAATATCACTTTTTAATGACTATATATCTGTTTCTTTTTTGATATTCAACAGGGTCAACAGGAAAGCTAGATTTGTATCATCGAATCTCTGCAGACACTTGAGAAGTAGCAAATGCTTTCAAAATTGTAATCAACAGTAAGTGGATGAGATCGAAAAGCAAGTTGGATGACAGTAACTTGCGGTACCAGTGCAACAACAACCAATAGGAGAAGAAACAGATGAGAACTATTTCATACTTGAACTTATCAATTGCTAAGATGTACTAATCACCAAACTATTATTCCGGTTTCGTTTCAGCAATCAAACGCCTCTCTCTCTCTTGCCTCACTTCCTGCCTCCTGCTATTCCTTCACTCTGAGTATCCCCTATTTTCAACAGCCTCTTACTATCCGGTATCTTAAGCAGGATTCACTTTATCCCTGTGGTTATTATTCTGTGATACCAAATCTATACTTCTACCCTGGTACTGTATGGACAGTGATTTTCATCGCTGGAGACTTGGCCGTATGACCCCCTTCTGTGCTTGAAAATGAAAATGAAAATGAAAAATAAAGTTACTTTATATCGAAGTTGCTTTATATCGACTGTATATATGTATAATTGTTTTTAGCCTGAACTCAGGATATGTAATATCGCAAATATTACGTAAAAAGGCTTTCAGTGAAAAAGTGCGCATAATTAGAAACTGCGCAGAGTAAGGCATCGTCTTAAAAGATCCTCTTACCCATTGTTTACCACCTAAACGTTGCAGTTCGCTTGCGATCTAAATTAAAAGATAGAATTTACAACTCACCGTTGTGTTCAATCACCTCCAGTTCAGGACTAGCAAGGTAGTACTGATCACACAAAAAGCGTGCATTTTCGTAAGCATCGCGAACGACCATGTGCGGATCGCAGAGAGGGTCGATACAACCTACATGCCTACCGGATTGTGGTATCTCCCCAAACAGAATAGCTGTAAATATAAAAACATTTTAATCAAGAGATTTTTCATCTTATTTCACTTACTATGCTGATTGATGAGCATGCGGATGCTTATACGAGACATGTACAGCCGGTCTAGGAAATATTGCATTGAGAGTTCGGAAGAAGGCTCTATATGACCATTTCGGGATTCCTTCAACTCCAAAATGCCCTGCGCCATAGTTTGTACAACATCTGAATGTCTGTCACGGATTTGTATAAGAGATTTGCAGAATCTACGATGTTCAAAGAATGCAACATGGCAAACAATTAAACACTACTATAATCCAAGAAGCAATAGAGTACTAGAGGGTGTATTTACTTGTTCAGATTGTCACTTGTAGGATCGGTTTTCTCAAAGTCGAGAACCTCTTCAAAACTTTTCACGTACCATGCACTGACCAAACCCACCGAAGGCATCCTTAGCAAACTCTCGGGCAAGAGCGTAATCTCCTTCATAATATTTGCTAACCTTACAGGCAACTCTTTGCGAAGAAATATAAATGACTTCGTGGGACACGCATTGAGACCTGAAATAAAAGAACACTAGATTTAGTATACGTATATTTCTTTTCCTCTGTTCGAGACATAAACTACGCTAAGGTTTATTCACGCTGTTTTATTGCAAGGCTTTTTTGCACGGATTCCGCAATCAACACTTTTTTTTGCACTTTTTTTTCCAATCCGTGTAAAAACAACCGTGCTAATTCCGACATCCGTGTATAAAAACCGCGTTAATGCTGGAATCGTTTGCAATGAAAAAAAACTAAGAACATTTTCTGAACAGTGGGATGGACAGCCCAACAAGGTCGAAGAGGCAAGCGAGGGCCCCATGGCCAGAACTCAAAATAGGACCGGAGTGAATGTGTGTGGGGATAAGTGGGGATAATACAGGTACATTTATAACGGTATAGGTATCGTGACCTAGAGACCCTTCATATCTGCAAAGGTGCGATCTTCAGCATAGTTGTTCAGAAGGTAAAGAGCATTCGAAAGGTAAACCGTTTTGTTTGGAATTCCACCGCTACGTGGCGCTTGTAAGCATGCAAAATTGAGCATTTTCAACATGTTCAATCGCGTGATTCTGATAAGATAGAAAATTCTGGTTTTCGGCAAAGTTGTTCAGAAGGTCAAGGGCGTTCGAAAGGTGAACCGTTTCCATGAGTTATTGTATGTGTGTGTGATTTTAAATGTATTTATGTGAGTGTATGTGTAAATGTTCAAGTGTGTTTGTGTGCATGTAGTAATGTGTTTTAATAAGTATGCATGTATGTATGTGTATATGTCTATGTATGTATGTGTGTACGCGGGTATGTGTGAATGCGTGTATGTGAGAATATACGTATGAATTTTTGTGTATGTATATATGTGCGCATATGTACATACATATACAGAACAGCATTGTGATCTGATCCTTTAAGGCTTTGAATCCAGATGCCGTACGTTTAGTTGAGGCTATGTAACTTCTAAAAAGCATCTTCTTCTGAAATAGACCATTGAAGACTTGGTATGCATGGTATGCACCATCCTCTATAATTTTAATCAGTTTTGATGGGTAATAACTGCAGTTGTATCTGCTAATGCGCATTGTCGGAGCGGAGAAATTCTGAACAGAACGGTCCATCTATTGGATAATGCCCTTTACCTTCTGAACAACTTTACTGACGACTAGAACTATCCATCTTATGAAAATCACGAGATAGAACAAGTTGAAAATGCTCAATTTTGCATGTTTACTAGGGCCACGTAGCGGTGAAATTACAAACAAAACGGTTTACCTTCTGAATGCCCTTGGCCTTCTGATCAACTTTGCCGAAAACTAGAACTTTCTATCTTATCAGAATCACGAGAACATGTTGAAAATGCTCAATTTTATATGCTTAGTAGCACCGCGTAGCGGTGTGATTCCGAATAAAACGGTTCAACTTTCGAATGCACCTTGACCTTTTGAACAACTTTGCTGACGACCAGAATACCACTAGAATAACCATCTTATCAGAATCACGAAATTGAACAAGTTGAAAATGCTCAATTTTGCATGCGCCAAATAGCGGTAAAATTCCGAATGAAACGGCCAATCTCTTGAATGTCCTTGACCTTCTGAACAACTTTGCTGAAGACCGCACCTTTTCAGATACTAATGAATGTACCTGTACGATCCCCATTTATCCCCACACACATACACTCCGGTCCTATTTTGTGTTCTGGCCCTGGGGCCCTCGCTTACCTCTTGGAACCTGTTGGGCTATCCCTTCAACTGCTCACAAAATCTTCTAAGTTTTTTCATTGCAAAAGAATTCGCATGTTATCGCAGTTTTTTTTTTACACGGATTTCGAAATTAGCACGGTTTTTTTCACACGGATTTCCGAATAAGTACGATTTTTTTAGTACGAATTTGATCTATAATCGAGTAATTCATGATTAGGGCCTAAAAGCCATTTGTAAACACTGACTAGAAACATTGATATCTCACAAATCACGAATATCCTATTGTATCCAGTGCAGAGCTCGAAAAAAATGACAGCCGTCGTGAACGATGAGTAAAAAAAATATTCAGTAGGTACAATTTTCGCTCCCCTCATTTCGTTCTATCAGTCACGCAATATATTCGTGTTAACTATTTTGCTATGCTCAGTCATTCCGTTGTCCTTGTGTTCCACACAACTCATTCACACCACAGCAAAGTACACGGCTATTCTAGCCTTAAAGAGATTTTGGTTGCTTGACTGAATGTTCTGGTAACCAGTCATTCATTTTCGCGTTCGTGAGTGATTTTTTCTGCCACAGGATTTCAAGTATTCCCGAACATGGCTGAAGCCAAAGGAAGCCAAAAGGCTAAATGGCCGAAATCGCTACAGAGTTTGTGGGGCATTTGTTCGAGAAAAGGCATTTGCAGGATCGATTCGAGAAGTTTTGGTTTTTTTCCCTTCAATGATTCTCCAAATGTATGACTGTTCTTTCGTCTTCACGGTAGAACGTTGAAATTGAATGAGTTGTTTGCACTTACGTACATTCACTGCTTTCCGGAACGAATGAATGATCAAAGTAAAGCAACACAAAACAAGTTGACTCATCTTGCACAAGAGATTCATGAAGGCAAATTTGTGTTTACTTCATGTTCGCTAAGAACAGTGCGTGATGACTAATATTTTAACTCAGTCAGGGTGCAATTTGAGAATTGAATATGATATTTTTAAGCTCTGGTACATGTCATTTGATATCAAGATACTCTATATCACGTAATATAAGCTGTAGTGTGAACGTACTATTAAATCGAGTATTGTCAATTTTGACAGGACATAAAATGTAATTGCTGTTGTTGTATTCATAAATCGTCTTTTGATGAGTTTGCCTGTCGATGTCACAGCATCGTCACACAACTCGATAAAAGCTCACATGCAACTCATCAGGCCATCGTGGATTAGGTGGATTATCAAGTATCCTTCTTCAATGTGGTGGGATTTCAGTTGCAGCACGGATTTGGTATGTTACTTAAGAGGACGCAAGAGAAGACCCTGGCAAATGAATGTGTGATGTCTTCATGACGAGGAAAGCAAAAATTTTGTAGCATATATTGTTTCCCGAAAACATTTCTCCGAATTTACAGTTTCCCGAGAAATGAGTGAACTTTTTATTTTATCTAATACTTAAAATATAATTAAATGTAACACACAATTTTATTTATTAAATATACAAACACTAACAAATTATTAGAGTAAATTTAATGAAAATTATTTAATTGCTTCTTGTAAAAAATATTGTAAATTATTGTAAAATTATTGTATATAAATAATAATGTATCAACAACAAATTTATTATAGAAAACCATACATATCATATTCTTTACCTTCTATGAATCCCTTCGGGCTCGAGGTAGACAACCCAATGTACCCTTTCGAGATATTTTGGCGCAACGTGATCTGGAGTTTATGAGACTCATTTATGTGTTCTTAACTAACATTAGCCTAACATTAGTTTATTTAACCTATATGTTCACTATAAGTTTTTTTTCATCTGTGTTTGTGTTTTTTTTTTCTCTCAAAAGAAAACTGAAAGTTGTATAGTTATAAGTTATTATTAGACAATTTTGAATTTAGAATAAACGTGCTTTGAAAACCATACTTAAAATTCCCGCCCATCTTCCCATCCGTTCAAATGTTATTCCTATTATCCTCGAGATTGCCGCGAGTAATCGGTTCTATCCCCCTAACCCTAGTTTTAAGATAATTGATGTATATAATTAGAAAACTTGGCTCTGTGAAGTTAATAATTGAGCATGTACAAATAAATGATTTAAAAAAAAATATTCTTAACCGTCGTGTCCAACAAAAAAAAACACCATTAAGGGCCGGCAGGAAACGTTTTTACCCACGGAATCAAAATGACCATAACTAAGGAAATATCCAACCGATTTGGAATATGTTTACTGTTTGATTCAGGAACTAAACTTTCTCATAAATGTCTAATATGACCGAATATGACCGATCCGTATCCGAAAATACCGGATGTCCGGAACCATGTTCCGAAAATGGTATACTTATAAAAGATTCCAATATAAAACCAGCAGTAATGACACCACTAAAAGTCATTCAAATAATACACAGGAATGTTCAGTGGGTAAAAACGTTCCCTGACGGCCTTTTACGTAATAAAAAAACAGAAGCCCCTCCTCGCACACCTTCAGCCCCCCCCATACAATGCCATCATTATTTCACTCCAGGATGATAAGTTTTAACGAGATATAAGATGTCACAAAATTTCAACATCCTACTATGAAAATTTGATGAAACATCATGTTTTGAAATCTAAAAAGGCAACTTTGTTCCCTGTTGGACACATAACGGTTAAGATGGCACTCTAGCCCCACCTTTCCATATCTCCCAGAAGTAAGGGTTTTTTGCTGTATGGAAATTACCAATTGTGTATACTTTGTTGCATCACTTGTGTTCACCTGTCCACCTATATTAAGTATTTCTTTTTAAGACAAACAAAAACGTTTTATAACATATATATATTTTTTTCTTATCAGTACTTGTACATTCAAAGGTCAAGGTTTCTATTTGTAAAACGCAGTAGAACAAATGAAAATGATTTTTTATTGGTAATTGGTAATTTTATTCAGTACGTTAATCCTGTTTGTTTAACACTTTGTATCAGGGCAAATGATAATAGATTTGACATAAAAAACAACTTACCGAAATCTATAAACTGCTTGATGCTTAAAGGCGATGGATTGAACTGAGAGTAAAAATCCAACATCTTGTTGATATTGGACATTCGAACCGCAAATATACGCATTTCGTTCTAGGTTTCTATTTTTGGTACTCCATAAACTAATCAACCGTACACACGAGCACAAATTCAATCCAAAACTTTTACAGAAACAAAAGAAGACGCCTAACCCGATTCTTGAGAAGTGGATTTTCGTAATGATTAAAGAATATTTACGGAGCAATTTCACAGACTATTATCATGATTAGTATAGAAGTCCTTCAATGACATTTCAAAAACAAATCAGGAATAACCTTTCATTAGGGAAAAAAAAGTTATTTTTAACATTTTTTTAATCCGGTGATTCAGTGAAAATAAGAGCTATCTCTTGCAAATTAGAAATAAAAATACATAAAAGTGAAATTAAATCCAGTCTTCGGAAAAATTCATATGTTAATCCGTTGCGATGGTGCCAGCCATAATGAACACAATAGCAGTGTCGTCTATTTGAAATGATGGTATCGGAGCATCAAAACCAACGTATTAACATTTACATAAGGTCTGTAGCCAGCGGACTGAAAGAGTATTAGTTCTTGAAGCTTGCACTTTTGGTGTGGCGCTAATAACATTTTTAATATTTTAAGCTCGGTTCACAATGGACTGGTAAGGTGCAACATTTTTTCTACCAAACTACTAGTACCTAATTTAAATAAAACTTTATAATACTTGACTGATAGATTGGAATATGCACGAGTATCAGTAATTTAGATAAAACATTATAATACTTGTCTGATAGATTGGAATATGCATGATAGCGAGAGTAGTCAAAGAAAGTCAATGTTATGCCTACCCGGATAAAAATAACTATACAATTACAATAAAATAATATAAAGTAACATTTGAATCTATTGCCGACCATGAATCTTATTATTCATGTATCAGGTAAATGAAAAATGAATATTGTCATCACAATAGATCTACTATTCACTCTATATGCTACAATTTTCAACAAATGTGAAACAATAAAATCAATAGTAATTGACTCAAATTTGTTCGGAGAAAAACGATTTTTTCTATAGTTAAGATACATAACAACCCCCTGATTCTATTGTCGATGTCGCAATTTACATTAGATTCTATTGTGGAAACAATAACTTTTATTGTCATCTTATCGTCATGAACAATATAGTCAATTTTACATACGATTGATTTTATCGTATGGTTACAATACATTTAATTGTAAATCTATGAGAATTTTTTTTACGGGTAGGACAGAATAAAACGTACAGCCAACAATCAATATGCAACTAGCGATTTGAAATTGGTTCACTGTTGTTGAACCCCTTGGTCCGAAATACACCTTGAAGCCAGCACCTTGTCATACATTACATACATTTGCTCCTTTGTTTGTGATTTGCTGTGTTATTTTGACAGAATATTTGAGAGTGTGTTCATGTGAGTTCATTATGAGGGGCGCATTAATAACATAGACTAACTCTAAGACCAGTAGGTCCCATACAAAAACGATTTTTTTCTTGGCTCAGTCAGTACTAGAACATCGTCCCAAGCTCGGTCCCAAGCTCAATAATGCACCCCTTATAATGAACTCACATGAACACACTCTCAAATACTCTGTCAAAATAACACAGCAAATCAAAACAAAGGCGCAAATATGTATAACAAGGTGCTGGCTTCAAGGTAATTCGGACCAAGGGGTTCTACAACAGTGAACCAATTTCAAATCGCTAGTTACATATTGATTGTTGTTAATAAGCTTGGGACCGAGCTTGGGACCGATGTTCTAGTACTGACTGAGCCAAGAAAAAAATCGTTTTTGTATGGGACCTACTGGTCTTATACCTGGTACAGACATACAACGTACAGCGTTGTACGAACTGTCAAATACTTTAATCCAGTACAGAAAAACACGTACTAGACTAAAGGAGTACAACGCTGTACGTTGTATGTCTGTACAAGGCATTATGCCTGGTACAGACATACAACGTACAGCGTTGTACCAACAATCAATATGCAACTAGCGATTTGAAATTGGTTCACTGTTGTAGAACCCCTTGGTCCGAATTACATCTTGAAGCCAGCACCTTGTTATACATATTTGAGCCTTTGTTTTGATTTGCTGTGTTATTTTGACAGAATAATTGAGAGTGTGTTCGTGTGAGTTCATTTTCAGGGGCGCATTATTGAGCTTGGGACCGAGCTTCGGACCGATGTTCTAGTAATGACTGAGCCAAGAAAAAAATCGTTTTTGTATGGGACCTACACACAAAAAATAAATCTTGTTTTATTAAAAGTTTTGCGCTTTTCTTCTGAAAAGTGTCTATTTTTCATTGAATTAAAAGTAAAATTATCTACAACGAAAGTTCTTCGTTTGATTTGAAAGTGTTATGTTTCGGTTCAGTGTGTAATTTTAAAAGTGATTTCTTTTACCATGAAAATTGTAGAACTGTCAAATCCACCAACATAAAAAGTAAGCCGTCTTCGTATGATAGAAAAAAAGAATCGAGTTTACGTGTCAAAGTCGTCCTTCTCACGGATATTGTTCTGTTGTACGTTTTCTAGTGAAGGAATTTTTCGAGAATTTTAAGGTGAGACTCGGTGATGTATTTTCTATGGAGATTGTATTCGAAGTTTTAGTCTTATAGTTGTACGCTCTGCCAAAGTACTCCTTCCACCGATAATTCCAGCTCGCAGGACAACCCAATTATTAAATGAATAAGCATTACACCCCAACGAAGCAACAGTCAACGTTCTTCCAATTACGAATCTCTTATCAGCAGTGAATCGGATCCGAATTACGAAACTATCCTAGCAAACCCCGTCGACGACCGGTCCATCGTCCAATAATTCGCTTTCCGGCACTCCTCCGGCCGAAAGAGTTTGTTTGGGAATGCTGTTATATCCTGATGACGAGCAAAATACGACTCCAAAATCGTATATTTAGACGATTAATGTATTCCGAATGCAGCTTTTGAGTGAGGATTATGCCTAAGTTTGGAATACGTGGTTTACTGCATGAACCAGAAACAAGAAAAATTTGTTTACAAAACGAAAAAATAATGTTTTATTAATTACATATATCCGACTTTTATTTAAAAACAAATGATTTTCTCTTATTAATCTTATTAATATTGAAAAAGTAGATAGAAAAACAATTCATGTTAAAAATATTTTTTATTTCAATCTTAACAGCTAACTTTTATTTGAACTGCATAACACTTTCAGGTTGAAAGTTCATTTTGAAATAAAAACCATTTGCTTTCATTTTCAACAATGCCACGGTTTCGATTTGACAGTTCTACAATTCGTTTTGAAAGTTTCAACTTTTAAATGTACCAAGCAGCAAAATTTTGATTTGACAATTTGAACGTTTTCGTTGTGAAAGCAAACTGTTTTCTACGAAAAAGAACCAACGCAACTTTTCAATTTTAGCAATGTTTTTTTTAATTCTATCAATCATTATTCTTTGTGTGTACTAGTCTTATGCCTGGTACAGACATACAACGCTGGCCGTTGTACGAACTGTCAAATACTTTAATCCAGTACCAAAAAACACGTATAGACTAAAGGAGTACAACCATACAACCAACAATCAATATGCAACTAGCGATTTGAAATTGGTTCACTGTTGTAGAACCCCTTGGTCCGAATTACACCTTGAAGCCAGCACCTTGTTATACATATTTGCGCCTATGTTTTGATTTGCTGTGTTATTTTGACAGAATATTTGAGAGTGTGTTCATGTGAGTTCATTATTAGGGGCGCATTATTAAGCTTGGGACCGAGCTTGGGACCGATGTTCTAGTACTGACTGAGCCAAGAAAAAAATCGTTTTTGTATGGGACCTACTGGTCTTAGAGTTAGTCTATGATACAACCATGGACCCAAAAGGGAAGGACGTAGTTGTGTCGAAGAAACATTCAAAAAATTCTGGATCACTCTCGTACTAGAGAACCGGCTTCTAGTACTGTTAAAGTGCCGTGTATACTAGAATATTTTTGATATTGCGTAGACGTGTTTTACGGTGCATGGGAGTTATTATGTCAGCTGATTTTGTTAACAAATATTGGTTGGCGATTTGATACAAACGGCATCTACGGAAATGGAACCATTGCATCGATCTCTCAATTCGAAGGAACCAGAACCGAAGTTAGCCGGGATTATCATCTTTAATACCGCGGATGATACTTTCACACAGGTCAGTGCGAAGGAAACAAAGGGTGCCTATTATTCTTTGGAGAAAAAGACTTGCGACTCGAATGCAGTCACTACAACAACGTTCTTGGCTCTGTACTGCAAGACAAAAGGTATAGTCAACAATCAATATGCAACTAGCGATTTGAAATTGGTTCACTGTTGTAGAACCCCTTGGTCCGAATTACACCTTGAAGCCAGCACCTTGTTATACATATTTGCGCCTTTATTTTGATTTGCTGTGTTATTTTGACAGAATATTTGAGAGTGTGTTCATGTGAGTTCATTATTAGGGGCGCATTATTAAGCTTGGGACCGAGCTTGGGACCGATGTTCTAGTACTGACTGAGCCAAGAAAAAAATCGTTTTTGTATGGGACCTACTGGTCTTAGAGTTAGCAACAATCAATATGTAACTAGCGATTTGAAATTGGTTCACTGTTGTAGAACCCCTTGGTCCGAATTATACCTTGAAGCCAGCACCTTGTTATACATATTTGCGCCTTTGTTTTGATTTGCTGTGTTATTTTGACAGAGTATTTGAGAGTGTGTTCATGTGAGTTCATTATAAGGGGTGCATTATTGAGCTTGGGACCGAGCTTGGGACGATGTTCTAGTACTGACTGAGCCAAGAAAAAAATCGTTTTTGTATGGGACCTACTGGTCTTAGAGTTAGTCTATGGAGTTAGTCTATGGTATAGTATGAAACTAATAGCGAATTCGTTTTTGATCCAGTTTCACGCTGAATTGACTATCAAAATTGTGTGTTAAACGTCAATGTGTACGGTTCTATTTGTAACTCGTATCGGATTGAGGTTTGCAAATCGTTCGGAAATCGTAGGTTGGAACTAGTTCCAACCTAGTTTCATAAGCGAATTCGCTATAAGTATGCCTTTCCTCTTCTTCATTATGCTAATGCCTTTATTTTCATTCATAGGGTGATTTAATTTCAAAGAAGGATCGATCACATCATCACATCGTTTTAATACAAACAAATGGAGGTAAGTTTTGAAAAAAAATCTTGCGATTATCAACCCAACTGTATGACGGCGTTAGATATTTTACTACATGAATGCCAAAGTTTTAATTTAACTAATCATCACATTTTTTTGCAGCGCTGTCACAAACTATACCAAATGGCACTAGATGCCCGAGGATGCTCAGGTGCATTTGGGTGGTATGATGAATGTGTTCCGGCGTGGATCTTTCGTGATGGAAAATATTAGCGATCGTACTACACCGAGTGCTAGGACTGCAAATAAACATTTAATGAGAAAAGACTGATGCCACGGTGGACGATAGGGTGATGATAGGGGTACCTGTACGATGGATGGAAGCTGGATCCTAGATTTGCAAAAAAATAAATCATAAGAAGATGCATAGTGATACAACGTATTTTAAGCTAATTCGATCTTTAACCGGGTTCCATATTCTTTTCTATTCTAAATTTATTAAAAAAGGATTAAGACATTGACTAGTAATATTTCCTACACAGCAAAAAAAAATGTAATATACATCAACGTAATTGATGTTAACGTATTAAAAACTGATGTAATCCAGGAAATACGATGCACAACAACATCCACTTGATGGAATATTACATCGCTCTTCAAATTACATAAGAACAAAATTATGCGTTGCATGAATGTAATAATCACAAATCAACAACATAAATATTACACGAAAACTAATGCACATAAAGGACTCCGCAAAAAAATGATAAATATTACACGACTTTGATGCTTTATCGCATTTTGTTTTTATGTAAAATTAAATCTCGCAACACTGTCAAACTTGTTCTTTTTTTTTAGCGTATTCGTCACTCGTCGTCGTTGCTGTTCAAACATGAAAAACAGGGCGGCAAGGCACGCGATGTAACGGCCAACTGTTTACCGCTACTGTTCCTAGTATACCAGTGTGGTGTTCCGGATTCGGACGAAAAGTGTTGATGCGTCAGGTATTGCACTCCAAGTGTCACCGAAAGCAAGATTTGGAACACGGCAGAAGATCTGGTGAATCAGGTAAGATGTCGTGCATTTTGTTTTAAATTTGGGTTCAAGTCATGATTCTTTTTTTTTAAGGTCCGTCAATTTTGTTCCGACATCAATTGGAAAAAGATCGTATTCCGCGCCTTGTACAATAACAATGGGGATCAAGTGTCTAAAATGTCCTCATCCTACTTCATGCAGAGAGGATCGATTGGCGAACCCTAGTATGTGCCTCCAAAGCGGGAACACATGCAAATGTATCTAGAGATTGCTCAATATCTTTATCCGTCGTCGCTGGCCTACCAGGTCTATCTGGGACTTGGAGTAGAAGATTTGTCGGAGCTCAAATGTAAGTCATTCAACGGACTAAACTTTTCCACCAACAATTTGAACAACTGCGCCATCGAAACTCTGAACCAATTAGACGTGGACTCTTTTCTCTATTTTTCGATTTTGGTAGCCAAGAGCTGCTTTGAAGGAGAAAACAAATACCAGGATAAGATTGACACCGGTAAACCACTGATTCGTCCTGCGCCGAACATGATTCCTAGACTTTGTGAGGAAAACAAGGTGGGTTGGAGATAATTAAGAGGTTTTTCGAGACCCCCTGGCGCGGAGGAAGATTTTGATTTGAGTTTTCTGTATCGTTTACTCTGGTTGCCGATATTGTAGCTTGTAGAGTTTTGCGCTGGATCGGGCGATGTCGTTCCCTAGTAGACTGCCATCTAGCATTGTGCCCGCGGGAATCCCGTATGGTATGGCTCCACCCATGATGCCTGTGAGTATTCTTAGTCGCTAATCGTTTGCTTGTGGTAGATCATTGAATGAGTGATTTTTAAATTCGACAGCCATCGATCATACCAGCTGGAATGCCGCCATCAATGAGTCAGCCACCACCGGGACGGGAAGCTTCCGGGGACCACCACCCACAATTGGTTCCCGCCCGCAAATGTACAACAACTCAAATAATCACCACGATAAACGTGGCCGAGATGATCGAGGGGGAGGTGTTCAGGTTCCGAATGCGGCGCCCACGATTCATTGGAAACATAAGCGACCGGGCACCGGATCCGATGATCAAGAAGACCCTTGCCTCTTATGGTACCGTTATCAATTGGAAGCGGGTTTCCATGTTTGGGTTCTGCGAGTATGAGTAAGTAATCCGTCTTATTTTTCTCTTGGTTGTCCTGTCTTGATGATTTTTTGTGATTTCAGTTGTGCAGTGGCAGGAGCACGTGCCATTCGGCTGTTGCATGATCTGGAAATCGATGGCGGAAAGTTGGTAGCCAAGGTAGACGCCAAGAACAATGCCTTGCTCGACAACTATAGGGAGGAGAGTAATGGTGCAGTTAGTGAGCAATCGGAGAAGATTGGCGACGATGATTCCACAGATCTTATCACGAGGATTCTCGATGAGTTTAGGGATGAACTGATGCCCCCAGAACAGCCAGACGACTACGGTGTTCCTCGGAAGGAGAAGAAGCAGCTCCAGTCAGTTGACCTTGAGGAGGGAAAGAGGGACATCATCAGCCAAGAGATTGGCAAGTATACCGAGGAAGGGATTAAGAAGGAGAAGGAAAAGGAGCGCAAGAAGGCGCGTGAAGAGAAGAAGGCTGATGGAGGGGACAAGAGGAGATTGTCTTCGCCTAAGAAGGAAAAGTAAAAGAAATCCCGGCGGCGAAGTCGGTCACGTTCCCGCGATCGCGAGCGGGAACGGGAACGGGAGCGAGAGAGGGAGCGTGAACGTGAGCGGGAACGTGAACGTGAACGAGAAACGGAGAACCGAGAACGGACAGAGCGTGAAAATCGAGCAGCCCGGGAAGCCAGGGATCGTGATAGGGAACGGGAACGTGAAAGAGAGCGATAACAGGAACGAGAACTATTGAATCGTAACCCGCGGGACATTCAGAAAAAGAAAGAAATGGAAGAGGAAGCACGAGTTCGGAGGAAAGCTGAGAAAAAGGCTAAAGAGAAGGAAGCCGCCTACCAAGAACGATTGAGGAATTGGGAGGCACGTGAAAGACGGAAGGCTAAGGACTACAAGAAAGATCGAGAAAAGGACCGATGCCGGGAAGAAGAACGCGAGAAGGAGGCGAAGCGATTTGAGGAATTCCTGGAGGATTACGTTGACGAACGGGATGATTCGAAGTACTATAAGTAAGTATCGGGAGTTGATGATACTCCGGGGTTCAGTTTTATAAACTTGTTTTCGTTCCAAAGGGGTTGTGAGCTGCAGCGGCGTTTGACGGAACGGGTACGTGAGGCCGACCAGGATTCCAAGGATCGCAATAAAGAACAGGAAGAGCTGGATGAGTTGAAGAACAAAATCTTCGCCGGCGAATATGACAACCCGACGCTAGAGTTTGAAAAGGTAACGTTAACAGCTGCGATAAAAGCTGCGTTCGGTATAAATTTATGTTATGCGTTTTAGGCCAAGAAGAAACGCGAAGATTTGTACCCAAGATCCTAATCGACGTTAATCTGGAGCAGTCGCAGCAAAGGGAACGTGAGCTGGAACGTGAATGACAACGGGAACTGGAGCGGCAACGACTTAAAGAAATCGTTACGTTCTGGCACCGGCATCCCGGGAGTTAACCGCCATCGATGCTGAACCCATCGAGTCCGATTCCAGTTGGCATGACGACAACACGCATCGCCTGACATGGCAGCAACCAATAACCTCCACCCAGCAGCTCCTCTCGGTCATCCCGTCAACCATCCACAGCATGCCGGTTCGGAGACAAAGGACTCGTTCGGGTTTGGTTCCGCAGGGGCGATCGGAATGGTCGGAGACGATGAAAATTCACGGCATTCGATGCGCTCGAATTCCAACATGATTTCGATGCACAGTCCTGAAGCAAACGGCAGTAGCGAACTGAACTCGATTCCGGAAAAACAACAACCCATTGCACCGACCATAAGTCTCAGCTTGAATGCCAATATCAAGAAGAAGAAGCTGGAAATGTAGGATGTGTTTAACAGCCTGGAGGATGACGGAGAGGAATCCAACGGTCCGAAGAAACGAAAACTTGTTCCTTTGGGTAAGTAACTTTCTCACACTGTGTTTTGAGTAGAGTGAAATTTGATTTTTGTTTGTTATTTTAGACGACGAAAACAAGCCCCAGAACTCGGTGCCGCAGCCGGTCACTGCTCCCGGAGACCGGAACGCTACTTCCAAGAGCTCTTTCAAAAGTAAGGGTGGGGCAGCGGAGGTGAAGATGGCACAGGGACTAGTAGTCGATCGGGACGGCTCGGCAGCAAATCGCAGGAAGAGAAACGACGGCACATCAAGAGTATTATCGACAAAATACCAACGGAGAATGCCGATTTGTTCAACTATCCGTTAGATTGGAACGAAATCGACGGTACCATTGAGAAGAAGATTCGGCCGTGGATCAACAAGAAGATTATCGAGTTCATTGACGAGCCGGAACCAACGTTGGTCGACTTTATCTGTTCGAAGGTGTTGGCCGGATGCACACCCAAGGAAACCTTGATGATGTTCAGATGGTAGGTTGGATTAAGGGGGATTTGTGGAGGGGTGTGGCTGAAACACATTTTTATTCAAATACTAATAAAAATATCATTTTGTTTTAATTTCCACTGTACTCTTTTTTTTCATTGAACAATATCCGAAAAATTCATTTTCACTAAAAAATTTACATTGCTCACTTTACGTCGCGACAACGTAGTACGTCGCGATGATTCACGTTGTCTCGATGAGGTACGTTGTCTCGTTTACATCGACCAAATTACATCGGTAAGCAATGCATCATTTTATTTTGTACATCGAGACAACCTAACATTACACAACCGATGGAATGACCTATGTGCATCTGGTTCTGTGTAATATTCAACAACTTTTTTTGCTGTGTAGAAATCAAGTTTTCTATTCTATCCTGTCATTGATAGCTCGCTTAATGTTGTAGCAAATGCCAAATACTATTATCAAAAATATTTAGTTGTGTGAGTCAAATCTCTAATGCGACGTATCTGATCTTTTAAAATGTTGAGCAAATAGTGCACATACACCACACACCAAACCGACGTATCTGCGCTTTCAAATTATATTCGGTGTATCTGACATGACGCAAGTGCTAACCGTTCTGAAATACCGACGTATCCAACCGGTGTATGTTACAATCAAAATGTCACACCGACGTATCTAACATGATGTATGTGTATGGTATGGAGGCAAACCGGTGTATGTGTTAATTTTATCAAAATAAGAGCAAAAATGAAAGAAAACCAAGATTTCTACTACTTATAATATAATTTAACCTTAAAAGAAGCAGCAGATCGAATAAAACTTACAATGCAGTTAGATAGATGTTCCCGACGCGCGCTGTGGTGTTGGTGGTGTGGTGTCTTTGTGGTACCATCTCGAGGTAGACGACCCAGCTTAGACGCGAAGGAGCATCGTCGTGAACGTTATTGTGAGGAAGGGGCTGAACGGCTCTTGGCCGGGTTCCAGAAATGGACGCTCACAGTCTAGGTGCCCAACAAGAGAGGGGCAGTAGCTCTGGGAGATCACCCGTTTCGATGGATTACCGTGCAAGTGCCTAACTCTAGATCAGGTTCCGCAATAGAATGAGCTCGGCCGCTAAGTACCCAACAATAGGAGGGGTAGTATGACGATGCCGGGTACAAATGCTATTGACGGAGCTACTGATGCTCGAAAAGGACAACAGCGGTGCTGCAAGTACAAGTGCCTAATTCTAGACCAGGTTCCCGTAATAGAATGAGCTCGGCCGCTAAGTACCCAACAATAGGAGGGGTAGTATGACGATGCCGGGTACAAATGCTATTGACGGGGCTACTGATGCTTGAAAGGGACTACAGTGCTGGTGCAGTGAAGAGATTTAGTGGTCTGGTTAGATGTTCAGATTCAACTGGTTTATTTCTATTCAAAGGTTCCCTTTTATAGGGGTCTTAGCCTAAATTTCAAGTTCCTAGAGGCTCGTGGCGCTCTCCTTCCCACGCAGGGGTTTAAGGCATACTTTTCTTACATTAAATTTATCTTAAACTTTCTCTTTCGATCATGTTTGTCACGTAAGAGTTGTAGACTTCCGAGAATTATCCGTATGTGATTTAACACCTTCGCCTTTTCATTTGCTTCCCACGCAGGGGTTCTAGGCATACCTTACATTAAGCTTTCCCTTTCGATCATGTTGTCATGTAAAGTTGTAGACTTCCGAGAATTATCCGTACGTGGTTTAACACCTTCGCTTTTCCTTTGGCTTTTCAATGTAATGTTCTAAAATAGTTTCGGCCGTTCCTTTTGTCTTTGACTCGGTCCCTTTCCTTAGCACAAGATCGCTGTTTTACGCGTCTTGCTATCGTACCTGTTTTGTTCATTCTCTGTGTACATTTTATATTACTTGTTTTTTTTAGTTAGAATGCGGCATGGAGGAATATTCCCTTTTGGGACAATCGTCATAACGTAGCCCTTTCAAATGGTTGGTAAATATCCACCTTATTTATTCATTTCCGCTCTGACGCCGACAAACGCCAATGCATTGCACCTTATGGTACCGCCTTGAGCAGGTATTTATTTTGGGCAATTTATACTCCTTCTACGCAACCCATCTTGCTTCTGCCTTCTAATAGCCTATGCTTACTTATGCAGTATGGCTCTAGGATGACTTACGTAGTACTTTCGAGAGAAAGAAGAAATTGATACTTGAGATGAGATTTCTACTGTCCTTGTGCAGGTGCATAGACCCGAGTCAGAGTCCCATCAGGTCGGCGTGATTGATCGAAGCTAAGGAGAAGTGAAGATTATGACCCTGCTTGCGCACATATTGCTTTTACCCTTTTCGTGTCCTACATGACCTGATTTATTCTTGCTTGTCGCAATGCTTGTGCTTCGCCTTCCGTTCTAGCATAAAATGATCGTGAGAAATCTAATTAATTTAGGATATAAAATATTCGCTATGTCGTGTTCGTAACAATAGAATTTAATGAAAGCATCTCGAACTTCTACCTCATTTTTCTCAGTTTCTATGAAATGTTAGATACGTCGATTTGCAAAATTATGCTTGATTTGTTTACATTTGTTTCATATACGTATACGTCCTATTTGAAATTCGCTCGTGTTTTGATACATTTGATTTCTGCTACGCCTGCTATACAAGTCATAGTTCGACAAAAAGTTTTCATAAGGGCCAATGTCGCAAACGTAAACAATGACTTTTTCCGCAAATTTCTCGAGAATGCTAACTTAATCATAGTGAATTATGACGATGATTGTATAGAACAAGAGTTTCCCTTTACAATAGAAGTGGTAGTTTACTTGAGCGAGTTAGCATTTTCAAGAAATTCGCAAAAGAAGCCATTGTTTACGTTTGCGACATTGGCCCTTATGAAAACTCCATGTCGAGTTTATTAACACAGGACGAAAGTTCCTATTTTAGATTCTGAAGTTTTCTTCAGAAAAGATTGATAAATTGATTGAAACAAGCACATTGAAGACATTCAACATGGTTTGTGTAGAACAAGTATCGAAAATCGGCAATTTCATAAACGTGATGCCAGGTAAAATTGGATACAATTCGGAAAAGGTGTGTATATATTTATTCCTTTTGCGGTGAAAACGCAGATTAAAAATTATTAATATTCAACTGAAAGCATCCAATCGGATCTCTCCTTGTAGATGATGATAGAGAGCTCCGTTTAAAACCTAACCTCAATATCTATATCCTTTGTTAACACCATTATTATTTGATTTGATTTGATTTGTTTTTAATCCAGTTTCCAACTGGATCGGCTAAAATTGGATCTGCCTGTATTTTGAGAAATGTCAGCTAATTCTATGTACCTCGATTATAGCTCGAATAATTTTTCAAACAGACGTATATGATTTTGTAAACAAAGGGGAAGTAAAGGTGCCGCCACACGGAGCT
This sequence comes from Aedes japonicus, assembly GCA_034211315.2. Classification (NCBI taxonomy): domain Eukaryota; kingdom Metazoa; phylum Arthropoda; class Insecta; order Diptera; family Culicidae; genus Aedes; species Aedes japonicus. Next base: position 95,348 of record JASCZW010000308.1, read on the forward strand.
TGAAATCTATATTATAGTTCTCTATAACATAGCCGTGATAGATATCTATGTCATAGTTCTATGAGATACGAGAAACAGTTTTGCAAAAATATGAGCTATGAAGTTATAGTAGCTAGGGTATGTGTCCCTTGACTCAGCCTATTATGCAACCAGCGATCACATTTTTCATTATAACTCATCAAGTTTTTAAGCTGCAAGCGAGATTCAACTAGTTATACACTTGCAAAGATAAGTTTGATAAGACATTTGGCAGCATGTATTACTAAAAGTTACACAACTATTTTTATAATGCCATAAACTTTCGAGGGATGTGGATTTAATATCGGTCTGTAAGCACCAAATTGGGTCTATTTGTGGATGCAACTTCGTCCCATTCGATGGATTTATTACAAAATGCAGTCTTTGTTATGTTCTTTTTTTCTAATTTTTTGAATTAAGGCATTGTAAGCTGTACTGGATTTACTTAATCCAACATTTCACAAAACAAACTAAAATAAAACTGCAACGAAACACTTAAATGATGTTCATATATGATTTATCAGCCATTCAATAATGAAAACATTATAATTCACTATGCAATGATTTTGTCTCTTCGATTTGTGTTTAGATGAGCCACTTGAATATAAACAACCGCAAGTTCATGCATTTCCACTTGAAATTTTACCAACAACAACCTTTTTACTACATTATTGATACAACAGGCCATAGTTGGGAACATACAAAAAAATATGTCCCCAACATTGGGTCTACGATTTTCTTGTAAAATCATTGTTATTTTGGCTATGTGAACAGTTAGTTTGTAACGTGTAACTATTTTCTGCGCATCCAGACTGCATTACTTGCTTTATAGATTCAATTAAGCCTAAATTAGATCACTTGAAGATCGTGTAGATCATCTGTTCGGCTTAACCATTGAAATCATGATACCCCAAAAGTTCAAGAAACCGAAAATAACGCGGAAGTGAACAACTATAACTTGATTAATATTGTCTCATTTGCTTCGGATTACATCTATCATGCTAATAGCAACATGATTTAGTTGATTATCGCTAAATTAATGACACATTTGGTACATAGGCCGAATGAAGGAGGCTAACATTACATCCCCTTACCCTATGTAATAGAAATCTCTGACATAGCGCTATAAAGTTTTTTTTTCACTGTACACACGGTTGAATTTTTTTGTGGTCACATTTATACAGTAGTAAGCTTCTAAAAAATATAATCCGGATATAATCATGGGCACATTCGGTAGCTATGAGCAAAGAAAGAAAAATATTGCTGCAGTTGCTTCGTATATCATACTGAAAAGGCGGATAAAACGAAAAACTCGCAAAGTCTGGACAAAATCATGAATCGCTCGTCGTAAAGGCTTGGGAATTGAGGCGAATCTACTGAAAGAACTAGGTGATGAAGATCCGGATTACTATCGTAATTTCGTCAGAATGACAAAGACAGGCTTTCAGTATTTGCTGAGAAAGTTTCGCCACTAATTTTCAAGCAGGATACCAATATGCGTAACTCTATAACTCCGAAAACGAGATTGGCATTGACTATGACATATTTGGCTTCAGGTTAAATGTTTTTGTTACAAAGCAACTTTAATTTAGTTTATTTGAAAAAGCTGGTAATCGAAACAGTGGATGTTATTTACGTAACGTTGAAGGACGAATTTCTGAAGGTAATTTTATATTCGTTTTTATTAGGTATACTACCAGTCAATGTTTAGAAGTCTAGCAAGACGTATTTGATTGAGGTACTCCAGGGAAGTTCTTCAAATTATTTGCAAGGAAGTTCTTCAGATGAACTTCAGAGAAGTTCTTCAGAGGAATTTCAAGGGAGTTTTTCAGAGGAACTTCAAGAAAGTGTGTGTCCTTCATATTTTTTTGCTTTCACGAGAGAGTTGTGAATTGTACGCTCCTCCAGGAACTTTTTACTCGCACACAATACCTGATGGAAGCTGGCGAAAAGAAGCCGTGGAGTTCGTGTTTCCAATTCAACCGATTGCGCGAAGATGCACCGGCGAAGCAAGCGCCATTCGAAAGGAATTCACTAAATACTATTGTAATGGAGGGCAAGTTCCATGGCAATAGAGTTGCATTGATTGAATCATTTTTTCACAATGATCACTGTAATCATTCTTAAATATACTCAAGAAGCTATTTAAATACAATAGAATTAAAATTAATAAACAAAATTTTAATATATCATTAATTAGATAAAACTTTCGGTTTTGCAGTCACACTTAAACACGTCTTATCAGGTTTGTAGTCCACGATCAAAAAACGACTCAGCCCTCTTTTATTCACATATCTATTATTTATACGACATCGAGTTTTGCTCTTCGAGCCGAAGCATTACGAGTTTGCGTTTCAACAAAAAGGGGTTCTGTTCTTTAGGTCGAATATAACATTTCTTCCCCCTAAAGTGTCCTTATATATACATACATTATTACATAATTTGACTGATGATCAGAACGTATTAACAAATACCAATTTATAAAACATGTTCGAATTCATTATACAAATGAGGTCTAAAAAAAACTATCAGAGCTTTGGACGATTCCTTTTTTTTTTTCATCTTTTCTTTCTTTTTCAATATTGGCCAAACTGTATGCCTGACTGTATATTAGTTGCTGACTACACCTAAATCCTTAAATACTCAATAAATTCATTTCTTTTTTTTTCTTCCTCATTTTTTTTTTGTTTTTTTTTTGTTTTTGTTTTCCAGGACTCAGTAAAAAATACTAAACGTATATTACCGCTGCTGGGATGTCTGTTGATTTGATGCTGCTGGGTCATGATTTCTTTTTGTTCCCGTTGAGCTACGCGTTTTTATTGGACTGCGTCGAATGTACTTGAAACGCCTACTAACGCCTTCTGAATCTGTAGGTACGGCCGGAACGTCTGGGAAACCGTAAAATTCCTCATCGGAATCAATCACACTTCTTGACCGTTTCGTCCTCTGTATTGGAATATGTATCGTGGTACAGGTTGGTTGAGCGGGAATAATTCTCAGTTGATTCCGGTGGGCTTTGAGTGCATGCCTGCCAAAAGAAATTTCAAAAACATTTAGTGAAACTCTTTTGACATACTGTGCGTTGATCCACTTTTCGATCGCATGTTTATCGTGATTTTTATATAGAATTTTATCTCCTAACACCAATTTGGAAAACGGATCGTTATAAGGCACACTATTGTTATCTACATATGAATCATCCCTTTTCATATTGGGAATACTTTCAAGGTGATTTTTATAGTGATTCTTAGGATGTAATAAATCGATTAACATTTTTGGCTTGAAGTTCAACATCTTTTCTGATGGAAATCTATCGTCAATAGAACAAGTATTCCTGTAATTAGTTAAAAATAAGGTCAATCGATCCTCAATATCGAGCGATCTCATCTCAGGGTCTACCATAATTTTTTTTAAGACTTCTTTAGCTACTTTCACCATTCTTTCAGCTTAGCCATTGCTACTAGGGTTGTAAGGTGGGCTCTTCATGACTTTTATACCTTGCCTCTCCATGAACGAACAGAACTGGCTAGAATTGAAAGGTGGTCCACCATCTGTTACTAGAACATCGGGGAGCCCAAAACGAGCGAAAATAGCCGTAAATTTTTTTATCACTTTACTTGCGTCCGTTCCGTTTTTCATAATCTCTACCTCTAACCATTTGGTGAAACTATGTACAATTAACAGATATGTTCTAGATTCGAAAAAGAAAAAATCTGCATGGATACGACTGAATGGACGCGTCGTGGGAGTCCAAGAATTATTGCAACCCGATTTTGGGACTACAGCTGTTTGCATACAAATCTGGCAATATTTTACAAAATGTTCAATATCAGTATTCATTCCGAACCAAAACAAACAACGACGCGCTATCTGTTTCATCTTAACGACTCCACTGTGATTGGCATGGAGTAATTTCAAACTGGCATTCTGGAGTGAAACCGGAATAATCACTCTGTTCTGGTATAAAATGCAATCATCAGTTATCTCCAAATCAAAACGCAAAGAATGTGCGGGTTTCCATGCAGTTTCAATCTTTTTCGGCCAACCATCTCTAATATATCCCGTAACTTGTTGCAGAAATGGATCAGATTTCGTCTGTTTTGCGATTTGTGCATAGTCCAAAGGAAAATCACCGAAAAAATTTATGCTCTTGATACAACCACTGTCTATGTTCTTTGGAACACTTTGTTCCAGAGGGAATCTGGAACAAAAATCGGCATTTCCCATATGTGAAGACGGCCGATAACAAATTTCATACTCGTATATAGACAACTCCAAAACATATCTTTGCAATCGGGTCACAAAGATTTGATTTTTTCCTTCTTTCCCAAAAATTCCTATCAATGGTTTGTGGTCCGTATAAATTGTAAATTTTTGCCCAAACAAATATTTATGGAATTTTTTTACCGTACATACTAGAGCCAAAGCTTCTAGATGTAGGATAGGGTATGACTTCTGTGCTGAGTTCAATGAGAAAGAGACGAAACTGATAGGTTTTTCCTGTCCGTTTACTACATGCGCTAAAACTCCACCGAGACCATAACTGCAAGCATCGGATACCACCACGATAGGTTTCTTCGGGTCATAATATTCTAATATATTTGCGTTAAACAGAGATGCCTTACATTCCTCAAATGATTGTTGGCATTTGTCATTCCAAATAAATTTTATGTCCTTACGTAGTAGATTATACAAACAACTCAATTTCACAGATAAATGCGGCACAAATTTTCCGTAATAATTAATCAACCCTAAAAATGCTTTCAACTCTGAAACATCTTTAGGCACCTTGGCTTCTCGAATTGTTGACAGCTTTTCAGGTGATGGAAGTAGTCCTTCTTCCGTGATCAAATGTCCCAAATAGATCAGAGAATGAACAAAAAATTTGCATTTTTGTAAATTTACTTTAATGTTTGCTTTAAGAGTTATAACGTTTTGTTTCTCCAAAGAGTCCAAATGCTCCAGGACCTTGTCCTTCAGTTTAAAAGGTACTTCGTATGCTCTCCGAAACACGGGTCTGTCCTCTTTAAGCACCAGATCTGCTTCAAATCCTATTATTGGATGCGAAAAGTCTCTGTCAAAATTTTTTGGAAACCGTTGTTTTACAATAGATTCAATATTACCAGAGTCGATCCTGATTGGTATGCAATTTGTTTACATGTAAGTTGGATACAAAACCATTCCTCCAATTTGGATAAAAAACATCCAACCAGTTTCTACCGAGCAAGGGTACAAAATCAACATTACTGTCTAGGATAACAAGGGAAACCTGATGTTTATTGTTGTTTATAGTCACATCGACCTCTATCTTCCCATATATATTTAACTGCTCTCCATTTACTACTACTAGACGACTGTTACAAATGTGTACCTGAATGTGTTTGAAATACTTCCTGAATGTTCTCAAACTAACTACCGATACTGCCGCACCGCAGTCAATCTCCATACGCAGAACCACATTTCCGATGAAAGCTTGCACTAGACATGGTTCGCTGCTCCTAGCATTGGTTGAAATCATCATACATGGGTACTCAATATCATCATCTTCAGAATCTCTTATGCTCAACCTTTTAAAATCATAACTATCGGCCTGTTGTTCTTCCATGAAATTTATAGTTTTCCGGTTTTTTAACTTGAAACAATTTCGTTTTACGTGACCCCGTTTCTTACAATAGTTGCATATCACATTTGCATGAGGATTATCATTACCGTATCTACGACGCTCTTGAAAACCCCGGGACTCTTTGTCATGATAGACACCGTGATCATTGTGATTGTTCAATCTGCCCCTTTCCCTACTCATACTTCTACTACGGCTGCGGTATCGGTTGCCATACGCACGCGAGGCCCTACCACCATCTCTGTATATATCTCCATGATCGTCTCTATTTCCCAATCTGTATTTTACTGAGTTCACACTCCTTATTATGTCAGCTCTTTCTTTGCATTCTCTTGCACGAAGTTTTGCCAGCTCAGTGCGTACTACTAGTTCCTCAACTTCCTCAAGTGTCATGTTATCCTTCATTAATAATTTGTGTTTCAATACTTCATCGCGTAAACCAAACACTATCCTGTCTTTTATTGCTTCATCCTTGTGTGCACCAAAACCACATTGACTAGCCAACAATTTTAAAGCCAATACATAGTTTTCAGCGGGCTCGTCAACACCTTGAAGGCGTGTGTTGAACTTGTGCCTACACAACATATTCGGCTTAACTTTGTCCAAACGTTCTTTTAATTTCTGAATCATTTGATCATAATCAATAGATGCAATTGACACTCCCGGAAATATTAGCTTAACCTCATCAAATATAACAGGACCACTCAAAGTAATAAATAAATTTTTCTTGTTACCATCCGGAATGTTATTTAAAGAATATAAAATATTCATACGTTCCATATAATCCCCAAAACTGGAACCCCGAATGTAGTGGTCTACCGTCCCAATTATGGAAGACATGCCTAAATTGTTCACAGCAACCAAAACTAAAAAAAAAAAACAAAAGAACCAAAACAATAACAAAACTTACTTGAATGATGATTTGCTTACTGTTCGACGACCTCTTAGTGAGTTTAACCTGATGCCCGGTAGTTGCAATTGTGTGGAATTCCAATGCAATACCAATACAGCCAAAACGCCGCTACTCGTCCACTGTCCGTTTAACGACGGTTGGTCTCCAACAGTTGAGTGCTCCTCAAATTGGTGCTCACCGGGTGTTTTTCGTTGTAGCAGTCACGCACTTGACCGTTGCACCATTGACTATCAATGATTGTTCTTAACGCTAACACACTGACACTGCAGTTGCCTTGCTGCCCTCACGTCTCTTCCAGCTTGCGCGTTATACTTTAAATGAAATGATCACCACCAAAAAAATTGTGCCCACCAACCAAACAGTTTGTGCCTTTATGTCGAGATCGTGTTACTTATAAAACCCCAGCATACACACTTGTCGTAGCTTGATACACTTTTCCGTTTTCCGACTCCACATGCACACCAACTCACTCAATTAATTAATTTCTCAAGCCCTTCTCACCTTCCGTTTTTTTTCTCACTTCTCTCACCACAAATGCTCACCGTAACACGGCTACAGACAAAAGAAAACTATTTTTCAGCAATTGAAAACCATCGTCATAGTTTTCTAGAGAACCGATCTTCACAAAATGTTCGATTATGGCTTGCAAAATGGCGTACTGAAATTCACTAAATAAGAAAAAAAACAATCAAAATGGATAACGCAGAACGCCAATTTTCTCTGATTTTTATGATTCTCGTCAATTTTTTTTTTCTAGGATTTTTAATTTTTTCACAAACCACGCTACAGATGCTGCTCAAATCTTAGCTCACTGTGCGCTGCTCAAAACGGATGGTTCATCTCACACAGCGGCGATCCAATAAGCACGCTTCCAATCGCCACTGCTAAGAACGCTTAGTTTTACTAAAATAATTCACCACTATTTCCTGATTATCAAACCGTGTTGAATTTAACTTTTCTACTCGTCGCCACTTTAATATATCATTAATTAGATAAAACTTTCGGTTTTGCAGTCACACCTAAACACGTCTTATCAGGTTTGTAGTCCACGATCAAAAAACGACTCAGCCCTCTTTTATTCACATATCTATTATTTATACGACATCGAGTTTTGCTCTTCGAGCCGAAGCATTACGAGTTTGCGTTTCAACAAAAAGGGGTTCTGTTCTTTAGGTCGAATATAACAAAAATAAAAAATTGTGTTGATAGATCCAAAGAAGAAAACGAGTTTCAAGTCATTTTGTGTGTTTACGACGAAGTATGACAGAGGCTTTCAGGGGAGACTCCAGTCAGGTACCCATCGTTCCCGGGTTTGTTCTTTTCGGTCTCTTTTTTAAGATTTCGTTCTTTTCGGCCTAACCACGAAGAACGATATCCTCAGCTTATGGGATTTTCACAAATTGGGGGAAATTAGGTCTATTTCAGTTGTTACAAGCCATGAATCTCGTCAATCTATGGTAGAATTTTGTACGGTGTAAGACCAACAAATCTGTGTCATTGGATTCTGGTTTAGTTGATAATTTAACCACTACAGGCGCTTCACTTTCGAGTTACTTTAAATGGGTGCTCTAAGATAAGGGGTAATTAGTTCTATCCTAGAATATCTCGAGAGTCTCGCCAGTCAGGACATATAAGTTTTCTGTAAACTTGTCCTAGTGGTAAAGACTTCGCAAAGAAGATCTCATAAGTTCTGAATTCACTTACTCCACTGAGCCATATGCACATTTGCTTTTGTTTGCACCTTCCAATTTGTTATTACTTCTAGTTAGGACGTTGTTTGCTTCAGCAAACTTGTTCTAGTGGTAAAGCCCTCTAGGATAGTGGTCATAAAAATCGGAATTCACTCTCTACGCGGCGCTGATATGCATATGAGCTCCAGCTGTATCTTGAGAGGCTAACCAGTTAGGATATTGCTTCCGCAAGCAAATTTGTTCAAATGATCTAGTCCATCTGGATAGTGACCGTATACGTTCGGACTTCAAGAGAAAAACCTTAAAATATCATAGTTTTAAACCTAAAAATTAAATTTATCTTATCGTCAAACGAATCCCAAGTAACCACAAGCATTATATTATTGCACTTATTCAACCCAAAATCAACATCGGTAATGCGGGATCGCATCAATTCAACAGTTGTCAAGTAATGAAGCGTTAGATTAGCTTAAGAATATAGTGATGCATTACCAATGCAATAATGCTACTTTAGCAATGTCTCATGGCATTACAAAAGATATAGCATTAGTTCGATTTTAGTCGGCCCCTTTTCAGCTTTAATCCAACTTCAATGATGCACTAGACGTAATGCATATGCCCTATATATGCATACTATTACAGCCTCGTGGTTACTTGGGATCTTATCGCCTCAGAAGAGGAAACATGTGTTAAGATATGAATTAAATGATGTAGAAAATCCAAGTCAGGCTAGTCTCTACAAAATCATGCAGGTTCAATATTTATATTATTTATTGAGCTTCACTAATGGGGACCGTCCATAAAACACGTTGTTTTTTTAGAAGGAGCATAAGGGGAAGGAGTTAGCCAGAACACATGCTCTATATTATTTCAAAATATATGTATTATAAAGAACCAAAAATTGATTCTTTTACAATATGAGAACATGTGGCTTAAGGAATCTGAGGATCGAAGTAGGTCGCGCTCCGGGACTGACGTGTTTGTGCTTCGCTGCTTGTTTTATCTGCAAATTTTCGAGAAAATTTGATATTTAGTGGAAATTATTGTGTAGTGTTGAACTTTTCATCTTGATAATGATTCGGTCACTAAAGAGTTGATTGCGGTCCAACACGAGGCTTTCGACTGGTGTAAAAACAAAGTGTCCCCGGTGCAGACGGAACCTCGAACATACAGCCTTGCGACGACAGGAGGAGCTCGAGTTCACCCGCGTCACTCGGAGATGTTTGGTTAATGGTCGTGGAGCGTTCATGGTTGACCATCTCCTTAAGAACAGAATGTTATCTGGAGGGTACGCGGACCTGCCCTGGTTGCTCGATGTTACAACCACAGCAATGGAATGTTCTGGAAACCCAGGTGAGCTCTTTCCATTTTCTCCTTTTGTGTCCCATTCCAATATTTTTTTGTTTCGATATGTATGTATATGTATTTGTATGTACACTCAGTGGCATGGGAGAGGCCGAGCGGGGTTTTGTTGGCGGAAGACTCCATGTTCAGCCTCCTGTGACTTTGTCAATTGTCAGTGTTTTTGGATGAAGGTTTGACGGCATTATGCAAAATGTGTGAACCTGGTGTGATCAGGGTTTCATGTTGATAGGGTTTATAGATTTGGGGTTGTCGTGGCATGTGTGAGGGGAGTCATTTTTGGACGTGAAGATTTCCAGGGTCCGTGTTTTTGTGAACAGTTTGGGTGGCATATTGGAGGTTTCTTCAGGGCTTGTAAGGGTACAGAGGATTGTGTGGGCGGGATTTGAACTGTTTCCATAGGGTGGTTTGGACTGCAGCTGCGTCGGGGTTGACGTACCAACGTGGGCATTTCCCTTTTTCACCCGATGCTGACCTTGCTGAGGTGTCGGTGCGGGGAGGAAGCCGAGGTGAATTTTATTAATAATACTGTATAACACTGTATACTTAGTTTTCACAAACCAATTCATACTGAATGCCATATTTTTAAAGTTCTTCGTGGGTTACATTGTGCAATTTCACTGATTCTGATCAATCACGGAGTAGCAACCATCGATACGTGCAGTCAGTCAAGCTAAGCTAAGCTAATGAGAACATGTGGCTTAAGGAATCTCTTAGCTCTAACAAAACTGAAGGAACTTTGAAAAATCACTTTAATTGATTGGCAAGTAACTTCATACAATGTGTTAGTTGCCAGTAAAACTAACAAGAAAGAATATAAATACGAAAGGGCTCTTTGGTCCCGATATCATGAAAACCAGGAAAAACAAATTAATTCATGATTTCATAATAAGTATTGCAATTAAGGTGTAATTTGTTTTTTTTTTTTCTTAACAGTATAGTTGAGTACTATTCATTTGTGTGTTTGTTGATAGAATCGCCCCAGTAGTTCACAATTTATGAATATCTAAAAAAATGTTCTAGCGCAGAAATGATCACTATAATGACGAAATAAATAATTACAATTATTATACTTATTATTTTTCAATCATATATGTTTTATTTGTTAATAAGGAACAAAACTAATAAATATTATATAATTCAGAGAGATCGTATATTTTTAATAATGGTACTTCATTCATACATGGACTTATTCATTTATTAATTGACTCATGTTTTTTGACTATTTATGATTCATGTTTGTTTATTTTATTTTATTTTTTTATTGTCTAGGTGAACCCAGTGCAAGCGATGCTACGTTTGCCACTAAATGAATTAAAATGTAATAGAACTGACGTGATTATGGTTGTTTTTTTTCAGATTGAGTTTTGTTGAAATGTTTATAGGGTTTTTATTTTTGTATTTTTGTTTTTATATTTATCATTGTTAATGTTGCTTTGCTGCATTTCCATTCTCAAATATATTGTCATGAAAAATAGGAAAAAAAAAATCCTTCCTGTTTCTATATACATCAATTATTTTCTTCAGAAAAACATAGGTGTGTGCTAGGGTGTGTGTTTTTAATTGAACCCTAGAATCGGTAGTTTCTACCATGGTTTCCCTTTCTGTATAGAAACATTTCATAGACAATTTTTTTATCGTCCAACTACGCCTTATTTTGTCGGTTTGAACGTTATTTTTTCTTGCATAACCTTAGATTAACTTCTTGTTCTTAATGTAGCACTCAGAGTAGCTCAAGCAGCTCTTGACTCAAATTGGAATTTGCGTTTCATTAGAATGAGAGCCCCCTCCCTTTTCTAGATGGAGAAGGGGTATCGAACCACCATAGCAATATTTCTTGCCTTCAAAAACCACAACTTGTCAAATTTGGCTCCATTTGTATGGGCTCCAGAGAGGGGAGATTCCTCAAACCACAATAGAAACATTTCTTGCCTTAAAAAACCCATACGTGTCAAATTTGGCTCCATTTACTTGATTATTTCTCAAGTTATGCAGTAATGTCTGTTTTATTTGTATGAAAGCTCCCCCTTTCAGAGGTAGACGGTTTCTCGAACTGCTAGAGAAATAAATCCTGCCTTCAAAAACCCCCACATGCCAAATTTGGTTCAATTTGCTTGATCACTTCGTTATACAGACATTTGTTATTCATTATTCAGCTTAATTAAGCGGAATTTCTTTTGCTGATCCATTTTTGTTCTTAAATTACTGTGAAAACACAAACCAGTTCTAAATTCAAACAAAAGGCTTCGACCAACAAACTATGAACTATTCCGTCCGGATGGAATAGTTCATAGCCTACTATTATAGCATAGAAACTAGCGCTAGCTTGTACACACGACAACGGGCACGGCTCTATATCATAGCGTAAAACTATCGCTTGCAAGTCATAGCTATGAGCTATCACCATATAGTTTAGTTGTTCCTATGAGCTATTACATAGTTTTCTAGCATATAGCTCACTATATACTAGAAATAGCTGTCGTGTGGCGGCACCTTAAGTAACGTAAATTTCTCAAAATTGTCACTCTCGGAACCCTCATGGAAAGTAGCTCATGTTAGGGAAATGTTATTCCTTGTGTTGGTGGCCCTAGTTTGCATAAAAGTGCTTAGGGTTTCAAGAATTTGAAAAAGTACTTGAGAATGGTTCGCACTAGCTTGCAGTTCGTTTCCGCACTGGATTGCAACAAGTTTTTATCCCGATAATAAATTCGATATTGGAGAATCCAAGTAAAGCTAAAGTGAGGTTGAACATCTTAGTATCTAAAACTGAAATTGAAAATAACTTTCCGGCTGTTTTTCATATTGTATGGAAATGGTCAGTATCGTCATTATCGTCGATTTTCGTATCTTTTTATCACCAATTACTTTGCATAAGGTGAATCGCTGCTCCATGTACTTTTTCCGATCTTTTGTCTCGCTCTCGCAAACTCACGTTACTATTTCAAATTGATAAATCTAGATTGTTTGTGAATGAACATCGAATCGAATCGAATCAGATTGCTCACAGCAAGTAAGCATACAAACTGATGTGATTAAATTTGCAATATCTAGTACCGACTGAGTTATATCAATTCTAAATGTTGAGGTAATGACTGTCATCAAGAAAGATTCAGCATAAGCCCTTAAACAGCTTGAAACCCCGTTTTTAACGAGCGCCATGTACGACGTTTAACATCACTTTATAGGCTTATAACATGTTATAACTGTTCTGTCTGGCCGGTGTTTAAGTCTACACGCTCAAAACACCCTCTCTTTCTTTCGTATTGCTATCCCTTTTTTTCACACGGAAAGGTTACTCAATTTTCGTAAAAAGTGGATCTACTCAATTTTTGACTAGATCCACTTTTGACGAAAATTGAGTAACTTTTCCGTGTGAAAAAAGGGATAGTAATACGATAGAAAGAGAGGGTGTTTTGAGCGTGTAGGTGCCTTATAATGTTGCAGACTGGGGGTGCGACACATCTAAATCCAGATTCAAGATGATCGAAAAATCCCACGCTAGCGAATCAATCTTTTAAAAATCTAGTTTCAGCTTGTGAATCTTAATCCATCAACTTGAATCGTGCTGAATCTTTTTGCAGTAAATCTTAAAAATCTTCATCAAAATCTTTAAAATCTTCTTTCTATCTACTAAGCGTGCGCACATCGCATAGAAGCAAAACAAAAAAAATCCTGCATCTGAGATCAAGGGGATCTACAACAGTGAACAAATTTCAAATCGCTAGTTGCACATTGATTGTTGGTAACATTGAACAAAATTCCGTAGCCTTTTTACATTTTAAGTCGATACTGGCATTTACGCCAAACATTAAAGGCCTAAACGCAATTTTGACAGTTGTCGCGATTGACGTCGACGTGTCCAATTGGAATCAACTTGGATCTAATCAGTTTTCCATCCGACAAGCAGGTTTAGTCAGATTGGGCTCTTTCTATGCCGTCGCTGTTCCACTTCCATTATCACTGCGTTCGAGCCTTAACCCAAAATTTGATAGCCCCCGGGCTGTACATTTGGCCCATGTTTTCATGTTGATTCAATAATTGAATTTATTAATGTCTTTTAAGAAATCTTTCCTTTTTGCTCATGCTTTGTTTTCTGTTTGAGGCGATTTAGGACGAAAAAGCGGAGGAGAAGAGAAAAAAAAAATGAATATCGAGATAATCAGAATTCACAGTCCACCAAGAAATAAACAAGACAATAATTAAGCTGCCCGATGTCGTCCCTCCAAAGTTCAGATTAACATCTCAATATTAAAAGTATTGACGTGTGTCAAAAATTCAGTCAAACCTGCTTCTTGGCAGCTCAATTCAAATGAGCGGAAGTTGATGAAAATGAATCAGTGAAGTTTGACCCGCACTTATTTCGGCAGTACCGTGAATTGATTTTTTTTTTTAAATTATGCTAAATAATAAATACTACAGTCAAGATCGTCTCTTACATTTTGACAGGTTAACATTATTATAAACATACAAAATACATCCTTCTTTCAGATTATAACGCGGTACATCCCAAAAACAAATGGAAGTATTTCAGGATTTTCATCTATTATCCAATCGTTTGCCCGTGAAAGCAATAATGAGGTTGTTCGAAATAGCTTCAAAGATATTGAGACAGAGCTCCAAGTTGTACAATGGATTGATTATTCTGTGTTATTCATTTCACCGGCCACTAAAGATAAGCACGTTGCAAAAACATTATTGGAGGTAAGTAATTGATGTTGTTATCGTAATTTATTAATTATTAAATAACCAGTATACATTTATCGAGTCAAGTACTCAAGTGAGACTATATTAATTTTGATCAATAGTCTTAAAATTTTCCAACTACGTTTCTATGTTATTCACTAAGAGAAAGTTAAACACTGGTCAGACTGAGCAGAACATGTTATATGCCTATCTTGATAACGAATTTTCTGTTGAAATTATTTGAAAACTGTTGTAACATGTTATAACTCTATAGTCTGAACAAGGCATTAAACGCGGCGTGTGGAATGAGAAGAGTTATTGTCACCTAAGAGGTGATAATTGTCACTTTGGGTGATGTGACTCTTCATTTCATTTGCACGGAGGCTCATCTTACACACCGCGCTGAGTAAGGTTCATGGCTAGAAAAATGTAAGCAGAGTTCCGCTTTTCATAAGTATGTTGTTTGTGTCGTGCACACATCTGACGTTTTTGTCGAAAAATGCATTGCGTCGGTTTGTGCGCTCCCATAAGCCGCCATGCAATCTCATTTCGGCGATTTTTCCGCTGCCGCGGCGAAAAAACACCCATGTTTTTATCAGTATTGGGAGAGAGACAAATCGGATACTACTGTTCCATGCCCTCCGCTCGTTTTCAAACTTGTATCTTTCAATTTCAAAGCCTGCGGTTACGCTATACGGAACTATCAATACCCTTTCTCTTCATTTCTATTCGTTCTAGCAATAAATTACTGGCCACTCCTAGAGCTTCGCATGGAGATTATCTGTTTCTGACAAACTTCATCGAAGATCGTTACTCCGCGCATGGGAGAATACAAAAAACAACAATCATAGTGTATTATAGTTTTGCTGAATTGTATGGAGGAATTCAAGTAAAGCTAACGGGAAGTTAAACATCGTTATATTTAAAACTGTAATTTGTAATAATTTTCTGGCTATTTTTTGTATGGAGTCGGTCAGTATCGTCATTATCGTTGATTATCTTCTCTTTTTATCACCAATTACTTTGCTTAGACAGCTCGAAAAAACAGTTTTATCCAGCGCCATCTACGACGTGTAACATCACTTTAACGTTACCTGCACTCTTCAATTGTTATAACTATGTTATAATGTTTATTCAAAATAGCAAACTTTGTTCAGTTAGCGTAAGGGCGATGGAATTCCGAGTTGGTCGTGTTTGCAATTAGAAGAGAGAGAGAGAGGGGGGGGAGGAGAGAGAGAGAGAGAGAGAGAGATGAGAGAGAGAGAGAGAGATGAAGAGAGAGAGAGAGAGAGATGAAGAGAGAGAGAGAGAGAGATGAAGAGAGAGAGAGAGAGATGAAGAGAGAGAGAGAGATGAAGAGAGAGAGAGAGAGAGAGAGAGAGAGAGAGAGAGAGAGAGAGAGAGAGAGAGAGAGAGAGAGAGAGAGAGAGAGAGAGAGAGAGAGAGAGAGAGAGAGAGAGAGAGAGAGAGAGAGAGAGAGAGAGAGAGAGAGAGAGAGAGAGAGAGAGAGAGAGAGAGAGAGAGAGAGAGAGAGAGAGAGAGAGTCCACTATTTGCAAATAGTAGAAAAGCTGCATTTGATCATATAGAAAATCAGTCGAAAAAGCTGAAATAGTTTATTTTTACAAATGCGCACACTTTTGGAAAGCATTACCACATTGGGGAATTGTTCCATTATTCATCTCATGATCATCGGAAATGTAGGTTTGATGTATCAATCAATTGATTCCTTTTGTGGCTTGCCTTCAACAACAAATAAAAATAATTAAAATTAACGAATAAAAAGTACGAAATCAGAAATGAGATGAAAATATGAATGGTAACCCTAGATGCTATACTTGTATCGAGGTCGCGTAAGCGATTATGATTATTTAACTCTAAGATTATTCTAGTTCTGAAGAAAACTCAGCTTTAAGTGTGTACACCGGCAATGGACGATGTATTATCTCAACAGAGCAAACAGGAGATGAGAGCCGAACAAACTACTCATCACGACGGCGCAAATAGTAACGTCGAAGAAGGGAGAGAAAATCACCATATTGCATCGAATTGGCTTAACAACAGAACCATTAACAAGAAAATTAGAACTGCCAGACTGAACTATTTTCGATACAATATCATATAGAAGTCCCCTGGGCATTGGAAAAACCTTGTGGTAGATTGAAAACTACCAGGTCCCAGGGCTTGGACTGGATCTTTACCCAAACGGGAAACATGCAAACCAGTGTTTCCAGGAGTGATGTGGACCAGAAGTGCATTTGAACCTACTAGTAGTAGCATTTTCACTTTTAATTTGACAACTCTCCTTATTTTCATACAATATAGAATTTGTATAATTTCAATAATATTACTACCACTCAAAGAATCATCTACTTTTATTATAACTGAGTTTTAATATGGGTCTGCAATTTTCTGGAAAGCATCACCACACAGATTCTACATTTGGTCTGGCTGTTGTTGGCAGAGGAGCGAATATTTTTGTATACTTCTAGAATGAAAAAAGAAATTATGCAAGAAGGATCAGCATGCCGAGGCTTGGAGCGTGATGCAAATCCGAGTCTCATGGCGACGCAAAATGGACAGGCAGGCATCTTGGCCTATGGTTGGAACAAGACCAAGTAGCCGACCAAGAAAGACCTACGTGGACGAAGCACGTGCATGCGAGTATCATCTATGGCGGTATGTTCCCAACAAATCAAAAGTAATAACAACAGTATGGGTAAGTAAATCAGTTAATATTTCCAAAACTACATACACATCATACATACAAACATAATTATATATTAAAAAACCGCCCACAAATACCCATGTCCAACAGAGCAGCTTATTTTCCCGATGAGTGTAACGTCAAATACTTTGGGAGCGTAGAATAAAGGGCGATACGGTCAAAATTTGGTCAATATCAACTTGACGTAATTCTTTCAATTTTGCATTTAAAAACCTGAACACCCCTCATTTTGAAGGTGTGTGTGTGTAGAATGTTGCTCCTATTTTGATTTTGGAATTCACTCTTCAGTTGTCAAAATGCCGTCCAAGCAAGAAGAGCAGCGTATCAAAATTTTGCTCGCGCATCGCGAAAATCCGAGCTACTCGCACGCAAAGTTGGCAAAATCGCTAAAAGTTGCCAAATCAACCGTTACAAATGTAATTAAAGTGTTTGGGGAACGTTTGTCGACAGCCAGGAAGTCTGGATCGGGGGGAAATCGAAAACCGGAAGCCGCTGAGACGACAAAGAGAGTTGCCGGTAGTTTCAAGCGAAACCCTAACCTATCTCTCCGAGATGCCGCAAATAAGCTGGGTGTATCGTCTACAACCGTGCATCGAGCCAAAAAACGAGCCGGACTATCGACTTACAAGAAGGTAGTGACTCCAAATCGCGATGATAAACAAAATACGACGGCCAAAGCGCGATCCCGGAGGCTGTACACGACGATGCTGACGAAGTTTGACTTCGTGGTAATGGACGACGAAACCTACGTCAAAGCCGACTACAAGCAGCTTCCGGGACAGAAGTTTTATACGGCAAAAGGAAGGGGAAAGGTAGCAGATATTTTCAAGCACACGAAACTGTCAAAGTTCGCAAAGAAATATCTGGTTTGGCAAGCCATCTGTACCTGTGGCTTGAAAAGCAGCATTTTCATAGCTTCCGGGACTGTCAACCAAGAAATTTACGTGAAAGAGTGTTTGAATAAACGTCTGCTGCCTTTCCTGAAGAAACACGGTTGTTCCGTACTGTTTTGGCCGGATTTGGCATCTTGCCATTACGGTAAAAAGGCCAACAACGTGCAGGTGGTTCCCAAGGACAAGAACCCTCCCAACACGCCAGAGCTCCGCCCAATTGAGAAATACTGGGCTATTGTCAAGCGGAACCCAAAGAAGACCAAGAAAACTGCTAAGGACGAGCAGCAGTTCAAGGCAAACTGGCTTTCTGCGACGAAGAAGGTGGACAAGGTGGCTGTACAAAATCTGATGGCAGGGGTTAAGCGTAAGGCCCGGCAATTCGGATTTGGAAAAGCGGAAGCCTAACTGAATATTTTTCCTGAATTTTATACTAATTGAACTTGAAAAAGAAATTTAATTTGATTTTTTAAATAAACGATTTCACCGATTTACACGCGTTTTCCCTTGACCAAATTTTGACCGATCACCCTTTATGGGAGATAGCTATTACATTATCACACCTATACTATATGAAATTGCGCAGATACCAAAAACAGCACTGACACGAATATCACTAACAACGTAATGACACGGACAAAGTACAAAAACACGGACTTTAAAACAAACCTGGACAACAAAACGCGTACACACTGAGTGATACTGAATCCCAAAAATTTTCAAGAAGATTATGTGAGCTGATTTCGAAAGCCCGGTGTTTATTTGGTCACCATAGACTAATCCTTCCGGCATAATCACTTGTGAGTTTTCAAAAACCAACCCCGATCATTGCAATCCTATGGGGATAAAAAAAAACGAAAAGGTAAGATATGTCAGTGATATATCTGCAAAGTCGACGTAGGACTGCATGTTGATGTGGAGGAATTGTAATAGAATTAATAAATATCTACTATATTTTGGTCAGTCTAAAGACTCATCAAACCATCTGTTATTAGTTTTAGTTTTCCACGAAAATTAATATAGTCAACTCTTTGTAACTCTTGAAGTGGCCCTAAAAAGGGCCGTTTGGTATTCAGTTATTCGCTGTTCCTGGAGTGATCCGAGTAGAACCGGTAATTGTCGAGTACCAGATGATGATTTGGTAGAAAGTCGAATGGGTGGTCGTTGTTGTTGGTTCTGTTCCATGGAAGAAAAGCATATAATATTAGTCTTTAAGTGTTTTAGGAGCGTTAATACTGTGTATGAAAATCTTTAATTCAACTCTTTAGAACTCCTTAAGTGGCCCTGAAAAGGGCCGTTTGGTATTTTGTCGTTTGTTGTTAATGGTCCGAGTAGTACAGACAATGGTCCAGTGCAAGCTTCACTCTCACTCTTTCTTCTTCTTCTTTCTTCTCCATCTCACGCTTTCGCTTGCGGTACACCGCACGATACTTCTCGAGCATGTGTTGGGACATCGTTCTAGCACTCGTTTTTAGGCTATCGAGGAAGTCAAACTGGACAACGAATGATAGTTAAGTTTTTTAGTTAACATGTTTTATATTTCCAATTCATTTGTCTTACATACTAATTTTAACATTTTAAGTGTTTCAGCCCATTGGGCTCTTCAGCTTTATTTAATTTTCTTGTGTTTGTTGTGTTTGAAATGTTTATGTTTTACATGAAATTTTTCGTTCAGCCCTTGGGGCATTGTTAGTTTTAAAATTTGATAACCTATGTGTGAATTGTCGACCGACCACGTCGGAAGCCAAATTATTCGTCGAGCAAGATGTTAAGCCCGTCGGCAGATGAAAGAAGCCGACGGTGGATCGCTTTCTCAAACAGCTTGGATACTCCTGAGAGAAGGCTGATTGGTCTATAGCTTTCCCAGGTTTCCGGATAGGTATGACTTTGGCTGACTTCCAACACGAGGGGAAGTAGCTAAGTCGCAGGCATTGATTGAAAACCATCGCCAGATGGTTATAGAACTGGGGGCTCAATTGCTTGAGCTCCAAGTTCAAGATGTTATCGAAACCTGGGGCCTTCATGTTCTTAGACGCTTTGATATAGGTCAACAATTCGTCAGCTGAGATTTCCAACTCTTCCAAGAAGTCATTGGGACTTAGATGGAGGGCAATTAGGACAATTTAATAATTTTATTAAATATTCTAATAATAATAAGAATTATTGTTATTTTTTTAATAATAATGAAAATTATTATTAGCAGAGTTTAAATCAGTAAAGATATTATCTTTCAAATGTCTTTACACATAGCTAGAATATCATGAGAATTTAATTTATTTCTTCAATATTCTGTTTCTTCTCCACAATCAATTAAACAAACTCTTTAGTTGGAACAATTGTGTTGAAAAGGACCCTTTTTATTAATTGTCAGGGAAAGGGGGGGGTCTTCTCGAGTAGCAAGATGGCCTGAATTTTCTCCGGCCTCTTAGAGTAACGTCATGTTGTAGTAACGCCATGTAGTGAAAATGTCGATTAGCTCAAGATAAAATATTAATTTAACAAACTCTTTTATTGGGAAAATTGTTTTGGTCGCCCAGAAAGAACAAATTGTATTAATTATCGGGGGGAACATAGGGATCAAATTGGCTTCTCGGTCTTCTCAAGTACCAGGATGGCCTGAATGATTGGCAGGTAATCACCCTGTGAAATTGTCAGAACAGAGAAAATCGGGATTTACATATAGATAAGCAGCATCAGCTTCGGCCACTTTATCCGCTCTTGAAGTAACGCGGAGTAACATTGCAACCATGCGTTGTAATGAAAATGTCGATTATCTTATGATAAAATAATATTTTAACAAACTCTTTAATTGGTAACATTGTTTTGATCGCCCTGAAAAGGACGGGTTTTTATTTAATTGTCGCTGGTACAATTAACATACAACATAGTACACGTTCGAAATGTGCTTCTCGGTCTTCTCAAGTAGCAAGATAGCCTGAATTTTCTCCGGGCTCTTGAAGTAACACTATGTTGAAGTAACGCCATGTAGTGAAAATGTCGATTTGCATATTGTTTTGGTCGCCCTGAAAAGAACGGGTTGTATTAATTGTCGGGGGAACATAGTACGCGATCAAATTTGCTTCTCGGTCTTCTCAAGTATAATTGGACCTGAATAATTGGTAGGAAACCACCCTAAGAAATTGTGAGAACAGAGAAAATCAGGATTTACATGTAGATAGATAGACGCGGCTCGGCCATTTTATCCGGGCTCTTCAAGTTACGCCATGTTGAGACGGTGCGTTGTAATGCTATTTTAAGATATTAATAAAACAAACTCTTTAATTTGGCAAATTGTTTTGTTCGCCCTGAAAAGGGCGGGTTTCGTCAATTGTTGGGGGAACGCGATCGAAATTTGTATGTATGGCCTGAATATTTTACAGGACACTGTATGTACTGCCATCGTCAGCTGCTTTTTAAGTCACGTCAGCTGGGCACTGCTGGGTACCGACTGCCAGCTGCTGCTGCCGCGACCAGCTGGGCATTGCTGGGTACCGCCGGCTACTGCTGCCAATGCTGGGCACTGCTGCCTAGCTTTTCCTCCCACCGTCCGCGTAGCTCAAATGCTGCCGAACGAATTAGGTATTTGTTCGGAAATGTGCCTTTTATCATGCACTGAGAAAATTTATCGTATGACCGTCATAAGATACACTTATGAAATTTCGACATAAGGAAAAACTTTGAAAATCATAAGATGTACTTATGAATTGACAACAGTGACGTTGTTGATTTTTTTCATAATATGGTCTTTGATTTTTCATAAGATAATCTTATGAAGGAGCCTCTATTCTATTTTGGGAATTTTATAAGCCATTCTAATGAAGTTTTATTTCTATTTTGGCCCATGTTTATTATCGGTTCATAACACCGATTTTCAAAAAACGGATCGATGCAGAAACCCATTTTCCCAAAGTGCTAGTTTGTTTACAGCATAAACGTGCATTTTGCAGGATCGGTATTATGCATGTAAGACATGTTGCTATTATCGTGCAATTAAAAGAGATTAGAATATTCTATTAATCGAAAATAAATTTATTTCTATATAAAAATTAATTGCTTTTCATGCATTTCATGCTCTCTGAAGGGGGACCATCTATTGTATCAATATGTATAAGATTTAGTACATTTAAACGCTCTACAGCTGCTGTGGCAAAATAATGTTCATTTTTAAACAATATCTTACCTTTTACCGAGCTTTAAAGGGAAACATAAATCGGTAGGTCTGACACCAATTCACTTTTGGTAGCCATTTTTCTTTTTCACGGCACTTGAGTTTTTTCACATTGATGTGACACACGGATTTCATAAGAGCGCTTATGAAATAGAATATAAGGTCTTATGAATTTTGTTCAGATCGTGTTAAATTCATAATAATCATGATGAAAACATGAAAAAATAATAAAAAACCTCTTCATAAGTTAGATCTTATGAAAATCATAAGCAGTTTTTGCCTGAGTGTGGCATCGGGTACCATTGCATGAACAAAAGGGGGTATCAACTAAAGCAATGTGAATCAAATTCATTAAAAGGGGAGGGGAATCAGATGTTTCGCCAAACACTAGCGTGAAACAGAATCTACCTCTCGAGAATAAAGAATAAGAATAAGAAGACGATGGGAGACGTCTCTTGCTTAGATTTGAAAACTGTGCTAGGAAATTTGGTTAATTTACTCTGCGAATCGAAATTATAAGACATCACCTTACATTTACGTTATTTTTAATTTTTAATGTTAAAAATCAATTAACTTGATTACTAAAACTGATACGTAGTATTATTTCCAATCGATTGGTGCAAACGAGATGAAAATCGTTTATGCAATGACTTCGTTATTATCGCTCAAAATATCCAAAACGACCCGTAACGCGGTCGATTTAAGAAATTTTAGAACGGCGCCCCAGTATAGAAATGAAAGACGTAGTCCTACGTCAAAAAATATCATAGAAGTCACTACGGAATAATATTAAATAGCCCTAGAATATGAAATATGACCCGCATATTCATGGTAAAACTACATATGGCAAGACATTGAGAGGGGTGGAGTTCATATCACAGAATGGCACGAAGCGGCTCCAGACAAACAGAAAATGAAGCAATTCTCAAACTACAAAACAATGCAGAAATCATGACGAAATAACTAAGATAAGTAAAACACCTTATTAAACTTATAAACGTGACACTAAATAACAAACAGACAAAAAGACGACACGATACTGTACAAAACAATTGGTATGAACATGACTGAGAGAATGGATAAGCAAAATTGAAAATATAGCACCTTTTGAGGCAGTGTCAACAGCGTCTCTATGGACGTCATGACCCTTGCACGGCTGGTGAAATGCTTCAAAAGGAATTTTTTTTTCTTTATTATCGAGATTTTTAGCACTGGGCTGGTTCATCTCCCGTCGTAGTCACTCAAATACTTTTTGGGTATTTTCGTAACTTGTCCGGGGGTGAGATTCGAACTCGTGACTTTGAAGTGAGAGGTATGGATGTTAACCACTACGCTGGGGTCGCCCCCAGGATTTAAGTTATATTATTCTAATGCACAATGAACAATACAATAGCTTCTTATTTTTAGTTCGAGAAAACTGCTTCGGAAGACTCTCAGAGCACATAAATGCATACATCATGGATTGAACTACAAAAGACTGAAGAAATTACCAAACGCCATATGAAACTTATAAACGTAACATTGACTAATAAAATAACAAACAGACAATTGAAGCAACAGACGAAAGGACTCAAAAAACTCAAACTTGGCCCCTTCTATATTTAACTTGATACATAACATAGTTTACTTATTTTTTGGGTTGGTTCAATTTTCACTGATTAGGTGAATTGTACAAAAACTTGTTTGATAGTTTTCAAATCGACAAAGATTTTTCATTAGGGCCTAACTGACAAACGTAAACAATGTAAGCCTCCAATTCTATCGAATAGGTGAACTCTTCCTCTTCGAAATGACTGTGGTGGATTGATTAGGCGAATTTTCAACGACGAAAAATTAGCGGAAAAAGCCGTTCTTTCCGTTTATCGAAATAACGTTTATAGTTGTCGTCATGAACTTCTTGAGCCAGTAACGATCAGCTGATCTCTTTTATTCACTTCGAAATTTTGACAGTCAGGCTCGTCAATAATAATTCTACCAAATTATAAACAAAATCGTCAAAAGGTCGAATATAACAATTGTAAACAATTACTTAAAACGTAAATTTCATGGAAATGCCAGGTTGCTAACATCTACATCTACTACCGAGCTAATAACTCTCTGCATCTGTTTCTGGTGCTATTTGGTTTGTGGGAACAAGCAGGTCACAGAAAAATTTGCTAGAAGTTATTGTTTACAAATGTTACTTTCGACCTTTTGACTATTTTGTCTAGAATTAATGTTAACAGACTTACATTTTTGCAGCTACGTACACTGACAAAATGGCGAAATTGCTACTAATTATTTACCTCTTCATACACAGTATGCAAAAAGTGCATTACATTAAGTTCATTCCAATCATCTCGGATCTTCAGTGAACAGTACGTGAATCGGGTGAAGGTATTTTTTGGCAGCACTGATAATATTGTTTTTTTTTCGTTCTGGCACAGCCAAGTTTATCCATATAGCCAAATGTTGTACGCAGGTAGCTGGTACCCCTATCTTATTGCCTCTGTCTTGAAAAGAGCTGACGCCTGGGACAGACATACAACGTACAGCGTTGTATGAACTCACTGTTGTAGAACCCCTAGGTCCGAAGTATACCTTGCAGTCTGCACCTTGCAATAATTCTTGCGCTTTTCGGTACCTTCCGGTACTAGTATCTTGGTTGTTATTTTGACACAACATTTGAGGATGTGTTGGTGTGAGCTACGTTGTTAGGGGCGAATCATTGAGCTTGGGACCGATCTTGGGAGCGATGTGATAGTACTGACTGAGACAACAAAAATATCGTATTTGTTCGGGAACTACTGTTCTTAGAGTTAGTCTATGGCTGTATGTTGTATGTATGTCCCAGGCCTAACATCGCGGCGGGCCCAAAATCATAGGCCCCACTGACAGCTGTTGAATTCAGCAAGCAAGATGACAATGAACTTTACAAACCGAACTTTACAAAATTGAATTAGTTAAAATCGTTTAAAACAGTTAAACTGCTTTTAACGCGATGATATTAAAACCATCAAAACAAAAATTTGTGACATTTGTGATGTTTGAGATGTTGGCTTCCAAAAAATGGCGGCACGTCAGCTACCTGGTTGTACGGTAGGGGTTGTGGGAGTTTTCGGGTTTTCCCCAACTTGTCAGCTTCAAGCTGTACATTCAATGATTTCTTGTGTCATTATCTTTTCTCATTTAGTATATCAAGCTTCCCAGACAACCACAAGTCGTATAACAGTGTTTAAATAGTATCGTATATTCCTATATTTTTAGTCAAAATCGCAATAAGTTGTGCCCTTTATCGTATTATGCTTATGTTAAATCGTAAAGAATGCAAATTTTCGACTTCTATACGATGTGTCATTTATTCATCGTAGTGCGTCACAAACTAAATCGGATATACATCGCTAACCTTTTTCAATCGAATTTGTTATTACATATTAAATCGCATAAGATATCTAATCAACTCGTTTAAGAAAACAATGGAGTTTGCACGTAAATGGCCTCCACTTTTGCACGTATAAGCCATATTTATGCATTCTATACGATTTGTTTACTTACATATATGTTCGTATATCATGAAAACAACTTTCAATATACGTGCATTTTGGTTGTCTGGGTTATTACTTCAAAATTTAGCTTGCTCTCAACTTAGTGATTGAATGCACTTCCACAGTTATTAATTGATGGTTCCCAGATTATCGTGGCAAATTCACGGTATTTCAGTGTTTGTGATGGCAACACTAAACTACTAACACCAGACAATTGAATTACTTATGAATTGATGTCAACTTGTCACAAATAGCAAATTTTATAAATTACTCTCTATGCTCCAACACTTATTTTGACTTCTTCTAAAGAATTTGAAATTTCTTTATAAGTCTTTGTTTTAGCGATGTCAATTTGATCCGTTTTTTGTTCAATACCAGGTATTTGTCACGTATAAAATTGTATCTTGTCCATTCGAACAGGATATGGGATAGGTCCTCCATAGCATTACTGGTTTCACATACGGAAGATGAAATCAAACCCCATCTATGCAAACGAAAGTTACGTGGTGTTAGTAACATTGACATGAGTTACACATCATGTTCACCCAAAACTCATGTTAAGCCGACCACGTTTTCACGTAAACAGTTTTTGTGTGTTTGTGTTACTGTGTTTGTGACTTTGACACTTCCGCGATACGAGAGTAAAGGCTCAAACGCAGTGGTAACGGAAGCGGAACGGCGACGGCAGCGGAATAGCCCAATCTGACTAAGCCTGCTTGTCGGACAGAAAACTCATTAGATTCAAGTTAATTCCAATTGGACAAATCGATGTCATTTACGACCACTGTCAAACTTTCCGTTTCCGACCACATTGCGTTTGGGTCTGAACGTGATTTTCACGTACGAAAAAAAAACAACATGGCAACGCTTCACGGTGTTTCTCTCCGATGTCTCTACGTTAGCGACGACGAGAAAAACTTGAGTGATATCAGACGTTGCGAATCAAAACAAACCCAATAAGGAGAGAGTTCCTCTCCCATGTGCGCATCAAAACAGAGTGCACACAATATATCGCTAGAACAACTATCACAAAGCCATCAGTGGTACATGAGCGTCTTCCAAACGTCTTCTTTTGCCTATTGAAGTGGCGGACTTGTTCCGTGCTTCAACCTACCCCGCAGTAGGATGTTAGGCAAAGGTTAACTTCTTTGGTTCAAGTACCACTGTACACATGCCCTTTTCGCTCAATTTCCAATAAAAACATCTGTTCAATTTCCTACCTGCCGCACACTGACGGAGCTTTCAACACTTTCTCTTTATATCTTTCATTCTAGCCAAAAACATTAATGTTCACTCTTGGTGCCTCATGCTATGACTATTATATTCAATTATTTTCATATAAAATTCACGTACAAATTGCGTGGAATACATTAAAAACTAATCGGAATAGCCCGTAAACGTTACCTGTTTTGGGACTTCGCACCAACATTTCATCTAATAACTACGTGAAAATCACGTCTTATATACCTTACTCTCTGTGGCTCTCACCAGAATTTCACGTAAAAAATACGTGAAAATCATTACATAATTACCCGACTAATCCGATATTTATTTATTTATTCATTCGTCAATCACATGTAGACTACATAATATCATTTACATTTTAGCTTACATTCTATGATTTCGCAGATTTTGGAAATATTTTTTTAATTTTGTCTTAGGCATATTTAGATCAATCATTTCACAATGCTGATTGTACGCGGCTTTTATCTGATTTAGCGGTCCAAATTTAGCATAGTTTGTACGATGACGATCCAACACGAATAAATTTCTGTTGCGTAATTGTCGAGTAGGAGCATAAAAATTTAATTTTGATAATATATCACTTGAGTCAATACGTTGCGAAATGATGTCATTTACGAATGAAACCATAGCATATTCCCGACGATCTTTCAAGGTTTGAATGTTGATAAGCATGCAACGTGCTTCATATGATGGAAGAGGGAACACCGTCCATCCTAACTTACGTAGTGCATATAATAAAAACTGCTTTTGGACTGACTCTATTCGTTCTTGATGTTTTTTTCATATAAGGTGACCAAACAACACTAGAATATTCTAATATAGACCTTACATATGCAATATAAAGTGTTTTAATTGTATAAGGATCTTGAAAATGATAACTGAAACGTTTTATAAAATTTAACATATTGCTTGCTTCATAAACTATTGTGTTGTAATGATCCACAAATGTTAATTTAGAGTCTAAAATAATTCCTAAATCTCTTAGTTTATCACATTTTTCAACATGTTGATTACCTAATACAATTGCAACACTTCGTGTACTTTGTTTTCTGCTGTAAGTTATGTGATTACATTTTTTAACATTTAGTTTTAATAGACTTTTACAACACCACTTATGAAAAACTTGTATTTCATTCTGAAAAACATACATATCATCTTCATTACTGACTTCTAAAAATAGCTTCATGTCATCGGCATAGATAAGAACTTTGAGACTTTCTTGCACTTCTATCAGTGCAACAACAACCAATAGGAGAAGAAACAGATGAGAACTGTTCATACTTACAATAATCACTAAATCATTATTTCGATTTCGTTTTCGTTTCAGCATTCAAACGGCCCTCTCTCTCTTGCTTCTGCCTCCTACTATCCTCTATGTAATGAATCTAACATTTGTTGGGACTGGTTAGTTAATAACCGGCACCTGCTTTTGGAAGATCCCGGTGGTCTGCCAGGGTGGGGACTGAGAAATTACAATTACAATTACAATGTTTTTAGGAATGACCGTAACTTTCACCAGTCTGAAAAGAAATCAGGAGGGGGTATACTAATTGCCATTTCAACAAATTTCAATGCAGAAATCATCTCGGCAGAAAAAAGTAATGATTTCGATTTGCCTCTGTGTATTTTCCACCGAACAATGCTCGCAAAGACTCATATGAAAAATTCTTTAGTATTGCCGATGAAATTTCGGCCAATCTTACCCCAAAAGTGAAAATTCACATACAGGGGATAGACAAAATGATCGGGACAGGCAAATTTTTGATCAACTTTGCAGTGCTCTAACTTCATGAAATATTATTCGATTTCAATTGCCCAAGAAGCATTCGACGGGGAATTCAATGTGATTTTATGTCTCGGTAACAAAATTGGCCATGGTCACCGGATACCGGAGTTGTTCCGGGTTTTCGGAGGGGCTATTTTACATGTTGACTTTGCGATGAATTTTCGTACAAGATGACGTTGTCAAACTTTTTTTTTCAGTAAATACTCGAAAAAACAAAACATTTCCCAAGCGAATGAAAGGTCGATCACAGGAATCGGCCTTAAATTGACCGAGATATGGCCATTTCCGTGAAACAGGTTCTGATGAAGGGTCCTGGATGCGGTCAGTTCTTTATTTTACTCAAAACATGCTATGTCACAGCTTTTTTTCTTGTTTTTTTCTTGTTTTTTACCACAAAGCTTATTATAAACGAAAAGTGGATCTTTGCCAATATTGGCCCCTCCCGGAACCACGGGAACGACTCCGTGGAAACCTGTAGTAGGGGCCAATTACGATTTTACTCGAAAGCATGCCGTGCAGCAGCTCTGTCTTCATCATTTTTCATAAGTATGATTTTTATACACTTGAGAAGGCTATTGGCTACATTGGCCACTCCCTGGACCGCCGGAACAATCCCGTGGGAACCTGTAGTAGGGGCCAATTACGATTTAACTCGAAAGCATGCCGTGCAGCAGCTTTATCTTCATGATTTTTCATAAAAATGATTTTTATACACTTGAGAAGGACATTGGCTACATTGGCCACTCCCTGGACCACCGGAAAGACCCCGGGGGAACCTGCAGTAGGGGCCAATTAAGATTTTACTCCAGAGCATGCCGTACAGCAGCTCTATCTTCATGATTTTTCGTAAACATGGTTTTGATGGACTTGGGAAGGCCATTGGCTACATTAGCCATTCCCTGGATCTCTGGAACGGCCTTCGGGAGAACCTGTAGCAGGGGCCAGAGTAAAATCGTTATTGGCCCCTGCTACAGGTTCTCCCGAAAGGCCGTTCCAGCGATCCAGGAATGGCTGTATGCAACTGTCGTGGCCTTCCCAAGTCCATCAGAAACCATGTTTACGAAAAATCATGAGATAGAGCTACCTTTGCTGTCACATGTCTGACGGTGAAATCGCTAGTTGCGTTACCTCTACTACAGGTGGTCCAGGGTAGTGGCTAATGTAGCCAATGTCCTTCTCAAGTGTATGAAATCATTTTTATGAAAAATCATGAAGAGTAGAGCTGCTGCACGGCATGCTTTCGGTAGCATCCGTGGTGGCCCCTACCACCGGACTACAGGGGTCGTTCAAGGTTAGCGTCAAGGGTGGCCAATGTATGCCATGCTTTCTCGAATTGTATAAAAAATCGCTGCCTTATGAAAAATCAGAAGGTGGAGCTGCTGCACGGCGGCGCTGCTTTGGAGTAAAATTATGCGTTGGCCCAGCTCACCTGCGGTTCCCCGGCGTCGTTCCGGCGGTTCAGGGAGTAGCCAATGTAGCCGATGACTTTCTCAAGTGTATAAAAATGCACACTGAAAAATGGTGAAGACAGAGCTGCTGCACGACGTACTTTCGGTAAAATCGTAATTGGCCCGCTACTACAGGTTCCCCGGGGTCGTTTCCCGTGGTTCCGGGAGGGCCAATATATGCCAAAGATCCCTTTGCGTTTCATAATGGAACATGACAGAGGAACAGAAGAAAAAAACAAGAAAAAAGAGCTGGTGTACGCACCATGTTTTGAGTAAAATAAAGACCGGCCGCCATCCAGGACCTTCATCAGGAGCCTGTTTCACGGAAATGGCCCCATATCTCGGTCGATTTGAGGCCGATTCCTGTGATCCCGACCTTTCATTCACGCTTGGGAATCTTTTGTTTTTCGTTGTTTACTGAAAAAAAAGTTTGACAACAATACTGTGTCGCGAAAATTCGTCGCAAAGTCAACATGCGCATGCGCCCCTCAAACCCGGAACGACTCCGGTAATCCGGTGACCAACAGCAATTTTGTTGCCGAGACCTACGATCACATTGAAATTCCCCGTCAGGATACTTCTTGGGCGATTGAAATCGGATAATATTTCATGAAGTTAGAGCTACTGCAAAGTTGATCAAAAATTTGCCTGTCCCGATAACATTATCCAGCCTATCCCTGCATCTGTGCGTGCACCATAGGAACGACCGGGCTTTCACCAATCTCCTCCAATGAGAACTATCACTGTATGATAAAGAAAGGTTTAACAAGCTTTTATTAAATCGGTTATAAAAATTGCTGTTACCTTTCCTCCCAAATGGAGACGCTGCGAGGCCATAAAAGATCTGCATGACATGATCGATGCGAAGTCCGTGCTTTGAAAGCATTGTTATTTCGTCCGTTATGATGAGGACTGCCTTTCTTGTGTCCTCGGCTGCTTTACCAGTTTCAGAGATGCTTCGACTGCAGACGTCTCTCAGCAATAGGCCTTACTTGACAGACGTTAATACCTCGATGAATCGTTTAGCGACCTCGCCCAGTATGAGGGTTGCTGCCTTATTCCTGCAGTCATAGGCAAGTTACAGTTTCGATCCACGACTTCTTAGAAGCTGATTAACGTTTGTTGTACTCGTGTATGCCTTACCAGGAACCTCCGGTCCGTTTCCAGCTTGGCTTCCACGCTTCATCCGCACTTTTTCATTTTATTTTCATGAACGCATCTAACTGATGAACATTAACATGACGTGGAAATTTTGTGCTCTGCTTCGATGGATGTCACGCTCTGTATTGATGTACTCGACGCTTGAAATAACGGTGACGGCAGGTTCTGGCAATTCGAAAAGACGAACAACTAAATCTGTGCTTAACTTTGACTTATGACGTCCCTTGAGATCGTTAAGAGCAAGATTTGTAGCATTTCACATCATCTCGTTCCCCTGCTGGAAAATCGCGGCACATAAGAGCAACGTACTTTTCCCACAAAGCTAATGGATTGGTTGGAGCACAAAATACACAGGCGCCAGGTTTGCCTCAATGGTGCCGGGAGGCGTGAGAACTAACCGCTTCATCCAAACATTTTTCCCACTCTTCGTCTGACGGCAGATGGATGCAGATGATACGCCTTCCTTGAAAGTGTGATGCGCCGGCGCCATTTACGGATCCGAGGTGCTCAAATCTTGGCGCAGGCGCGTGAAGAAGCGGTAATCAGCGAACTAACGCTTTCAATATCTTGAAGTCCGAGCGGTGCACATCGCACCTGATCTAACGATTCCACGTTGTCGTCGAACCCATGTAGCACGCTGGAATACGCAATGATGTGGAATCTCACGCGCAGAAAAAAGTAATTAATTTTTACAAGCGCGTCGAACTTTCCGCTCGTTTTAATTCTCCGCCAGAAGGCGTAGACAACCCCATTGGTTGTAGTGCTTGATGCACGCCATACAACCGTGTTTGCAATCTTTCATACAGCAGGCTTAATTCAGGCGCTGTATCAGGTTTAAATTTACATAAAAATATCCCATGCTACCATGCCCAAAGTCTAGCATTCCCTTGCATGCACGTAGAAACGCAGAAAATTCAATGTTCTCTTTATCTGTGCGTGTGCAGAATGCTGGTCTGACTGCATGGATCTTCGCCCGGTTCAGCGGACTAAGCATGAGTTTCAGTGCGCTGGATCGCTGCTGCTGATCCGAGAGCTTTGCATGTTCATGCCCCCGCCTCCGATCTCGTTTGCTGTTGGTTGAAGGCAGATGGACACAGCGGGCGAATAACCGCGTAGCGACCGGTCATGCACCTATGAAGCTCCAACAACCGCCATTGTCCTCCGGCGCGTTCACGTGCCGCGCGTTGATGAAAGCCATACGTTCGTCGTGTATGTCATCGTCTGATTATCTCCACCGCTGCGCCAGCAATGCTGTATCGGTCGCATTCTTTACAACCGTGTTGCCAGTGCACTTTCACGGCACTCAATGGTGTGCAAATCTCGGTGCCAATGCGCGCAGCGTACGTTCCAACAGAAGATATCTGTTAAACGGTGCCTACATAACGATTGTCAAGTTCGTCCGTACTGTTACACTGACATCTCGCCGGCGGTACGAAGGACCGCCATTGGCATTGGTTACTGTTTCGGGCTGCAAGCTGTTTTGGAAATGGCTGCTTACATTCTCCATTCTCCATGCATGCGGGTGCTGATGGGCAAACGGGACCACATGGACCGTGTGTGCATGAACTTCGTTGCTGCTCCCAAGGACGGGGTTCTGTGCACGTTCTAATTTCTTCGGCACTGCATCAACTGCATCAATTTCTGAGGTTTTTGAACTTATATCTCCTTCTTCAACACTACGAACATGTGTGAGCGTGAGGAAGCCCACTTTTTGGAATTCAATTGTATACACAAAGGCAGCCACATTTCCCAGTGATACATGTGGTTCACAGTCACTCTATTAGTGCTCTGAGCTTCAACCGAAATACTCGAGCAACTAAGTCAGGACGATCACACAGCATGTTCGAAATTTCTCAAATTAGTTTTATTTCGTCCCAGTTCAGATTCGCAGTGAATGCGATGAAAAGGTCAGATGGGCCATATCTACCAAATATTGACAACGCGATCCTGGAGCCGCTCCTCATATTACGTGAGGTCTTTCAAGGAAGATGGAAAAATGATTGGAGTCTGCCTCAAATCCAGCATCCCCAGCAACGTTTGCGACGTGATCTGCAAGTCGCTTAGTACAACTCCCGCTCGTACTTTGTTCTGCTTATAACCACGGAGAACAGGCATCCAAACTAGAATATATTTCTCAAAAAAGCTTGTGTAAGGATTTAGAATTAAAATACGTTAAAACACTATTGCCATCTCTCGGGCTGTGGCCACTTGCGATTTTTAATCGAACATGGGTAAGATTTGTTGACCGTGCGGTGAAAGAACTGAACTGCCAAAAAAATTTAGTTGATGAATAAGATTTCAAGCTGGTCAATGGGTGGCGATGCCAGCGCCGCCACGCTATTGCACCAGTTCATTACGATTATGAAATGGCCGTTAAAATTCTTTCATAGTTTTTGAATTTGACTTGGATGTCTGTTCTCTGTGTTATAACGTACAAAGTTTAGGTTGTTCGCCGCAATTTGAAGATAGGAATCTACGTTCTACTGTTGAGTTAGCTCTCCCGCGCTGATGATAGGGTTGAACTCATTACGAATTGCAGTTTGTGCAACCTTAAACTGGAGCATGCTCACATTTGTCCTGCTTCCTTGCAATGCACCTGGCAATTGGCAAAATATCTTTGAGTTTTTAAGTACGAAACAATTTTTTGTGTTGAGCTTACCTGGATACGGCTCACATTGCCAGTTAGGCTGCCAACCTGGTTCACCGTACGGATACAGGATCACATATGTCATTGGATCAAGGTTTGGACTCAAGATGTTGATGTTGACAAATTGTTGTTTTTCGTTGACTGGATTTCTAGGATAAATTCTAATGTCACGTTCGAATGGTGGCTCACCGTCATAGTCTACAAATACCATTGCTATTTCATTGGATGTTGGCATGTTATAACGGCGTTGGTCACTTTGACGGTCACGACGCATCATCTTGTTAACTACTGGGATGGATTTATTTTCTCGTTCTGCTGTTGCTAGTTCTCGTTCTTCAATTTCGCGAATCATTTGGTATGAAGCAGCAAGTAGATTATTTTCACAAAGGAAACGATCATTAGCATCCATCACTTGAGGACAACATCCTTTATTTTCAGTCTCTTCAATCCTTTGCTCAACAGCCTGAGTGCTATCTGCCACATAAGGAGTGTATCGAAAAGTAGTTATAAACTTCCAAATAATAAAATAGGCATGAAAACATGGTTAAAATTAACATACTATTTCAGTTTATTATAGCTTAACATGTTTACAAAAGATCCAAACGGAAAAACTAGTCATCATGTTCATTTCTGTAGAATGCCCGTACCTTTGATTTGACACCTGCCATCAAATTCTGCACAGTGACCTTTGTGCACTTCCTGGATGCCGCTGCCCAATTTTTCTTAAAATCGGTCATGTTTTGGGACACTGTACCATCCTTCTTAAATATACGCTTGACTATTGCCCAATAGCGTTCGATCGGTCGCAACTGGGGACAGTTTGGTGGGTTGATGTCTTTTTCTACGAACTTGATGTTATTCTCCGTCAGCCACTGTAGAGTGGATTTGGCGTAATGTGCCGATGCCAAATCTGGCCAGAAGAGAGAGGGGACTGGTGCTTTCTATACAATGGTAGCAACCTGTTCTTCAAACATTCCTTTGGATAAATCTCAGCGTTTATAGTTCCTTTTGTATAGAAAATTGAAGAACGCAAGCCACATGTGCAAATAGCTTGCCAAATGAGCACCTTCTGACCGAATTTCTCCATCGCAACAGTCGTATCTGCGGTTGGCACACGTTCCCCAACAGATTTAGTATAAAACTGCGGCCCCGGTAGCGTTCTTGAATCTTCTTTAACGTATGTTTCGTCATCCATCAAAATGCACTGGTCGACATTGTCCAAAATGCAGCTGTACAGCTTTCGAGCCCTGGTTTTGGCACGAGACTTTTGTTCCGGAGTTTGTTTGGCACTTTCTGCTTTTTGTACGTCTTCAAGTCATTCTGCGCTTGATTCGTTGAATCATTCCGATGCTGGTCCTGAACTTCTTGGCTAGATCGCGAGTAGAGGCAGATTTGTTCCGTTGAATATAATCCACAACTTTTTGGTCCAAATCGGGGTTGCTGGAGCCGGTTTCCGGCCACTTCTTGGTAAATCCTTGAGGAGCACTCCTTACCAAACTTTTCGATGATGCGTTTTACACTTGCCGGGTGAACATTTACTCTTTTCGCAATCTGGTTGTAAGTAACACCCTTTTCGGTGCACCAAGTGTGCAGAATTTTCTTTTTAGTCTCAAATTCAATTCGCGACATTTTGAATACAACTTTATCAACGGAAATGAATGAACCGAATAATCATTTTTGACATGTAACCAAAGCAAATGGCGCTTACACGCTAAAAATATATACAGTAGTTTATGCGTAATAACGCATCGAATGTTTATAACTACTTTTCGATACACTCCTTACAGCTGTGCAAATTTCCGTGATAGTCCATCGGGTGGATTAAGATGTGTAGTTCGGTGATGCACCGTTCCATGAATTCTGAAAACATATGGCCCACTTCCGGGAGGATTTTTTTTTATGTAAAATTTGGTTTATTTTGGTTGAATTTGTATAAAAAAATTACAGTGCAATTTATTACATTTCAACTTGTAAATGAAAATTTAATTCGTCTACGTCTACTGCGTTATCACAATTCATGATAAAGGCGACGTAGTTGATGAAAAGTTTTAATATTTCATTTTTTTGTCTTCTGCCTATATTGTCCAAAACAGGATGAATGAGATCCTCAAATGAGAGCCTCCTCCGGTTGTAGAGAATTGTCGTCAACATGTTCTGCAAATGCCACCATGACGCGTTCACTCGTGGACACTCGCTTAGCTTGTGTTTCAGTGCTTCTGTTGCTGAATGGTGTGCCACAATAATCTGTGTTCGATTTTTTCGTTCACCAGCAGGTACCAGCTGCTCCGTTGCGTTGATGTCAGCACTCTACTTCCAATATTGAACCAAACCCGTCTCCAGTTCACAGCGGGATGATTCCGTTCTACTCTCGGTTGGTCAGTTTGGTCAATGTAGAAGCGATGAATTAGATCGGAGGAAGGATGTTGTTGGATTTGGGGAGGCAAACGAGGGTGAATTTGCAGGATTGTTTTAAGGCAGGGAAGATCGGCAGGGGGAGGAAGAGGATTTGCTTGGGTAAGAAAGGAATAATAGAAAGGAAGGATTTCGATCTCTTGGAGATGGCGGTTAATCAGCAGTGCTTTAGCTTTTAGCGCAGGTAGTTGCAGCTTCAGTCCTCCTTGCTCGCGTGGTCTAGCCAATTGTTGCATTGGCACACGCGCTGGCTGTCTCCTCCACAGAAAAGTCCCCATGGTTGCGGTTATTTTGGATGTATGGACACAATACATCGGCAATACGGATGATAAATACCATACCTTGGCCGTAATAAAGGTGTTGAGTAGTGTTACTTTCTGATGAAGAGAGAGCGTGCGCATCGAATGTAGCCACACCTGTTGCGCGATCTTGCCTACCAGTACGTCCCAGTTGAGAGTGATCATGAGCTGTATAGAATTTGCAAAGATCACCCCGAAATTATCAATTAAGTCCCGCATCGTTTGAGTTGTATGTGCCGATGTAGTGATGACGCTGATATCATCCGCATATGCTACTATCAAGTCAGTGCCGCACACTCGTTCGAGGAGACCACTAACAGGTGTGAAAATACAACACAAACAAATGCATTGAGATCGGATCCTTTGTCTCACCGACCGCTGGATGGGGAACGATGCCGTCAGATGCCAATTTATCAGAAGGCGGGAAGAGGATAAAGTTGAGATCCGAGAGAGCAAATCCACGAGATAGCTGTTGATACCGAGGGAGCGCATATTCTCAAAGAGAAATGAGTGTCTTACTCGATCGAAGGCATGGTCCAGATCGAATGAGACTAGTTTACCGACCTGTTTACGTGCCGTCAGATGAGCGATTCTATCCTTCAAAGCAAGCGTAGCCTGGAAGATGTTGTTTTGTGCATTAGAACACTTTTGAGCGTTGCTGAGTATATGATGTGTTCTCATCACAGTTTCCAGGCACGCCTTCAGTATGCGAGAGAGCAGCTTGTAGTCAAAGTTGAGAAGAGAAATAGGTCGATACGAGCCGACAGTGTTACCAGCTCCTTTTTTCTTCACCAAAACGATAACACCGTCTACAAACTTCGATGGAAAATTAGATGCTAGTGCCTCGTTTAGCAAAAGGTTCAGCTCTCGATGGATAACGTCGAATGTCCGGAGATAAAATTCCTTCGGAATCCCATCTGGTCCGGGCGATTTTTTGGAAGCACTCGATTTTATTGCCGTCCATATTTCCACCGTAGTGATCGCGTCCATGCACGACATGTTTGCTGGGTCGTTTTCTGGAACAACCTGGTTTGCACTGGAAATCTTCGTGTTGCACTGTTTCTGCTGGCTCCGCATACAACTCGGAGAAATAATGATGTACGTGGTGCTTGAATGGTGGCTGAGTGATCGATGATCTCACCTCTATTATCATCCAAACGAGCTATCGTTGTCCTTTTCGTCTCCTTTCACACCAGCTGGAACACGGACAGAGGTTCTCCAGCTACAAATTGTTCGTGTATTCGTACGAAAGCTTGCGTGAACCGTCGCTGCAGAGCGAGCATTTCTCCCTTGAGGCGGTTTATTGTGGTAAACATGATCGGATTTTGATAGTAGCCGTCATAGGCTCACCGCAGCTGGTCATAAAGGGATTGCTCCGCAAAACAGAAACTCGTCATAGGCTTGTTTCGATTTCCAGCGGAAAAAGCATGAAATTTTTGGCTTAC
Source organism: Aedes japonicus (assembly GCA_034211315.2). NCBI lineage: Eukaryota > Metazoa > Arthropoda > Insecta > Diptera > Culicidae > Aedes > Aedes japonicus. Next base: position 133,387 of record JASCZW010000308.1, read on the forward strand.
ACACCTCCAGCCACCAATCCATCCAGCTTCGGTAATTTCGTCTCTGGCGTGTCAAAACTGCCATCGTATACGTAGTTCCTCGATGTTCTCGTTAGTAAGGAGATGTGGACGAAGACACCAAAACCCCCGCCCATGTGTTTGACCGAAGTGTGGTAAACATACTCCCAAAGTCACAGCCATGTGATCGGTGAATGAACACACTTGCGTGTTCACAGCTCAGCTAGTTGACCGCATAGCCCGCTGCTGACATCACATTCGATCTAGTCTGGAAGAAGAGTTTGCAGTGACAAATGTGTGACCGGCGTCTCTAGGACGTGGTTTAAGCCACACGTCGTGAAGCTGCAGCTGATTAACAGTGGCCTGGAGAGACGGACTCATATTGTAGCCCGTTGCATCGCATTGCCGTAGCACACAATTAAAATCGCCTGCGACAATGACATGCTCGGTACGATAACGAAGATAGTAAGCGATCGAGTTGTTGAAGAATCTTTCCCTCTGAGCGCGAAGTGCCGTTCCCGATGGGGCGTATACACAACACGGTGTGGTGCCGTGGACGCGTAGAGCAATCAGACGACCGTCTAGACTTCTCTCGACATGGGAGAACTGTATGTAATCTTTTAATGCGATGGCGATCACCTCTTCTCGCGTGGTCAACGTTGGCAATAACGTTGAAACCAGGCGAAGTAAGCTCGGTCGTTTTCTACTTCCTGGAGGAATACGATGTCGAGATCCATCGTATGGATAAATGATCGTAGTGCGTTTATTTTGGTTGTGTTCGTGATGTTGTTCACGTTTATTGTTGCGACATTATAGCTGGTGAAGAGGATGGATTAGAGGTTCGTGTTTTTGTCGAGGAGGTGTTTTCACTATCCCAGCGCATTTTTTTGCCGGCAGACCTTAGTTGTCGTCTGCTGGATGTTGACGAATCAGTCTCGTTACCGTCGCCCTTCGGATGGGTACCCGATTTCCGTGTTACTTGTATCCATGTGTTGCTGTTTTCCTCTTGCTGCACATCTGATGGCTTTAGAAAATCATCGCCCGTGACATCAATGGACTCCGCTTCTGACATCGATTGTACCTGTCCTTGTGACTGCTGATTTCCCGGTTTCGGGGGCTGTAGCTTTGGGCCAAGCGGCTTCGGGGCAATCGGCTTCGGGGCAGTCGGCTTCGGAACGATCGGCTTCGGAACGATCGGCTTTGGGGCAAGCGGCCTAGGAACGACCGCTTTCGGTCGTCGGAGTTTCGGGTTCTTTATAACGTCAGCGTACGATGAGGTGTTGGTGGCCAGTTTCTGGATCAGCAGCTTTTTGTTCTGCACACACGAGATGCCATTGTGAATGTATTCTCCGCAGTATCGACAGGTTTGTTGCTGGCCGTTGTAAGACAAGAGTGTTGTTTCCCCGTCGATGATAACGTAGGATGCAATATTTTTCTGTATAGCCATTCGTACGATACGGACACCGGTAGGGAGACCAGGGAAAAAATGTTCCTCGTCTGATACCTCCTCTCGGATCGAAAATATCTCTCCGTACGCGCTAAGAAATTTCGATATTTCTTCGTTCGTGACGTCTTCGGAAAGGTTGAAGTGCCTCACTACTACTGCTCCATCTTCCATCCTCAAACAGCTAGTTTGTATTGCTTTCCGTCGACTACCAGGTCCGATGCTTGTCGTCATTGTCCTCCACAGCTTTTTGGGCTATATCGAGGCTAGTAGTTTTGACGAAAGCGATTCCGGTGTTGCGGCTGTATTGAATCCGCAAAACCTCCTCCCGTTTCAGTCCCAGCGTCTCACCGACGAACTGGTGAACCTCTTCAGATGATGGCTTCTTCGACACATTCGCATAGTCGATGCGAAATGTGTTTTCGCGGCGTTTTTTCGCGGACATTGAAGCGCGATACCGGTAAAACGCGGCACGAAATTAACGACAAAACTATTCCTCACTCAATTCAACTCACTTTTTAGACAATCTATTCAAAAATAGCTGGCAATTGGCTTCCGCTAACGATATCGATGCGCGCATCTGTTTGGCTCGGAAGTTGGGAGCTAACTGGAGGATCGGCTATCTGAGCACCCATGGAAGCAAACGACATGGCGGAGTTATACGACCGGATATGCCTTCTGAATTCCTTGTGATGCGCATTTGATGGATCAGTCAAAAATGAGACCAAAAACGCGGGATATTGTAGAACATTGCCATCATTATCACAGGTTTTGGTAGCTTTACTTTTCCTTTGTGGCAGCAGGATTTGAACTTTTTGTCAGCAGGCAGCTTTTCGAAGTTCTTTGAGCCACAGAACTGACATATGCAGATCATTGGGCCACAATCATGCCGACGTACCATAACTTCATCAGAACAATTGGCTTCCACTTGCACTAATGATCGCCGTTGATCCATTTGCATTTGGTGATGATTTTGTAATTGCTCCGTGGTCTCCTTCAAACGACGCATATAATGAGCCACAGCATCTTTTTTTCGCACTATCTGTGCTTCTTCTGGAGTTTTTCGCAAACGTTGAGCTATTTTTGACGCCCGATAGGATTGCCGAATTTTTTGCTGGTCTTGGCGTGCACGGAACCTTTGTTGCCGCTCCCTATTCAAGCGTTTTTTCTTGAATAAGGAGACTCCATGGTTGATTGTCAAATTTTCTGAGAGTAAAAGAATTTTTTTTTCCTTCCTGAACATTCCTTTTTCCAGAACATTATTCTTCCTTCCAGAACATTCTTTTTCTTTCCAGAACATTCTTCTTCCTTCCAGAACATTTTTTTTTCTTCCAGAACATTCTATTTCCTTCCAGATCATTCTTCTTTCTTCCAGAACAACCTTTTTTTCCCGAACATTCTGCTTCCTCCCAGAACATTCGTTTTTCCTTCCAGAACATTCTTTTCTCTTCCAGAATATTCCTTTTTTTCCAGAATATTTTTCTTCCTTCCAAAACATTTTTTTTTCTTCCAGAACATTCTATTTCCTTCCAGATCATTCTTCTTTCTTCCAGATTATTCCTTTTTCCAGAACATTCTTCTTCCTTCCAGAACATTCTTTTTCTTTCCAAAACATTCTTCTTCCTTCCAGAACATTTTTTTTTCTTCCAGAATATTGTATTCCCTTCCAGATCATTCTTCTTTCTTCCAGAACATTCCTTTTTTCCAGAACATTCTTCTTCCTTCCAGAACATTCTTCTTCCTTCCAGAACATTCTTTTTCTTTCCAGAACATTCTTTTTTCCTACCAGAACATTCTTCTTTCTTCCAGAACATTCTTTTTTTCCAGAACATTCTTCCTTCTTCCAGAACATTCTTTTCCGTTTCAGATCATTCCCTTTTTCCAGAATATTCTGTTTTCCTAACGGGACGTTCTTCTTCTTCTTCTTCTTCTTCTTCTTCTCCTTCTTCTTCAATACAGTCTTGTATAAGTGCCCACCTTTTATATACACCTTGGTGTTGCCATCTTCCCACTCTTGTTTAGCAACCTTGAGCGTTACGGATAGACAACCAAGAAAACTATATATATTAAAATGATTTTTTAAGTATATCGACCGACGATGCATCCAGACGGGCTTTCCAGCATCAGATAAGAAACATTGGTGGGGTCGTTTTATAGTATCAAAAATATAGCTAAACGATATACACGCCAGGATCAAGAATGTTCATTTTTGATTCTGGAAGTGTGAAAACTCTTCACATATCCATTTTTTATTTTATATGAAGATGGGTTTGGATTTGTTGTTGGATTTTCAATGGAGCTGTCCTGCAATCTCCAGGGCTAAAAATGTTTGCACATAGTGATAACTGTGGAAATGCAGACAATATTTTTTTTCCATAAAAGCACTGCCGGTCAGTGGGAGATTGATTACAAACACACACACCTCTACACACACACACACACACCCCTACACAAACACACACACACACACACACACACACACACACACACACACACACACACACACACACACACACACACACACACACACACACACACACACACACACACACACACACACACACACACACACTTAAGCGCCATTTAGATTAAAGGAGTGAAAGTAAGAAAGAAAACCAGATGGAGGAAAACAAACCGTCATTCCTTTGCATGTGTCAGAAAGAAAAAGGTGATTAAACGTCAAAAAGCCTAATACATTTGAGTTCTAGAAATTACAATGGAGCCAAATCTGACAACTGATTTTAGATAATGAATAATGATATTTGAAGGTAGTTTAAACCAATAGACTGATTTATACCATGCTCTAACATCGATTATGAACCTGAAGTCAGTCAAAATCATACATTATGTTTTTTTTTATAGTAATAAAAAAAAAGTTTCGCAGTTTTCATACAAATAATAGTGTACTTTTCCGTGGAATTCAGAAATTTCATCAGTTCAAGTACTCGATAAAATGAACATTTATAGTAAATTCCGAGCAATCTCAATACTTTCCCAACTATCAACAACACCCGATTTGACGGTATTTTATTAAAATGAAGTTGGCTATTCAAGCTAGTAATGGGAATTTCCTAGCAGAACTAATTACCAGTTTGCATCTCTCAACGCAAAGAGTAGCGGCAAGTAGCATATCGTGATTCGCGTGTGAATCTGCAATATTTAACAGTGCGGATGTGAGTTGTTCTTGTACATAAAAATCATATCGCATTAAAATATGCATACAACATTGAAACGATTTTTCTTCCATTCTTGTTCCTCCACTCGTTATGGCGCTTGGCGTACAGGTGAAATATGTAGAAGGTGCAAAAGGAATGGGACTTTAAAATGAATATGTTTATTATTACAATGCACCCTGAGCCGGTGCTTAGTAAAAATATGTGCCGGACTTAACAGGGGTGCACTTATTTTCTTATTTTGGATACTCAGTTGTCGTCAGCTTCTCTTTATAAAGTTTTTTTTAATTCTTCGAGATCAATGCTGCTATTTTTATTATATAAATTATTTGCTCACTATAAAAACTGTTTAATTTCGATACATTCCGGCTCTGGACGGGTGCAGTTTCGGGCGATGAATAAAGTGAAGTTCATGATGCATGCGATACATTAGCATTGGCATCAAAATTGCGCGTCGTTGCATGTTGCCGCAACATTAAGCCAGAATGTCGGAATTAATTATGCATATACAACACCTATCATATGTAACGCATGTTCGTGCATTAGTGTAAGTTTTGTGCGTATTCTTTTGAAGTTTACAGTTAAATTACTGCGGTCTACTTTGTTGATGGTTAATATTATATAGGGGATGGCGGAGTTAAATGATGCATGAACAATATATCAATATATGTATGAAAATGCAGCTTTGATCTATTTTAACATTGAATATAGAGTGTTGTTTGTTACTATATGGAAAATAAGAAAATTTGTTTTTGTTTTAAATATTTTATGATGAATCGAATAAAGAATAAAAGGATTAATATAAGATCGTGTGCGTTAAGCATGGCCAGTCGATCAAAGTTTTTATTAATAAGCCATTTTTTTTTCTTTTTCAAGTTCAGTTAATAAAGAACACAGGAGAAATATTCAGCTAAGCTTCCTCTTCGCCGAATGCGAATTGCCGAGTCTTTTGTTTAACACCAGCCATAAGATTTTGTACAGTCTCCTTGTTCACTTTATTCGCCGCAGAACGCCAGCTTTCCCTGAACTGTTTCTCGCTCACAACAGCTTTTTGAGCCTTCTTAAGGTTTCGCTTGACGATGGCCCAATATTGTTCGATTGGGTGGAGCTCTGGCGTGTTGGGAGGGTGCTTGTACTTGGGCACCACTTGAACGTTGTTAATTCTGCTATGTCTACCGAAAAACTTGGTTATTTTAAGTGACTCGATAAAGTCTGTCAAAATCGTCAGCCATTTTATCTCGCGTGTGTGGCACGAAAGTTTTTTGTCTGGTGAAAATGCAGAAAATATCCATGATACTACAACAGGATGCACGTTTCGTTGGAATATTCTGTAAGCTTTTAATACTAATTTTTAAATTGAATTTGCAGGCATCCTGCACTAGAGTCTGTTTTTGCTGCCATGAACACGATGCGGGTTACGTCTCTGGCTAGCAATTTTAAAATAGGAAAATGTATGAGGATTTTTTGCATCAATAAACATGTAACTGACAAAACTGGTTTTATAACTGTTAAACGCGAGCTAGAATCGAAGTTAATTTTACCAAAATTCCAGCACAGCCAAAAAAACAACGAATTCCGTACTTGCAACAGAAAAGTTGGTTTGGTTGACAGCGTTCGGTAATATTTAAGTAAACCGATATTCGGTTATTGCTGATTGGATTTATTTTTGTCAATGAAAAGTTTTTCTGTAAATTTGACACATTGTGGGAGGGCTGCAAAATTGTGAGTAGACAAATGGGATGGATCGTTCGTCCCCAACATAGTTCTGGTCCTCACAAGTTCCTACCTCATGCTTCCACGGGTCAAGAGATGACAAATACCGCCAGCTAAGGGTTGCGTTCTTGGCTGGTGAGTGCATGCCTGGCACTATTCCACCAAGGAGGTGCGGCTCAAACAGCATCTGTACTGGCATCCAGCGGTTGAGTAAGAAACGCTGTATCGCGTCAACTATACATTATGTGGCAGCCGCACCAAGGAGAGGCAGGCAGCGTGACTCCGATAAGGTAGCATGCTGAAATCTTACCACTCCCCGAAAAATGGAAGTATTCTTTATACGGTACCGTAAAGTACCCTAATTCTGCGCAGCGCCTAATTATGCGCATTTAGCCAAAATTCTGCAGTTAATTGCAACATTGTCAATCTTTATATTTTATCCTATACACAAGAGGACAACATCTGTTTACATGTTGAACTACATTCTAAGAACATTTAACTAAACATTTGTCTGGAATGTTCTAAAATGCGCAAAATTAGGGCATTGGGTGCGCAGAATATGTACTTCGCGGTATATAATTTCAGATCATTGATGGGATTCCCAAGTACTGTAAATTAATTTCTTTCCTCGTGGATATGATAATGCAAGTCCGTCTACAATTGTTGCAGGATCAGCAGACATTACAAATATAATTGTTATTATCATTTTAAATTACCACATCCCGTCACAATATTTTTTATACTAATTTCGGCTTCGCATTTGCATCGTTGTAAACTAACTAACGTTAAGTATTCGAAAAGATAGGAAAGTTTTTTACCTTTTTTTCAAACTCTAAAACAAATGTCATCGTCCAAAGTAAATAATTCGAAAACTAACACTGTTAATGATCCTACATTTTCTATATCACGGCCATTAAGAATCATGTTTGGGCCCAGTATGCAATAAGAGTTACCGGAAAATGTACTTGTCTTTGTCTTTTTATTTTTTTAAATTTTACTATCCGGTTTCGGGCAGTTTATTTCGCATTCTTGTTTACTTAAACTGATTTTGCTATTTTGCTATGCTGCCAGATGATCAACTTTATATCATTATATCACATTGCAATTTTCGCCATTTTTGAGTTTCAAGGCAAATAGCTGCATTTCATTGTTATGTATATGTACATTATCTAGTATTTTTTTACAACATCGTATTATTTCCAAATCTTCCCTTTCTTAACTCGGTAGCAATAACTATAAAGTCAGCAAAAATAAAAGCGGATTGCTGTTAAAATTATTAGCATCAAGTAGCCAATAGTGACCATCGCAACAGTAAATTAAAATGTTTTACTGTTAGTTTTGTAAAATTTCAACAGATTTAACAAACTCTTCAGGATACCTCATATCAAGATTTTGGTGAAATGCTGCTGTTGCTGATGAAACCGTGTGAACCACGGAATTCTACACTTTAAAAAACTTTCCTATCTTTTCGAATACTTAACGTTAGTTAGTTTACACCGATGTAAATGCGAAGCCGAAATTAGTATAAAAAATATTGTGACGCTATTTGGTAATATAAAATGATAATAACAATTATATTTGTAATGTCTGCTGATCCTGCAGCAATTGTAGACGGACTTGCATTATCATAGCCACGAGGAAAGAAATTAATTTACAGTACTTGGGAATCCCATCACCCGTATTGGTCCATCCGTTGACAATACTATTCAACATTTCTTTGCGAGAAGGCAGATTCCCAACGAATTGGAAACTATCCGTTATGTTCCCTGTTCACAAAAAAGGAGATAAACAGAATGTGGAAAACTATCGAGGCATTACCTCATTGTGTGCTTGTTCCGAGGTGTTTGAGATTGTCATCAATGATGTGCTGTAGAAATTATATATCAGCTGACCAACACGGATTTTACCCCAAGCGATCAGTTTCTACAAACCTTGTGCAGTTCTCCTCATTTTGCTTGCGTAACATAGATGCCGGTTCACAAGTTGACGTTGTATATACTGACCTGAAAGCTGCGTTCGACCGAGTTGATCATAGGATGCTTCTTCTAAGGCTTGACAAATTGGGAATCTCTGGAGATCTTATTACTTGGTTTGAATCATACCTTACAAATCGTCGGCTTTGATTAAAAATAGGATCTGTAACATCGGAGTGTTTTTCCAGCGTTTCGGGCGTTCCACAAGGGAGTAACTTGGGCCCACTTCTCTTTTCTATTCAACCAACGAACTATCAGAAATACTGCCACAGGGATGCCGTCTCTTCTATGCGGATGATGTAAAGATATACTTTATCGTGAAGTGCATCCAGGATTGCCATACATTACAGAAACTGATTGACCGATTCGAAGAGTGGTGCACTAGAAACATGTTAACGATTAGTATTCCTAAGTGCAATGTAATAACATTTCATCGGAAAATTAACCCAATCAGTCATAACTACAGCATTCGCAGCCAACCTCTGGTTCGTGTCGTTCACATACGTGACTTAGGTGGTATCCTTGATACCGGACTCACATTTCGGCTCCAATACGATGGCATCATCGCAAAAGCCAATAGACAACTTGGATTTATATTTAAAGTGACTAATGAATTCCGTGACCCTCATTGCCTTCGGTCTCTCTATTGCGCCCTAGTTCGCTCAATTTTAGAGTCAAGTGCAGTCGTATGGTGTCCATATCAGGCCATCTAGATAAACAGAATTGAAGCAGTACAAAAGAGATTCGTGAGACATGCCCTCCGCAACCTTCCATGGCGAGATCCCACGAATTTACCACCATATGAACAACGATGCAGACTAATTGGACTTGATACATTGGAACGTAGGAGATTCTCTGCACAAGTTATGTTCTTGGCAAAAATCCTATTAGGTGAAACTGATGCAGCGGAAATTATAGCACAACTCAATGTCTACGCACCTGAGAGGACCTTACGACAGCGAAGTTTCTTATACCTTGATGCCCGCCGCGCCGAGTATGGTCAACATGACCCCATCCGATTCATGGCGGCAAGATTTAACGAAGTTTACCACTTGTTTAACTTCAATTCTTCCGCAACTGCATTTCAGCACAGATTACTGACCCGATGACTTCTACAATGATGCCTGGACCGTCACACGCCGATTTGCCTTTCAAACAATTTGTTACCAACCGATATGGACATAGTTCTAAGTTTTAATTTATTTGTTTAACTTTTTGAGTTGTATTTTATTTTGTTCGACCTTCTTTTTAATGTATGTTCATGTCATGTAATGTTTTGCTGAAAAGATATGAGGTTTTTACGCCCAATTCAAACGGGCTTTTCCTCATCGGTGAAAGTTCATTAAAACACCAAGCCAGATGATGAAAATAAATAAATAAAATAAATAAATAAATAAATAAATTATTTTCTTAGTGTGTAGTTATAGACGCATTGGATTTAATTTTAATTTGGACGCATATTCTAATTCTATCCTTTTCTGAACAAATCCCAGGTGTGATCGGTAACACAGTCAAGTTTAGAAAGAATCTAATTGAACAATATTATACTGGTACGATCCAGTTTCGAACCGAATATCTAAATTGTTTTCCTAAATTACCGATATGATAAGATCAAAAGTTGTATTTCTTAAAGCAAAGTTGTAGGACTCGGCATTTTTTTCCGTTTTATTCAATACAGGGCCCGGCAATGGAAGTGTATTGAAACAAATCAATCAATGGATCAATACAAAAACATTTTATTTCGAATTCAGTCAAAATCACGTTTTGAAAATTTACAGGTCAAGTTCAATATGTTTACCCTTGAGTTTAATTACTCGCTGCAGACGATCGAGGAACAGATCGTACAAGGCCCGCAGGTGCTCTTGTTGTATTTTATCTCAGGCTGCCGCCAGATGTCACTGCAGGTCACGAATGTTCATCCCATCATTAATCGACATTCCACATTATGGTTGAGTAGGACAATATTTTACAGTTATATAATTTTATAGATATAGTAATAGTGTTTTTGACTATTTGTAACGTCGTTACAAATAACCTTATTAATCATCCTACCTCTTCCAACGTGACCACATGGCTGGTGTCAGAACTAATCTATGAATATAATGAATTAGTGAGCTTTTAGATTAATGATGGAAACTATTCTCAATTTCTATCTATGTTATACTATGAGCAATTAAATACATATAAACGATTTATTCGGTTTCTTGAAGGTAACCGATGTGGTTCGTTAGAAAGTTGAACCGAGCTCGTTGTTTTTTTCTATGTGTTTGAACAATTTGGAAAAGTTGGTGTATGACTGTTGAAATCGTAGTGAGTGTTTGTATGACTTGTTAAATCAATCAATGCCGGAATGATTTCAAGTTCTTCGTCGACATATGTGAACTCATCTGCAAATCTCAAGCATGAAAAAAAAAACATCTTACTGCTGCATATAAATGTAATCATCTTGGCAGCTGTTTTAAAATTTGCCTACTGTTTTTAAATTGAAGATTTTTTCAAAGTTTTTAACCTTAACAAAATCTGAACCGTAGATACCGAAAGAAATTTACAGCTGCTATATAGACAGCTCGAGTATATTTACAGTTAACGTTTTTCAGTGCTGATAACGTTATTCGTTTCATCGTAAACTTCTATTGAATATAATAGATTTATGAGCGTTTATTTATTGAATGTAATAGTTACATTCAAGTGCACCTAATTTTACAGGTTTTGTTCAAACTGTGCGAGTTTTATACAGGATACACTTCGACCTGACCTATTGCGAATCGTTGATAGAGAGACCGTGTTTACACCTGCAGGGCTGGTAGCGGATGTAGGGATAAATAATAGTGACTTTAGTGACTAAAATAATAAAAATAGTGACCAAATAGTGACTAAAAAGTGATTTTAAAATTTTGGTATTTTTTTAATCTTTTATACATTTGATGTATCATGTACC
>JASCZW010000309.1:0-203445 GCA_034211315.2 Aedes japonicus
ATTCCAACTGTATGATTAAGGTCAACTAGGATTAAGCCGTTTCCTACCCTATTGAAAAAAATTCTAGCTATATTAGTAGATTGATTCTTGCATTGATACTCGCATTCAAACAGTCTATATTTTTACATCACATTTTCACCCACCAAGCCCACCGTGACTTTGCTCTCGCGTTTTTTATACTGATGTACGGCTGGAGCTATTCAGGTTCCGCGCACATTTTCTGCTCATCATTCCATTCCTCTCTTCCGACCACTTCATTCACAACCACTCAGCATATCAACCGGCAATAATGGTTTGCATCAGAATGCAGGCAGCAGCAGCAACATGAATGAATTTGTGAGCATAAAGCACCCCCCTCTTTGACCCTCCCCCCACAAAGTTGTTATGCGTGGGAAAACCTACGTCACTGTTTTATTTTTGCCTTCCTTTTCTTCTGCAGATGTTTTATCTTGCCGGACGTTGCAGAGAGAGAGAGAGGAAGATGGAAATGAGAGAATCGCCAGTTTCCCCCTTTTCGCTTATGATAAGAACTGTTTATCGCCTTTGTTGAGGGCGTTTAACTGTGAAGCGGTTGCATGGCTCCTGAGCGCATAATTTTGTAATGGTTAAATTTTCAATTTTTCATTTCATTTATTACTAAAGGTGATTCAGTGAAGGAACCACGTGTTCATGACATCCTCTCTCAAAATTCGCAAGTTCTCTCGCCGTCGGTCGCCCCTGACACTGACTGCCGATGTAATAGCTTCATCTCTGCGTGGATCCGGAAAGAGGTATAGAACAGCATGAGTTCATTAGGTTCAAAGTCATCTTCCTCTAATCCCCTACCAGTAATAGCGCCGCCAGCAGCCAAGTAGATAGTCAGACGGTGGTAGCATTCGTTTCCGTTTAGTCATGTCCAGTTTGATCAAATCACTATTGATTGTACATTTATCGAATTTTTGCTGACGCCCCAAAGTGATTCTCCTCTCCTCTTATGCGAATTTATGAAGCATTTTGCGTTTCCGAGAGGTTAGTGTTACATAAAGGAAAGAGTGCGCATCCGAGTAGAGTACATTTCCGCGGGTGGCCGTTCTGATGCACTTGGCTGAAGTTGCATCATGCGAAGGCAGCGTGCTTGCACTTGGGCGATGTGTACGAACAAATTGCAACAGATAGCCAGCTGAGTGAACTTCCAATGGGCCATATGTTCATAGATCGGTTGTGAGGTGGTTCGCTCTATAGTGGATCGGGAGTGTAGGAAACGGTCATTCTGAGATAAATCAAACTGCACTGTGCTTGAGTTGTATTCTGAAATATCGGAAGTGATTAACTTTGAATTCTTTGCATCCAGTCATCGCTTGGTCAGTTGCATCTGCGGTGGACTTTGAAACAGTGCATAATCAGAACAATGACCGAAGTTAACTTGCTGCCTAGTACGTAGTGTTTTCGAAACCTGCTCAGCTGATAGTGGAAATGCTCCGACGATATGGCAAATATCAAGTTGTGATTCGTTCTTTATTTGTTTGCACTGCAGTCGATTGATGCGCATCAGTTCCCGGTTCTAATGTAACTAGACCGACTACGGCTACAGCTGTGCTTTGCAGGAGCGCGAATAGCACAAGGGGTCAAACATGCACCGACCCGGCCGTACTGTATAAAGGAATCGTTTTAGTTTCTTTATCGACAATGAGAGCTGCATGTGGGTAGCCCGGAATAATTAAGTTTTCTTGTTTCGCGATACTCTTCCATACACTGGTGGTGCTTTCACCAGTGTATTCATTGTGCCATTTTTCTTAATTGTGTGATCTCGCCATTCCCCCTTCCTCAGTACAGCTACAGGCGGACCGATTGTGACTTACTAGAACTGCTAGTGAAATTAATAATATTGTGAATGCGACTTTGTTTTCCTATATGCCTATCTCTACTTAGAAGTGCTATTGTTGGCATCTGATTGAGGTCATCAGCCAGCTCTCGAAGAGGCTACCAACACAGGCAGGGGGGTGCATTTATTTTGCCTATAGAATGTGAATACCGGGAATGATTAAAGCTTAGTTCTGCTCCAGATGTTGTGTGGTTCAGGCTAGAACGAAAGTTACTGTCGGGTTCTTCGATGCAAATCAAAGTGCTAATAGTGAGTTTTGTTGTTTTGTGTCTTTACAGCGAGCAGCACTGATGATGGACATCCGTAGCCAAGTGAGCTGAACCAGTGTTAATAGTGCTGTGATTAACCTTTGAAGTGAGAAAACTGAAGAGCTTACCGAGAATAAACTGTTGAAGTGCAAGAAGAGCTGAAAGTGAAAATAATTTTGAATTGAGTATACCAACTCAAGTAATTTTGCTGCCCCGTTCGTGAAAGTTTTAAGAAAAAGGTTAGTAATATTAGTTATATTATTCAGCCATTTGAATATTTAATTCGACAGGAACTCTACAAAAAAAGTTCTTTATTTGCGTATCAGTGGTTTGGTAAAGAAATGAAAGTGGGTTTGTATTTTATAGTCGACTGGCTGAACTCCATTGAACCGAATGAGTTTGTGACAAACTCAATTAAAGGATTTTTCGAAACTCTTTTAGGATACTCAAGTGTCCAATAAGATCTCCATCGAAGAAATTCGAGGACTGTTTGAGCATTGTAGCATTTTTTCCGCATCCTGTAGTATACATTGATATAAAAAAAGAATGTTGCAGCTTGTTCAGTTTCTCTTGTGCCTTTATCTGTTTAGTCTGCGGCCACCAGATAAGCGAGGTATACATGATTCTGGGCTGGACTATAGTTGAATATATTCAGTGAATCATATTAGGCGTAAGGCCCCATTTCTTTCCAAAAGTTCTTTTACAGATGCGGAAGTCATTGGTTGCCTTTCCTTTGACTGCTCCAGCAGAGATGCTTATCTAGAGTTACACCTAAATACTTGACCTCTGAAGATAAAGACAGTTTAACGTCTCCTAGTTCAAGATCAGTGATGGAGATTTTCCGTTTTTTAGTAAAGGTTGTTGTTTTTTAGGATTGATATTTAATCCCTCGTTTTGCACCATGATAGTGTGTATGATAATGCGGTTTGCATTCTCTCAAACATGATAGTATCGTATTTACCACGGACTATAATGGTAATGTCGCCCACAAAGCCAATAACTTCAAATCCTTTAAACTTTAGTTTTATAAGCAGATCATCAACATCAAGAGGTCACTAGAAGGGGAGACAAGACGCTCCCTTGAGGACAGCCTCTTAACAGCTGTTACTTTCACTTCTGAACCTCCAAAATTTGCTGATATTTCTCTTTTGGATAGCATTTCAACAATCCAATTGATTATTTTATTATTGAAGCCACGATTTCTCATAGCTCCTATCATCGAGTGGAAAGAGGCATTATCGAAATCACCCAATAAACGCTGCCAACAGAATTTCCTTAACAGGACTTTTCTATATTTTTAACTAAAGTGTGAAGGTCTGTTACAGTTGATTTACCTGTCTGATAAGTGAATTGTGCCTTTGATAATGGATTATTGACTAGAATGTCAGATTTAATATATTCATCAATAAGTTTTTCCATTAACTTCAAAAGTATTGATGATAGACTTATAGGCCTGACTTTGGTGTAGACTTGTCTTTTTTTACGCTGAATTTAAACGACGTCCTGTGAAACATATAAGTACCGATTTCCGATTTGAACCGGTTTATACTAATAGTCAGGATGCTGTTGGGGCTACTCACAAAGTGTGTTAGTAGTATTGTGTTTAAAAAACTACAAGGACTAGCCCCATTGGGTTGTTCGGAACGTGGGACTACGCAGCTAAATGTGAGCCATTCAGATTGTACTGTGCAATATTCTTTGAATTAACCCTTTCAGGCCTAAAATTTTCCATGCGTTATTATACAAGAAATTTGGTGTGTTCTTGTATTCTAAATTGATGCTTAATAAAAATTAAAAAAAGTTAGATAAATATTTTTTTTAGATGTTCTGGGTCGTCTTAACTGTCCTGGAATACCAAACTCAAGATCTACAGTTGTAACAGTAGCTTTATCCGCTTTACAATGTTATGATATATAAAGGGTGTATTCGATAAAAATGGCACACAGAAAATATTCTGTAACTTTTGAATCGTATGAGTAAAAAACCTAGAAATTTGAGTAGATCTTATCCATAGTGTATTATTTACATCTGCCAAGTTTCATAGTTATACATTCAGTAGTTCCAGTCATGTCGTCGAAACAAGAAATTGTCCGTGAGAAAATTTTGTGCACTCACAATCAAAATCCAGGGGCGTCCCACCGGTGGATTGCTAAAAGGCTTGGAATTGCAAATACAACTGTGTCTCGTGTAATAAGAACCTTCAAGGAGCAACTGAGTGTCCAAAGAAAGGAAGGGAGTGGTCGTAAAAGTGGTCCAATATACAGTAAAATGGTCAGGAAAGTCGTACAACAATTCAAGAACCGTCCAAACATGTCAATTCGAGATGTCGCTAAAAAGTCTATGGTGTCAGTCGGTTTTGTGCAGAAAACCATGAAGCGTGCTGGGTTACATGTTTACAAAGTGCAAAAAGCCCCAAACCGGAATGAAAAACAAAACATCACTGCGAAAACCCGCGCCCGGAAACTTTACACGAAGCTGCTCACCAAATCCGGTTGCATCGTGATGGATGACGAAACATACGTCAAGGCCGACTTCCGTCAACTTCCTGGGCAAGAATATTTCGTTGCCAAGTCGAAGTTCGATGTTCCGGAGGATGTTCGAAAGAAGAAACTATTGAAATTTGCAAAGAAGTTTCTAATCTGGCAGGCGATTTGCGGATGTGGTGAAACAAGTGCTCCCTTCATCACTTCCGGAACAATAAACGGTGCGATTTACACGGAAGAGTGCCTTAAGAAGCGTCTCTTGGCATTCATTAAGAAGCACAAAGGATCAACTCTGTTTTGGCCTGATCTAGCATCCTGCCACTACGCTCGAAACGTATTGGAGTGGTACCGAGCCAACGGAGTCAATTTTGTGCCAAAGGATATGAACTCATCAAATTCACCGGAACTTCGTCCAATTGAAAAATTCTGGGCAATTATGAAAACGGAACTTTGCAAACATCCCAAAACTATAAAAACAGAGCTAGAATTGAAGAAAACTTGGGTAAAAACAACAAAAACACTGGGAAAATCGGTTGTCAAAATTTGATGGGTGGAGTGAAACGGAAGGTGCGGGCATTCGGCATGGGAGACGAAATTGAATAAAACAAATGTTGTAAATCAAAACTCATTAGTAGTTCTTCATTCCCTGAAAATTTCAAGAAAATCCGATAATAAGTTTAATTTTGATGAGTATATATGTGTGTGCCATTTTTATCGAATACACCCTTTATTCAGACATATTCAATGAATTCCCGGGAAGACCAACAGACATTCTGAGATAATTTTGAGATATTCATGTCAAACAAACTAACTTAACTTTGTACTTAACACAACAAACTAACTTAACTTAACCAATAAAGCAACTGTTACAATTGTAGACGTTGAGTTTTGAATGACTTAAAACTAACAAGATTATCCTATGATGTATGTGAAAGTTTCAGAATATTCATTGAATATGTTTGAATAGTTATCGTAGTTTTGTATAGCCTAAGAGGCTACGGTTACTACTGTATATCTTGAACTCAAGTCAGTTTTTATAAACTAGAACATCCCAAAATAATCTGATAATGACTGGGGACCTTACAGAACAATCACTGAATGTGTTTGAATGCATATCGTCACCTTTCATAGGTTATGAAGCTAATGTTACGACTGCAGCTCCTAACTTCTGAACTCAAGGGCAGTTTTGGTGACGTATAACATTTCCAGATATCTCATTCTATCTGTTAACCTTCCAGAAGACTCACTTAAATTGGTCAAATGCATATTGTTACTTTGTTTGGTCCAGAAAGCAACAGTTACAACTGTCGATTTTCATTTTTGAATTCCAGGATAGTTTGGATAACCTAGAAGATTATCTCATAATGTCTGTTGTTGTTCCAAGATATTCAATGAATATACACACTTAGAAATTATGAATTTCACACGAGACGTAATTCATGTTTGTAAAAAGTCGGGGAGCGTAAAGAAAAATTTCGCGTAAAATTATGTCTCCTGAAACTGACACATACGCAATTCGACAAAATATGGGTCTGATTGAATTGATTTTCTCATCTTTTTCTACTCATTTTTATGTGCTAAAAAACGCTTGTGTGTGTCGGTCTCAGGGTACAGAAATTTACTTGACATTTTGGTAGTGTGTATGTTTCAATACGCAGCGTAGCTTTGCATAGTCCACAAAGCTTTTGTTGCAACTGTAGATCCTTTTTTCTGATCTCAAAGATACTTTGGAGTGCCCAAAACATGGCATATGGCTTTATAATGTTTGTTGACCTTTAAGAATATTAATTGAATATGATTGAATATTTATGGTAACTTTGTTTTGCCTAAAAATTACTCATTGGAATGGCAAAACTAGGAAAATTTAAATTAACACAGAATCACTTTTTTCTAAAAACATAAAAAACAGAAACACTTTTTTACACTATCAATAGGATACGCTAGAAAATTCTGTTACATTCCACTGCAGATAGCATATCTTTTGACAGATAAGCCAATTTCGTCTGCGACTTATAGACTTCTTCAGTGACGAGTGATCGACTGGAAGAGAACATCGCAGTAGGTCTAGTATTTATAGTAGATTTTTGTTTACCTAAAATGTGTGTGGTGTTTTTGTTCGGTCTACCTGAGAGATGTGTCTGTTAAGTGAACTTGTTTTGTGTTTGGGTATCTTAAAAACTATAAATTCGTATTTGATTGGTAGGTTAGCCAATTGTTGTTGTGTAAGTATGTTGTGTAGGTTAAAGGTTTCTAAACAGCTGCTCATAGATATTCATTAATATTCATAGCAAAGGAAACCCAATTTGGCATGTGGGTGCTTTTATAGTTTTTAAAAATGTTATGTTTGAGTCCCCTCCACCATATAAAAAGGAAGGCTCTCAAACAAATTAAACAGAAGTTTCTGCATAACTAAAGACCAAGCAAATTTCCACTAAAGACCAAGAAACCAAAGAAATGTTGCTATAGTGGTATGAAACTCCTCCCATCTCTAGAGGGGGAAGCTCTCATACAAATGAAACAGAAATTTCTGCATAACTCGAGAATTAGTAAAGTAAATGGAATCAAATTTGGCACGTGGTTCGAGAGCCCTTCGCTCTCTAAACGTGTGGGGTAGGGGAGCGGGGGAAGATCCCACACAAATGAAACACTAATTTCTGCATAAGTAGAGAACAAATCAAGTAAAAGGAACCAAATTTGACAGGTAGAGGTTTTTGAAGGCAAGAAATGTTTCTAAGGTGACTCGAAACCCCTCCCCTTTCTCAAAGGGGACTCCTAAACAAATGAAACACAAATTTCTGCATTACTCGAGAACTAATCAAGCATATAAAACCAAATATGGCAAGTGAATGTTTTTGAAGGAGAGAAATATTTCTATGGTGGTTTGAGACCCTTCCGCCATCTGGAAGGGGGGACTTCCATACGAATGAAACATAATTTTTTGCATACCTCGAGAGTCAATGAAGGAAATGAAACCAAATTTGACATGTGGAGGTTTTTGCAGGCACGTAATGTTTCTATGGCAGTACTAGACTCCGTCCCTTTGGAGGAGGGGGGGGGGCTCAAAGAAATGAAACATAAATGTATGCTCAACTCGAGAACTAATCTAGCAAATGAAACCATATTTGGCATATGGGGGTTTTTGGATGCAGAATTTTATATATATAAAAATGAATTTCTGTCTGTCTGTCTGACTCTTATAGACCCGGAAAGTTCTGAACTAATCGCCGTGATAATTTTTGTACATGAGTTTTCAGGGCTGGGGAAACCTATGATTGTTTGTGACACCTTCTCCCTCTGGAAGGGGGGCTCTCATACAAATGAAACACAAATTTCTGGATAACTGATCAAGCAAATCGAACCAAATTTGGCATATGGGGGTTTTTGGAAATGTTTCTGTGGTGCTTCGAAATCCCTCCCCTCTCTGAAAAAAGAAGACTCTCATACAAATGAAACAAGAATTTCAACCAATCATGAGAATTATCCACGCAACTAAAACATAAAAAGTATATTTTTCGAGTAAGAAGCATGTTCTGATAGAAGTTTGAACCCCTTTTTAATTAAGGAAGGAGGGATTGCGTTCAAGATGAAGCATACTGCTTCTGGAAAGTGCTACATTGATAGCTACATCAGAAAGCAATGATAAAACTTTAAGAAGAATAAATAGCAAGCAAAGAAATATACCAGCAAAATATTCGAAAACACCATAAACGAAAAATTTCTATTAAATGTTCATTAATTTAAGGAGTGTATCGAATATAAGCTATCCACATACATTTGCGTTGTACGCATGTATTTGTGATGGTTTTTATGCTCTGAACGCTGCATGCTGTGCGTTTGACTGTCAGCTTTCTTTTGTTTACTTGTTTGTGCGGTTCAAATTCTGCGTTTTCAAAATGTCGCGTATTGAAAAGGAAGTGAAAATTAAGGTTCTGGACACATGACTTAGTGAGAAGGCTATGCGAAAATTGGCGAAGCGGTTTGGAATTCATCATGCGAGTGTTAAAACCATCATTAATAAGTTTGATGAACACTATTCTTTGGATGAGCTACCAGGAAGAGGCAGAAAACCCGGTTCTTCCAACCCGAAACTGGAGCAGAAAGTGGTATCTCTAATCATGAAGAACAAATCAATGTCAATACGTGATTTGGCCAAAAAAGCAGGACCGAGTGTCGGAATGATCCAGCGTATCAAGAGGCGAAACCACCTGAAGACCTACAAGAAGCATAAAATCTCGAAACAAAGTACAGAACAGAAGAAGCGAGCAGCAACAAGGGCCCGGAAATTGTATTCGCGTCTTTTGCAGCGTCCGGATGCATGCGTTTTGATGGACGATGAGACCTATGTAAAGGAGGACTCAAAAACCCTTCCAGGTCCACAATACTTTACTGCCGTCGTTGGGGAGGATGTGAGCGATGCGGGCAGGTCGATTCAAGTGGAGAAATTCGGTCGAAAGGTACTGGTATGGCAAGCAATATGTTCCTGTGGTTTGAAGTCAACAATTTTTTACACTACCGGAACTATAAATGCGGAAATCTATCGATCTGAGTGTCTCCAGAAGAGATTGTTGCCTTTATATAAGAAGCATAGTACACCTCCACTGTTTTGGCCGGATTTAGCGTCGGCTCACTATGTCAAAACCACTCTCAATTGGCTTGCGGAAAAGGGTATAGATTTCGTTGAGAAAAATATCAATCCACCAGATTGCCCTCAGCTTCGACCCATCGAACGTTACTGGGCAATCGTGAAGAGGGTCTTCAAGAAGACTGGTAAGGCAGCTGGGAACATGCAGGAGTTCAAAAAAATTTGGGCTCAAGCGTCCAAAAAATGCGATGCAACACTTGTCCGGAACTTGATGAAGAGCATTCGATCCAAAGTTCGAAAATTCGTGAAGGAATAACTTAAATTTCATCCGGTCTTGATTATGTTCAAGTTTAACCTCGTACAATAAATGATCAATTTTTTGTATGAATAAAATATCGGGTTTTAACATAATTTGAAAGAAAGTTTGTGGATAGCTTATTTTCGATACACTCCTTAGTTGCAAGCGAAGCAACGTCCGCACCGGGTTCAGCTAGTAGTATATAAAAACAGGGCGTCATCAAAATTCATCCCTTGGGGCGATGAAAAGTAGTCATACAAAGAGAAAAGTTTGACAGTAAATTTTACCATTATTGGGGGTCAGAATGACTAGCGCAGAATAGTGATTTTAAACCGACTATAACCATGATCAAAATGACCATTAAAAATAGTTGATTCAGCATTCACTATAATGTCGGAATAGTCCTTGTTATCATGACCATGCTCAAGAATACCATCACCGTGGTGAATCCGACCATATTGTAACCATTATATGCAAAGTCATCATGACCATGATTTAATTGTCGGCACAACCATGGAATTTTTCTCGGAGCAGAGCAGCGTAGCAGTTTTTGTACGTTAAGTAAAAATTGTAGCGACTGAAATAAAAAAAAATATTATGGATTATTCTGAAAAATTCTATTGTAAATTTACTGATATTTTTTTATCGAAAAACTAGCAAGCGAGCGACACGGCTGGACGCTTTGTCCTTGTTGTTCTACATGATTTTTTCAGCTGTAAAAAACATTTAGAACAAGCTGGATTCCGTTCCAAAATTGACACAAAATAAAACAAAGCGTATGCCAGTTTTATTTTGTTTACATTGGAGCTATTCGATAATGAAAGTTAGGACGCCCGGTGAAAATGAAGAAAAGACCAATGCAAGGAGACCACTCGGAAAAATCGGGAACTGCGGGAAAAATGCGGAAATCCAAAATAATCGGGAAAAAGTCAGGAATTTCAAAATAGGAATGAAAGGAATGTGAAAGGAACGATACTCCCACCTTTTTCAAACGATTCGAGTAGCGTTTTTGTCATCTACTCGGTCATCTACCCGGTCCATCGGTTAGTTCTGAAATATTAGAAGTAGAAATACTGTTGTTATGAATCCTAGAAAGTGTGAGTTGTTCAGTGGAATACTTTTTAACTAGAAATGAAAAGAAATAACTTATTCCATTTAATTCCAACTACCTTTATTGCTTATCTTGACAGATACGCGTATTTCGTCTACCATGTGCAGACTTCTTCAGTGTGGTGTACTAATAACTCGACTTAATGGGTATAATATCGATGCAACGCACGTGCATCATTTTGTTCTCGAAAACCTCGAATGGTTTACTATTATCTTCGATTAGCGGCTGCTACCCGTTATTTTGCCAAAATGAAACAAGTCAAAATTGTCTGATTGAGCTATTTCCTCGAAAACTTCAAAAATATCAATTAATCCACATATTATTAACTCATTAAGGTAAAAATGCAAGAAAAATGCAGGAATTTTAAAATTAAGATTGTGTTGAAAACGACCAAACAAACTTCCCCTTCTAATAAAATGACTCAATACAAACGTCTTTGTCAGTGATCATTCATAAACTGCCAGATAAAAACACACACAGTTCCTTGTTCCTCAGTGCTGGGGGCGCTGCAAATTCGCATCTCTATTTTCACTTTGATCGCGTGTTGTTCAAAACACCTCCGTCCTCATCTGGTGTAGAACTCGCGTTGAAGCAATTTGCGGTACTAATTTAAACATCAACATTGCCCTCACCACCCTTCCTCACAGTAGTTTTACCCGGCATTCGAACACAGAATACTGTAAACTGTTCGAATGCAAGGTGTTATACAACACGAGAGTGTGTGCATTAGGGTGGGTCAATTTGGAAAGCTCTTCGCTTCCCAACCTTGGCGATCTGCATTTGCGAATTTTAATTGGTTTTGCAGCGGAAATCCAGTGAAATTTGTTCCCATTTCTGCTTGTCAGCTGCGTCGTTCAAAGAACATTTCTAAATTGACCTGCTCTAAAGTAACTATATACGAGAGAATTGCCCCCACACTGTCTCAAATGACTGCGCACCCAAACCTATGTACGATACAAAGCTCACTTCGTTTGGCGAGCTTATTTCTCACCGTCGCGACTTTGGAGCTTATTTACATAGCAAAGTATTGGTGCTCCCGTCGATCGCTGATGTGTTCTAGCTAGTTGCATGCAATTGCCCTTCATTACATCCAACTTGAACGATCCCGAGTTGAATGATGAAGATCAAATCGAAGCACGATTATTTGTATTATTTTCAACGATAATATCTTATCATTAACGTTAATGGTTGAGTTAGCTTCTCAATTACCCGCTGAAATGAAGTTAGCTTTTTACTCGGGTCCCCTTTGCGCCAAGACTAATGAATAATTAATAAAGTAGTTTATCGGATATGAGTACACCAGTTTGCGAAAGGTTCGACATAAATGAGATCACTTCAGATGCTGGAAAAGAGAACGAAAGTAAAGTTGTAAAGAACGGAATTAAGGTAGGAACAGGAACTTGCCTACTGTGTTTACGGAAAAGTTTCGCCACACACATGACAGGTGATGGATGGATCAGGAAAGCTCTAGCCTATCACGTTCATGGTGATTTCTGCGGTTAGCGGAATAGCTGCAAACACAGAATACTGTAAACTGTTCGAATGCAAGGTGTTATACAACACGAGAGTGTGTGCATTAGGTGGGTCAATTTGGAAAGCTCTTCGCTTCCCAACCTTGGCGATCTGCATTTGCGAATTTTAATTGGTTTTGCAGCGGAAATCCAGTGAAATTTGTTCCCATTTCTGCTTGTCAGCTGCGTCGTTCAAAGAACATTTCTAAATTGACCTGCTCTAAAGTAACTATATACGAGAGAATTGCCCCCACACTGTCTCAAATGACTGCGCACCCAAACCTATGTACGATACAAAGCTCACTTCGTTTGGCGAGCTTATTTCTCACCGTCGCGACTTTGGAGCTTATTTACATAGCAAGTATTGGTGCTCCCGTCGATCGCTGATGTGTTCTAGCTAGTTGCATGCAATTGCCCTTCATTACATCCAACTTGAACGATCCCGAGTTGAATGATGAAGATCAAATCGAAGCACGATTATTTGTATTATTTTCAACGATAATATCTTATCATTAACGTTAATGGTTGAGTTAGCTTCTCAATTACCCGCTGAAATGAAGTTAGCTTTTTACTCGGGTCCCCTTTGCGCCAAGACTAATGAATAATTAATAAAGTAGTTTATCGGATATGAGTACACGAGTTTGCGAAAGGTTCGACATAAATGAGATCAGTTCAGATGCTGGAAAAGAGAACGAAAGTAAAATTGTCAAGATCGGAATTATGGTAGGAACAGGAACTTGCCTACTGTGTTTACGGAAAAGTTTCGCCACACACATGACAGGTGATGGATGGATCAGGAAAGCTCTAGCCTATCACGTTCATGGTGATTTCTGCGGTTAGCGGAATAGCTGCAAACTTGAACAGATTTTGTATACTTATAGTCATTGTTAAACAGCAATTTATAATTGCTTATTAGGCGGAAAAAAGTTTTACAGGATGACATAATATATTTTGGTTAGATCAAATGAAAATGTACTCAAATAATAGCAAGCGTAGTAAGTCTGTCTTAAACCAGGAAAAACATAGAATCAGGAAAATAAATAGAACAACAACTCAATTCTACATCCAGGGTTCAACCTTCTCATAAAGCTAATAATGATAACAAACTATGGATCTTTTATTTTCAATCTACGCACGCCACATGTGACCGGCAGGCTGCCAACGGTGTGCGCATTCGCAATGAGGATAATATCGCCAGTCTATATTTGCACGTACATAAAACCGGTCGAGTGGAAAAATGCTCAATAAAACCCATTTAAGGATCGCACGCAGGTTAAGGTTGAGTACAATGCCGGTGCTCTTTGTTTCAACCGCGACGCGACCGACCTGAAAGATGACTGCGTTTCATTGATGCACTTGAAATCCTGCCCAAGGTTAATGCAGCGGCTCGTCTCACCGGTGATGACAGATGACACACTCATTCGCTGGAATCATCTATGATTAAGTACTCCCCACAAAATTTCCATACATTCGCTGTAATCAGAAAACAATTGTCTTTCAGCGTTGGGTACGTGCGCATTAACCCGATCGCCACCCCGCAAATGAGGTGCAGATGCTGACGCCTTAGCATCATTAGTGTATTGTACGACAAACACTACAGTGCAGCAATTTCTAATTACTGCCTAGCTGGTCCGGGGAGACCTGCCCTTTCGAGAGCTGCTGCACACTGTATGTAGATAATTATTGTGGCACAGACAGGTCTAGTTCGTTTTGGTCAAGGCCGTTGTCATTGGCCCAGCCGTCAACAAACTTGCTTCGAGAGTTTCACAGCAGTGTTTCTACCTAGGCAGTGATCGCCATTTAAAAAAAAACAAAGTCCAATGCAATTTTTAGTCACCCGTAAGTCACATTCGTCACCACAGATGCATATTAAAATCTGCCATGGAAAGCGCGCTATTAAATTGTCTGACTGTTGGTGGGGTGAATCAGCGAGTCAGTGCGAACTAAACGAGTGAAAGATGACTGACCGTGATCTCCGCTGGTTGAACGTGACAATTGTGCGAACTTTATTACTTCTGGTTCAGCCCCTCGCTAGGGGGAAGGGTTGAAATCAACAATGCCAGCAGGTTGAGAGTATGCTTCTTCTTAGGCTTTCTACGCTTCTGTAGCGCGTGTTTCGTTGGTGTTTCTAAATGCACGTCCACAGTTATTAATTGAGAGCTCTCGATGCCAACGCCACTGCATGGTTTTGTAGGCCAGGGGAGTCGAAAAAACGTGCAACTCGAAAGATTTCCTTGATCTTTCCTTCCGGTTTGATAATACTTAACAATTACCGACTAAGTTATCTGAGACCCCCAGGCTGCGGGTAAACTTAAGTTTTTTTTTGTTTTTGCAAGGGTTAATATCCGATGTGCTGAACAGGACTTCCCTTAGTTCAGTCTGTATATACATATTAACTCGCTTTTTTTGGGCACATGGTAGAACGTGACTCGGTTCGCACAATTTCTTAGAGTTCTAACATATTTCACAGAACTACAAGGAACTTTTTTGAGTGAAGAGTCCAAATATATCCGAACTTCATCAAACTTCACAAAACTTTATTAAAGTTGGAAAGAAGTCAGCATGATTAGCTGAACTCAATTAAAGTTAGCATAATTTCAGCTAAATTCGCCAAACCTCAGATAATCAAGCGCAGAATTGTAGGAAAGCCAATTGAACTTTCACAAAAGGAATTAGCCCATTAACCCAAATATATACAGTCTATTCAGCCTGATATATGTCCGATTGCTGACTGTCTGACCAGGAAGGCTGGGTTGAATTTGTCCTTAACGCATCACGCCTTTTCGGCTGACGTTTCCTATCACTCGAATTTTGGAGTGGTACAATATGTTGATAGTGTTTTTCTTACATAGTTTATTCCTCTATTTTTAGCTTTATTTGAAAGATTAGGAATTTATTGCTTTATTTTGTTATCACTGAGTTCATCCCAAAACTTCTCGATCATATTATTAATCAATGGTCGCTAAAACGCATCTACCACCGCTAAATACACCCACCCAAACATGTAAAAAGGGCCAATAACAAGGATAAGTCGCTAAGAAAAGTGTGCCAGCCACGATGTGTCACACACTAGACGAATATCTTTCCTAACAGCGGCACTTTGATTTTCAATCCATACCACTCGCTTTTGACAGATGAGCTTATAGAAATATGAAACCAGCAACCTTGCCAATATACATTGCCTGGTTGCCAGGCTCAGCAGAAAATAACACAGCTGAAAATTGTGCTGAGCGATCCACCCCTTGACGAATGAACCTATCGTAAACAATGACTTTAATCGTCGATAGCTCACTATAGTCAATAAAGTTAGCAACAGCGTATGGTACAATGACTTATGGAAGCTATTTAAAGCCATACCATGTCAACGGATGTCAAACACTGAAATCATTTCAAGCAAAACAAAGCATTAGGTCCTAAGTAACATTGGGAGTATCTCTTTGTCGACATTCTCTTTGCGTTTCTGCGGCTATGTAAAAACATGTTCAAGTATTTTCAATATACAGTACGGTAGTATAGAGGGCGATTAAGGATCCAATACTTCAAAAACATCAGCAAATCGTTCAATAGACAAGCTATTAACCAAAGAGAAAGTCGACGAAGAGAATCTCTCAATGTTACTTTGGACCTAATGGATTGTTCAGCTTGATTTCGGTTCGTCTCGCGTGCTATATGGAGGAATCCAGGTAACGCAAAAGTGAAGTTAAACGTCATAGATGGCGCTCTTTCAAAATGGTTTTTCGAGCTGTCTGAGCAAAGGTGTTGGCGATAAAAAGATAAGAAAATCGACGAAAATGATGATACTGACCAATTCCATACATTTTGAATACATAGTCGTCACTACGATGTTTAATCTCACTTTGGCTTTGCTTCGGAATTCTCATTACAGAGAGGACTGAAGAAAGCGTTAGTTCTTGAAGTCTGCCACTTTTGGTGTGGCTCTAGTGACGATTATAAACATTTTAAGCTCGGTTCACAATGGATTATATTCCTTTACAATATTTCTTCTACAAACTACTAGTATCAATAATTTAGATAAAACATTATAATACCTGGCTGATAGTTAAACAATGAAAAAATACTGAATCGTTGTGATAACCACTGCCCTAAGTGCAACACGGAAAATTTTTCATTCATTCAGTTAACGAGAAAACAAGACAACTTCCTCCGCGAATATTGTGTTTGCTGCACATTGCCTTCAAGAAAACCGAGCTGTCAAATTAGCACCACACGCAGCACCAATTTTCGGCTTCACGATTGTTGTTCGTGGATGATAGCCTAGCTTTGATAGCATCGCCTCGAACGAAGAGAGGAACTAACATGCAGTATGAAGCAAAACTCACAAAATAAGAAAGCGGGAACAAAGCAAAATAATTTTCTAGCTGAGGGGTGAAGTTATTGATGTATTAAACATGGAATGAAACTTAATGAAAAAAATTAGAAGACAATTTTAACCGTATGTTGCCCGTTTTTGACGACCCGCAAAGGGTAAACCTTTTGTTCAACCTGGTCATATGTAGATTTGTATGCTTAGCTTGAGTGACTACACGCATCAATGGTTGCTACTGAGCATCGAATCAACTGGATGGGGCTAGGTGTAACCGACCATTCTTACTGTACACGTTTCAGTGATTCAATTTCTTTAATAATCAATATCGGCGACGGCCAACGTTTTGCAATCAGGTGGGAAGGAATGTTAGTGTGACCTTTGCTGTTTATGGTCCGTGTTTACCTCTGCAACCACACAAAAGTCACAGGAAGGATTTCAGGAAGGACATCAGGACTCACCTTGATATGTGATGTGATCATATTTTTATTGATTCATAATCTCGCGCGGCCGAACAATAGATAATCGAAAAAATACGAAACGCGCCATGCTCGATAAAAAAATCGCCATAAAGCATCTGTACAACCGTTCACAGTCGATGCTTGAAGCAAACGCTTTTTTCGTAAGCTTTTAATTTTTACAACCACACTCCATAAAACCCCTTCATTTCTGCTACCAATATCCGCATCAATCAAGTAGAAGCTTCTGAATAATAATCCACACAAAACTACAATTCAGGGACTTGGTAAAAATAAAAGTCCACAGATGCCTTCCGTGCCTTCTGGCAACATTGCTTCTATTGATGTCTAAGCTCATCGATTTAGCACTTCCCGGGGGAGACTTGGTCCTATACTCAATTATTTCCAATTATTTCCAACCCAATCAACCAATCGCAATGTTTTATGATATAGTGGACGGATTATTATAATTTGAGATAACTTCCAACGTCTTCCAAATTTGGCAGATCGACAGGCATTCGGTGGAGACCGTGGTTTGAGACTCACCTGGTACCTCATAGAAAGATGCTTAGTGGTGGACCGGAAGATTTTATGAGCTACCTCCCCTGTTCATAAGCAGAATTGTATTGGAGAAAAAGTAGGTCATTGTAAGTGAAAATTTTAACTACTTATCAAGGGTACGTCACTTAGCACAATATCCCTTGAGCCCATTTTTTTAGTGTGCGTCAAAGCGTTACGATGAGTGCCAATTGGTGCCCATGTGTGTCACGGTAACTTGCCACGGTGTTGCTCTATTTGGCATATAATTCTCTGGACCGCTCAATGGATCATAAGATATGATATTTGAGCCGTGTGAGGTACTAGTAGTAATCTCTAACAATGTTGCTCCGTCGGCATTACTAAGGCTTACGAACTGCACTGAATATGTTCATATGTCCGAATATGATTGACGTCGTTTCCATGCCTTAAACGTGCCAACATCCGTTCTTCGACTTTGCTCTTTGGAGTTCCACCAGCTGCATCTTCTTCTCAAAGGCTCTCAGTCATGATCCGCATGTCCTCTTCAATCTCTTGGATCATCTAAATGGTTAATTGAGCCAACGACTGAAGGTAGTGGAGGTTGATGGTTCCATATTCCGCCTCCAATTTGCTGTGCTGGAGAAAATGTGCTTCTAATTATAGCTGTTAAATGATATCATGTGACGACTTATTAATTTAACCGCTTACCTCATCCATTGTTCCACTCAAGATTTTGCCTAAACAAACAAATAGCTCGAAAGTTTACTTATAATCATTTTTTTTCAAAAACTTGTGTCTGTATCGTGACGAAACAAACAAGTCAAAACAACACCATAGCAACATATAACGTCAATTTTCCAGGGCTGCTAGATTTCATCTTTGCAAAATTCACATGTCAAAAGTGTGCCACAGAGTGCCACACATGTTACGCATGGTGTACGATTTTCTTCTACCGCATGCCAGGCACAGTATTCTAAGCGACTCACCCTTGCTACTTATAATAAAAGCAAATAACTGAAATTTCAATGGAAAAAATCTGTAAATTTCTGTTTTCTGTTGTTATACGCTCGTAAAAGTGTTTTAAAAAAAAATTTGATCCAACCAGAAGATGGCCAACTATTTATTGAACAGTGTACTTCAAAGGCTACAGCTATCGCTTGCAATGACCCCAAAATTATTGTTTGATCACAGTTAGTGAAAATCCCACATGCTAAGTAAATTTCTTAATACCTACAGCTATATCGCAGTCCTAATCAAATGCGCTAATGGAATCAAGATTGTATCCTCATCTCAATCTTGGAAGAATAGAAAAACTCACGCAATCGAATTTGAAGAAATTGTTTTGCATCTCTTGAAGCATTTACTTTTATGTATTCAATACATTGACGCTGCGTCAAAACTGCCGCTTTGGTGTGGGTATCCATGCGATTATAATCTACCGCTAAGGTAAGAAAGTGCCCCAGTCTATGGACTCCTTTATTTTATTTTATTTTTTCCTATTTGCGTACTTGTTGCGTATAAGGTATAAACGTAAAAATCATGGTGAAAACTAAATTAGCGATTAAAGCCTGTCCACGTTAAATTTTGGACATCAAACTAATAGCAGCAAAACAAAATTACACCTAATTCAAAAAACCGATTGTTTATTTCACAATAATATATTTATATCTGCATTAGGAACAGTTGATTAAGATTTTAATCCTTTTTTCTGAAAAATTCTCAAATTTTCTATGGTACACCCGCCATCAGGCTCCGCACGGTATACTCAGATATGCCCGCCGTGACGATTCCCCATCTTCTCTTAAAATCATCGGTACCATTTGCTTCTTTGTTAGTTTCGAAGAGTTTCCGCTTAACTAGAGCCCAGTACTTCTCTATTGGGTAAAATTCTGGACAGTTTGGTGGATTGGCTGTTTTTGGTACGTATTTGTCCTCTTGTACCTTATACCATTCCAGAGCAGATTTCGCAAAGTGACAAGAGGCCAATTCAGGCCCCAGCTGGAGAGTCATGTCTTCTGATAAACGGTAGCAACCGCTTTTGCAGACATGCTTCCTCGTACATGTCGTACAAGTTTTAGTTTCTTGGCAATATCGTGTAGCGATAAATTCAAAACCCGTTTGTGCACTTGATTTGACGCCATTTCACTGAATGTAACATGTTGTACCACGAAATAAAGAGGAGAGTTTCAGCTGCATATAAGTGAAACGTTTTCAGCGAGCCGTGAAATAATTCAAAATCTACACTGAAAGAAAATTGTCCGAAATTTAACGTGGACAGGCTTTAGAAAATGTACCAGCAAGCCAAGGTGTTTTTTGTTGTTTTGCAAAACAGTCATCTCCTGCAAAATTAAGAGCCACCTCCAACAGTTTATGTGTTCAATTCTAACGAACGCTAGGGATAAAAAATAGAAAGAAAAAAAAATCAGTTTTAAACAGTTTAGAAATGATTTGTGACTGCATTTGATAACTTGATTGCAAACGCGCCTATTTGGTAATCTTTGGTTGTGGGTGTTTAGTATCAATTTTTATGATTTTATTACGTATATTAAACATCATATGGGTCATTCCATATCAAGTGACCGGAGAAATGCATCGACCCTCTTCGATTCGAACAAAAATTGGCTGATATACTTGTTCTAGGCTATTAATCAAAAATCCAAAGTTTTAGACCAATCGGTGAACCCCTCGGCCCATGGGCTGCCCCCATTTTTTTGAGATTTTTGAAAAGTCAATATATTGTTTATTGAATATCTCAATGACTAAAAGAGCTACAAACAATAGTAAATACTTTTCTTAAAGGAAATTAAATTTGCTACCAATTAATATTTTTTTATATTTTTTACAGTGTTGCCAACATTGTTATTTTTGTGGTTGAAATATTAAATTGCGTTTTTCTCAAAATGCCCCCACTTTTTTTCAATTTTTATGGCTCCAATGTGTTTAGCAGACTTTTTTACATAAGAAACACTTGTCAATACAAAACAATTTGCTCCGTCATGGAGATATTGATTTTTAAATATTTCATGTTTAATATTCAATGCATTAAAAGTGTTATCATATTCAAAGTGTTTTCTGAAAATGGGTCTAATAACAATCACAATAGGTGATTGTGCTAGCAATCATTTATTGCAAGATTCCAATTCGAGAAAAATCTTCAGTGTTGCCATCTGACGTATTATTTGTGATTATTTTCAAAATAGATATTCATGCTAGTATTCATTTTTTTGTCAATCGAATCATCAAGCTATCTATCTATCTTTCTAAAAAAATAAAAATTACATGGAACGGTATGTCACGATTTAACTCAACAACAGGTTGACAGATTACCTATTTTTTTTAATCTGTTCTTCTTTGGCTGCCGTGATGCCACAAACTTCACATTCAAGTTGCAATTACAGCGTGCCCAATTATCAACATTTGGAGTTTGTATGGTAGTTCCTTGAAGACTAGCTCTCGTCGCCAATCGCTTTAGAGTTCCACCTAATCCATTGCTTGGACCTTTACCGTATGCCGTTGCAAAAAAGTTCCATTCAGCTGGAACGCCAAAGTGTTCTCGATGGTACAGTTAATTCATTTATTTCGTACTGTGAAACTGCACCGTCAGAGAACTAAGGGATTTTTGTCAGCTTAGTCAGCTGAGATTTAAGAAATTCTATGAAGGAAAGCGAAAAAGGTTGCTGTGTTGTGATCCAAGGTATCCGAAATGATAACACAATTCAATGGAACAATATTTCCTTGCTGCGAGAAATAGGCAGCACATGGATGAACGAATGCTTGAGAATTGTTGTAGTGGACCCCTTGTACACTATCCCGAAAAGCAAATGAAAAGTTTGCGTTAGTGTTAGCGTTAATAAAATACTCTTTGTAGATTTGATATTAATGTCAATCACTTTATTTTTGAAAATCTTAATCAGACTTCTTTTGATCTACTGCTGGGAGTGAACACTATTTCAAGTTTGCAAATGTTTTAAAAGCATGATTGTCACTATCCTTAGTCAAATCTATCTTTACAGTAGTTGAAAAGAGGAGGAGGAAATGTTCATGTAATACCTGAAAAACAAATGAAAAGTTTTCCAAACAGTCGGCCACAACCAGAACTTCTCCGTCGGTCGAGTTGTCCCGAGTGAACTGGTAGAACTCTCCCTGTTTCGCTGCAATATAGTCATGCTTCCTAACAAATGCGGCTTCTTCACTCTGGTGGGCGCAGAGTGTTTCGCTAAGGTTCGCCAGCACTAATCGCTTCTGCTTGAGGATACGAGATGTTCCCTCCTGAACACTTTTACACTCCTTCTTACCAGCCAGTTCTTTACTCACGTCTGCCTCATGCCTCATGCAGGGTTACCATTAGATTTTGAAAAATATCTGGCATGTCACAAATAAAAAATCTGGCAAAATCTGGCAATGTAAAAATTTGAACAAGCAATTGAAATGGGTCAAAGAGGTTTTACAAATGTTGATACGCCCTTTACAAATGTTGTCCCAAAATGAGTCATTTTTTGACTCGTATACTCGCATTCTTTAGTAACAGTCAAGCGAGGAATTACACTATTTGACCAATGCCAAATATTTGACGGACTACCCATTCGTACAAAATTGCTACGAATCGTTTTCAGTGGCCGAGGACTGCAGTCACGCAGATCACTTAACGCTTTAGTGGAGCAGGATTGAATGACGCTTTTTTTTATTCTGTTCTTATTTCAAAAAGTCTGGCATTATGCAGGGTTTCTCTTTTTGTCTTTTTGCCGATTAAAAGTCTGGCAGTGCCAGGTAAATCTGGCATAACGGCATCCCTGGCCTCACGGTAAAACGCTTTTACATTCTGCACTAGAAAGAAAATAGTGGCGAAAATTGATCCCCGTATAGTGTTAAGGATCACAAGCGGGTAGTTCAAGCTTTCAAAAAGAATCCCAACAGTTCAGTTCGAGATGTGGCAAAGAAACTGAATCTAACCAAAACTTTCGTGCAAGATGTGAAAAAACGTGAAGGACTACTCACGTACAAAGTCCAAAAGGCGCCTTATCGCGATGAACGGCAAAATACGGTAGGTAGAACACGTGCACGGAAGCTCTACACCCAGATGTTGACGAAACCACATTGCCTCGTCCAGTTTTCACTGCTCATTATAAATTCGATGTCTCTGAGGACGTTAGAAACTAGAAGATGTCACCCCATTCGTGACAACTGGAACGGTCAATGGGCAGGTGTACCTAAAGAAATGCATCCAAAAGCGTCTACTTCCTCTTTTGAGGTCACACGATGGTCCTACGATTTTCTGGCCGGATTAAGCCTCGTGCCATTACTCTAAAGAGGTTTTGGAGTGGTACACGGCTAAGGAAGTCAATTTCGTGCCGAACCATCGCAACCCCCCGAATCCTAAGGAAGTGAAATCGGAGGAAGATATGAAGAAAAAATGGATTGCAACGCAAAAAAAATGAATCCAAATATTGTACAGGACCTTATGAGTAGTGTTAAGAAGGTGGTTCATGCATTTGGATATGGAATTGAAATTGGATAAAACAAACATGGGAAAATATCTGAAAGTTTGAAGATGATTGGTTGAACGGGCGAATTTTGCCGAATATTTGTGTGTGTTGCAATTTGACTCCGTACACCCTTTAGCGGCAGAAATGTTTCGTCGCTAGTAGAAAACGGTATATGAACATCATGAGATTTTCTCCCACGACGGTTCCCTTTTGCGTGTGTTCAATTTGGTCGTGAGGAGAAATGTAAAATGTCAAAATGTAAATATCAAAATACAATACATTTACCACCACTGCCAGCAAGCATTGCTTCCATATTCTTCATCTTTTTCCTTTTCGTTTTCCTTCGTCGCTCGATGTGCTACACTACTGCCTTTGCACTTCACACAGGATATGTGCGATTCAGAGTTGTAAACAATCATCAGTTGTTTTATATACATATATTTTATATTTTATATTTTATTTCGCTTCCCGTTTTCCTTCATTCATTCGGTGTAACAAAACGGTAAAGTCTTATTCGGCAAAGGTAGAAGATTCTTTGTATCATTTGAAAAATAAGCTCGAACTATCATTACCGTTTACACATGATAGTTCAGCAGAATCATGATAGATTTCCAAATACTGATTCGTTTGCCAAACGTGCAGAAAATGTTTGCTTTTCACTCTGAACTGTGAATTTTGGCAAATTAATCATTTATTTTGCGAGTTGATAGGCTTTACCAGCCACCAAAATTAGTGTTCTTTGAAGCATTTCCACAGTTCTTATTTGAATGCCTTCTTTTCAAAGCATCCAATCGTACAGTGTTTTGCAAGCACAACGAAACACTTATGCTCCAGGGCAGTCGGAAGAAAGTCTTACACTCTATATCTACCGCAAAAAAGTAGTCTTCGTCAAAAGCGAATCTGGTATCTCAGACAGGATTCACTAATTCTAATTTGTTGAGGTTTGTGGATACCAATTGTCAAAAAATACATGATAGATTCGCTCAGACAAATTCGAATCTTTTTAATACATTAATTAATATTTTGCTCTAGAACGGTTAAGCTACACATCAACAATGAGTATTCCTACACATAGAGCAACCTCTCAGCCTACCTCGTTTGGTTTCAGGTGAGCGGGCGGTGATGACGTTTCCCTTCTGGTGAGAACGCGACCAGCAAGACGAACGCCCACCGAGAGCGCGAGAATAAGCGAGCTCGGATGTAGATATACCTAAAGCTCCTGAAGCCGCTGCTGCTGCAGCAGAGGGCACACTTTAGTAATAAAACATTACTGCTGATCAATATTCTATGCTAGTCTAGAGGTAACGGTGTCCAGTATCGGTCGCGTCGGGGTTTTTTTTTTTTGCACGCCGCCAAAGCAAAAACCACTGAGCAGTGCTCAACAGTACAAGTTGCTCTGCCGTCGGGCGTACTTACTTGTAATAAGACATCAAAACCTGTGTTTGCACTCTAGGATCGTCGGGTCTGGCGGAAAATTTCGTTTTTGTTTGCTACCCAAGTGCTTTGTTTGTGCGGCTCGGAAAAGGAAGGATACAATTTCGATGTGGGTGAATTTTCGATTGGCGAATGCATTTTCTGCCAAACAAAGCGGCGTTCAACGGATTGTGAGATGTGAAATTGAGTGGTTGTGCACCGTCGAGCCGATATTCGTAGCAGATTTGATTCAGTGATTTATAAGCAGCCAATTGAAAGTGTTTGCAAAGATTGTGAAATGCGTTGACTTGTTGACTACTGATGAAGACGGAGGAGGGGGAGCGGCGGTTGGAACGCGAGTAGATTGAGATTGCATTTTGCCACGGACCGGCTACGGATATAGGGGCAGTATAGAACCTGTGCAAAGCAATGTGACTTGTTTGCTCTATCGTTCTCAGTTCGGTGAAAACGAAAAACATTTAGCTTTTCATTAGCAGTGCAATGCATTCAGAAAAAAAAGCACCAAACAGAACTACAAACGTGCATTGAACTTCCTGATTCGTGACATAACTAATGTGTGTCGCTAAATATTGATTCGATTGTCGATAGCCTGCGGGGGTTGCAGTGCATTATATCTACTAGTTTCTTTTCTAGAAGATGCAGCACATTCTTGTCGCCTCGAGCAATGTGCGATTTTTAAAGATCTGGTCAAACACGAATTGGAAGTTGCAACCGCGGAAAGTTTTAGTTCGGTGGAACAGTGGGTCCAATCGCAGGAAAATCGGTCAAAGTTTATTAATTCAGTGATAGCTGTTTTGTTTATTTTTTATTATATTATTTTAGTGAATTCAAATTTAATAATAGTGCGTATTAGTTTCTGAAATCAAAAATACTGAATGTTGGTTATCAGCACTGTCGAGGGTCGATTAACATAGTAGCTGAACTTTCCTATATAAATGTGAGAAAGAAAATTTTCACAGCAGATAGTTCAGTATCTGAAAAGAGAAGCTAGGATTTTTGCAACCTCTTAAAAAAATTACACTTTCGTTGTATACATACAAAAGCAACTTGAAACATTTTAACAATAGGAACTATTTAATTCATTGACTTTCACTTCTGGTTGAGCAATTATAGCTACAAATGATCCCTGCTGTGTTTGACATTCCGGGTGTGCATCCTGGAGACTCCTTTATCCAAAAATATGAATTCTGTTTGTAAGCTCGTGCTTATGAAAAGAGAAACTTCCGAGTCCAACCACTGCACAGTGGGAAAAACGGACCTAAATTCCCACAGATGAGACGCTGCTGGATTTGCTGCTTGAAATATATCATTTCTTTTGGGGAATTTGCCAAAAAAATTATTGATGTTGGTTTCATTCTGCACCGGGCCCGGGAAATGGTCCATTTTACCCCATTTACTCCCTAAAATGTGTATTTTTGAGTTGACACCCATTCAACAAAAAACTCCGCTGATCTTTTTGCCCGTATATTTTATATTAAAAACTCTTGGGAATCGAATGGTGCAGGTTTCATTCAGTTTCGAGCTCGGAAAGTGGCCTATTTTGCCCAATGTCCCCTTTAATTTGCGGTTTTCTTGTTCGTACCCTTTCAGCTACAATCGCTGCCAAAGTTTTTGGCTGCAAAGAGCCTATCTTACGTGAAAAAGCCTAAGAAATCGAATGGTGTTGTTTTCTTTCAGTTACAGAATCGGGAAACTGTCCATTTTGCCCCATTTAACCCTATCTTTGTGTGTTTTTATGTTTTTATTCATATATCTCTTTGCAGCCAAAAACTTTGGCAGCGGTTGTAGCTGAAAGGGTACAAACAAGAAAATCGCAAATTAAAGGGGAAATTGGGTAAAATAGGCCACTTATCGAGCTCGAAATTGCCTGAAACCTGCACCACTCGATTCCCAAGATTTTTTATTATAAAATATGCTTCTATGCGGGCAAAAATTTCAGCGGCGTTTTTAGTTATATGGGTGCCAACTCAAAAAGACACATTTTTAGGGATAAATGGGGTAAAATGGACCATTTCCCGGGCCCGGCGCAGAATGAAACCAGCACCATTAATTTTTTTTGGCAAATTCTCCATAAGAAATTATATATTTCAAGCAGCAAATCCAGCGGCGTCTCATCTGTGGGAATTTGGGTCCGTTTTCTCCTACTTTGCACTCACCTTTAGAGATTATCGTTTGTATAAAATACTAATGAACCTTTTAAAACAAAAATGTTTTTTGAACTCCGTACAGAGCAAAGGCAGTTGTACTAGTTGCAGTTGAAAACATACTATCTAGAAAATTAATTGGTATGCCATATAAAGACTTCATTATACCGGGCAGACGCTCGAGTGGTTAGCATCCATACATCTCACGCCAAAGTCACGAGTTCGAATCTCACCCCCGGACAAGTTACGAAAATACCCAAAAAAGGTATTTAAGTAACTACCACGGGAGATGAACCAGCCCAGGGCTAAAAATCTCGGTAATCAAGGAATTTAAAAAAAAATTACTTACTAAACCGGATTTAATCTTATTCAAAACAAACACAGCTAGTAGAAAGATCCTAGAAATAATTGGGTTTAGAGGACGGCAAATTTTGTTGTTGTCAATATTGATGCTTGCAGAATTTCACAGACATTATGCAAGCGTCAAAACGGCTAGTCATAATGCAGAGCATTTACGACTAGGGCGTCCGGCGCTTGCGCACTGCTTTAGTTTCAATTGTTAAGAAAAAATAATCTTCAGATGAAGCGTGGGGAAAGATATGATGCATTGTTTTGCCAAACTTAGTGTTTGGGTATAATTTATTGTTAAAAAAATAGTTAATTCCAACTACCTTTATTGCTCATCTAGACAGATACGCGTATTTCGTCTACAGTGGGCAGACTTCTTCAGTGTCGTGTACAATTTTAACACGACGATAGACACGATAGTGTGCGTGCGTTTAACGTCACTAAGCTTAATTCTATTAGTGTGTGACGCTTTACTATTTTTCCCCCCTCTTTTCGGAACATAAACCACTGCGATCAGTTTGATCTATTGTGGTATACTCCGTATGCTTTCTTTAGTGCATGTCGAGTAACTTCATCACTATTGAGAAATGATGAAATATTCGATGTTGTCATTGTTTGTTTTGTTGGCAATGAATCAAGTTTTATTGAAAGATTCCGCTATTTAAACCAATGTCCAACATGCTTGTAAGTTTTAAATTGTTTCTGTGTTTACTGAGGGAACATGGTTTGCGATTGACATTTTCTTCTCAGTCATCTTGGGCTGCAGGATAGCCTAGGTGTTTTGCAGCACGTAGTACTACGATAAAAATAGACATTTACACCGTCTTCAACTCGAGGTTGTACAGACTGAACATTGAACATCCAGCATTTTATTAGTTCTAATGGCCGTCTTGGTTGAGCTCGGTTTCTGTTAGGGAGCAAGCTATTTGACGTTTGGCTTGGGCCGTTTGACAGAGAGTCGATCAAATCTTATCGATTAGTTGTCATACGACCTAAGCCCAACGTCAAATCGCTTGCTCCCTAATCGAGCTCAACCGAGACGGCCATGAGTACTCGTAAAATACTGGATAGAGTGAATTACAACGAACAACCTGATCCAACACCCAGTGGACCATTTTCATTTTGCGAAAAATTACACGTGCTGTAGCGGGAATCGAACCCTCACTTCATGGCATCGCTTGAACGACGGGTGCACCGTTAACCACTACACCACGAAAATTGAATTTTTTTTCTCAGCCATCTTGGGCTGCAGGACATTTGGCAGGACACCACTATTTGAACATCACACCGGAGAAAAGTTTGTTCAGCTCTTCGTCGTTGAGGATGGCCAGCTACAGGTGACGTGGGATGATTCTAGTTATCTTGTTATCACGGGTGGCGTTTTCTTGGCGAAGACGTCTGTCGCAGATGGATGCATAGCGAGATCTGATGGTTGGTCGGTCGTCCTCATATGTTTCATAATCATTACTGTGGCAGTATGAATTAATCAGCGCATGGAGCAAATATGATGTCATTTTCGACCAATAGCTTTGTGCTTTTAGACATATAATTTTTGATGAGTTTAAACAAAAGTAATGAATTAAGTGAGCAACAGGGATTCAGCTTTGATGTTCTATCTTTCGAATGAAATACTTTTCGTAAAATTTCTGTGCGCCAGAGAGGAGATATTATCGTTCAAAATCTCCAAACCTGCTAAACGCTTACGATTTCAGAAATTTTATAACGGCGCCCCTATACAGGAAATAGAAAAGAGAGAAGTTAGTACTACGTCAAAAATGAACTGTTCGAAAATTCGTGACTCTAGGATAGGGAACGGATTTTTTTCCGTGAACACTCTCAAAACTTTATCTCTTTTATTCGTATGGCTGTCTCTAGTGCTCTCACGGAATGTTACTCAACTTTCATAAAACGTGGATCTACTACATTTTTGACTAGAAATGAGAAGAAAAATTTGTATTTTCCATTTGATTCCAACTACCTTTATTGCTCATCTAGACAGATACGCGTATTTCGTCTACAGTGGGCAGACTTCTTCAGTGTCGTGTTCTAATTAATAACTCGACTGAAGTACTAACAGTACACGACACTGAAGAAATCTGCACATTGTAGACGAAATACGCGTATCTGTCCAGATAAGCAATAAAGGTAGTTGGAAAGTACTAATATTTCTTCTCATTTATAGTTACAGGTATTCCAGATCTAAAAAGCTCACACTTTGTAGGATTCATTTTAAATTTTTGAGTTGATGCACTTTTTATGAAAATTCACTAATACTTCCGTGGTGGAAAAAGAAATATGTAGTAATACAGTTTTACCAACTATCAATATGAAACTAGCGATTTGAAATTGGTTCACTGTTGCAGGACCCCTATCTCTAAAGTTCACCATGCAGTCTGCACCTTGCAATACAATCTAGCGCTTTTCGGTACCTTTTGGTACTAGAATTTTTGTTTTTGTTTTGATTCGCAATGTTATTTTGACAGAATATTTGAGGGTGTGTTGGTGAGAGTTACGTTATTAGGGGCGAATCATTAAGCTTGGTGCTAGTACTTCCTGAGCCAAAAAATATATTCATTTTCTTCAAAACTATCCAGCCGTTGACTTTACTCAGTCGCTGAGTAAAGTGGAACGAGTGTGTATTATAGTTCAAAACCGACAATAGTCCGCTTGCATTGATGGACAGCTTGCATCAGCAAGTACATGTACCCAATGCCGATCCCAATCAAATGGCACCATATGCCTAGCAGCGACAAGGTAGTGTTGTTGTCAAACTATCATCTTCCAATTCGCAGTGCTGATTAACAAGAAACGAGGCAACCCGTAAAAAAAAATCTCATAGATTTACAATTAAATGTATTGTAACCATACGATAGAATCAATCGTATGTAAAATTGACTATATCGTTCATGACGATAAGATGACAATAAAAGTTATTGTTTCCACAATAGAATCTAATGTTTATTGCGACATCGACAATAGAATCAGGGGGTTGTTATGTATCTTAACTATAGAAAAAATCATTTTTCTCCTAACAAATTTGAGTCAATTACTATTGATTTTATTGTTTCACATTTGTTGAAAATTCTAGCATATAGGGTGAATAGTAGATCTATTGTAATGACAATATTCATTTTTCATTTACCTGATACAAGAACAATAATATTCATGGTCGGCAATAGATTTAAATGTTACTTTATATTATTTTATTGTAATTGTATGGTTATTTTTATCCGGGAATGTGTTTTGCCGGCTCTGTTCACTAAACACGATTTGGTTAAAACAAATTGTGCCTACGGCAAAGAGGCGGTGTGACCTGATTGGTGACATTCCGCTTTGCGACTTTACTAGAGTGCACAAATCTGCTATGAATTTTCAAAAGTTCGAATCTATTTTTGTAAACAAAGGCTGCCGTTAACTTGAAAATTTTGACACTCCCCCACAATCCGATATCTTGATGGAGGAAGATTAACCTTTTATTCAATTGCATAGGAATGCCGATTTTGAAAAACAACAAACCGAAATATATACACTGGTTTCGCTAATAAATGGTCTAGAACTGTCCAGAAAACAATCTCATGATTAGAATCGATTCCCTAGTG
Source organism: Aedes japonicus (assembly GCA_034211315.2). Lineage (NCBI taxonomy): Eukaryota > Metazoa > Arthropoda > Insecta > Diptera > Culicidae > Aedes > Aedes japonicus. The sequence continues at coordinate 30,404 of JASCZW010000309.1, forward strand.
CGGTGAATTTCGATTTTATGATTATTGTGTAAATTAGCGTAAATGTGATAAATTTGCCAAATCAGCACTTTACACAACTGTCGTGCGAAGCAATCAAAATAGATTTTTCTGATTCTTCATTTTTCCTAAGAAGATTATGTGTACATATATTTAGTATCCCCATTCACATTTGTGATCGGCAGACTGGAGAAGCACGAGGGATTCAAAAGCCAGTTTCCGTATGTCATCCAATATAATTCCATAGAATTGGCTTGCAAGGTCAAGTAAACGTTGCAAAAGTTTTGCTGAAGCGAGTTATCTTGGTACAAGTTTGGAGCTTGCTACCTTGCCAAGGACATGGTCCTGTTATTTACTCCTAGGAATTCCAAAGGCATTGGAAACAATCCTAATGGAATATCCACGCTGTACAGCTTTTTTTGCACAGGATAAATTATCCTGGTTGGTTCCAACTACTACGAAAGGCTTTTCTGTTGATGGAGCGAGGCATCTATAGAAAACGTTCAGTTAGTTTTAGCAACATCCAGCAGTCCAATAAGCATAGACGGTTTTGGGACAGTGCCCCGAATCCCCGAATGCTAATAGGAAATGTCATCGAGATACTGTCAACTAGCAAAACAAGTTCAAAGCTTTTTTTTACTCTTAAAGCCCAATATCTACCGGTGCAAAATAATATCCGGTTGCGCATGAACATTTTTACCCTTTGTTTTGTTTATTTTCTTGACATCTGACATTTCACTGTGGGTTCGATGTGTCTCGAAATGTCGAAAATAATAAAAACCTAGATAAGAAGTTTTCATAAACATATTAAAGACTGTATTCGGGAAAAAGTTCAGGAATGATGGGCTTACCCTCGGGGCCGAGCGTACTCCCTAATTTGCAATTCGTGTATACTTTAATAAGGGTTTCTGACCCGTTTCTTAGACAAAACTAGAACTTTGCCCCGTTTTTCATCTACATTTTACTGGACACATAAGATTCACTTGATTTTGCATAGCATTTCGCACTTCTTGAATCACATGAAAGTAAAGTGAATTTCTAGTGAAAATTTCACTGATTATGTGAATTTTTTTTGGGTGGAATTTTTTGAACGCAAATATGATGAGATGGTATGTTTGGCATAGTTGTAGAAATTGTTATTATGAAATACCTTGTAGAACATATTTTTCTTCTAGCTTTGTGAAACTAGGCTACTGAAATAGTTCAGTATTTTACAAGAGGCCTGTCACGCGGCCACCATATGTTAACACCCTCAAAAACACAATCCGCTACACTCGCCAGGGAAGTAAATTTTCAGTCAAATTTACGCCGAATTGTAGGCCTCACAACTTGAAATGGAGCGCTTGAAAACAATATTGACTCAACACAGCTTAGAACACTTAGTGTAACATACAGTTTTCAATACAAAATTTTTAAGAAGCTAAAATAGAATCAAAACACGCAGAAATCATGGCTATCTCTGTTCAGTATATGACAACAAACACGTGTTTTCTTAGAAAAGGCGTAATAGGATTTTAGTTAAGTTTTATTCAGTTTCGAGCTCCCTCCAGATGAATCAAACAATATCTCATCACGAGGTGTTCGTCTGTTGATAAGTGAGATTACGGGATCGGTGGTAAAAAGAAGCCAATTGAAAACGTCTTCCAAGTTGACAATACGGTCGAACTTCCTTGCATGCCGTTCCCAAAATTTCCTTGTGCACTTATTCCTAGTTTGCTGGGCTTCCTCACTCCGCATCCTCAACGTCAATGCAGCAGTCCTGATTATATCGCTTCCGGGTAGTAGTAGCTTATGCATTGTAGGGGACGGCACATACCAATCGAACAATCCACATTACATTCTATATGTATCTTGAAGAAATTGTCAAAATGCTTCTACACGGTGTTCAATAAGTTCGGATACACTTTCAAAATTTGTTAAAAAAATGAAAACATGTTTTTTTATTTTTTGGATTTATGTTATTGAAAGCTATGTTTACAAGGAACGTTTACAACATTTCTCTTGGAATGACCCCCCCTTTGTACTCCTTAACGAGCTTCAAACGTTTCTCGAACGCGTCGCAGGCGGCACGCACGGACTGCATGGGCATTTCGTCCCAGATTTTGAGAATTACCGTCTTGAAATGATCCAAAGTGCTGACCTTGTATTCGTTCAGCTTCGCCATCATATAGGACCAAACAAAAAAGTCGAGAGGATTCAAGTCCGGGGAGCTGGGAGGCCACAAAGTTTTGTCCAGAAAGTCGGTTAAATTGTCCCGACACCAGGCTTGAACCACATTTGCCGTATGGGCTGGTGCACCGTCCTGCTGGAACACGTAGTGCTCATCGCCGTAGAGGCTTCGGAGACTGGGGGCAACAACCTTTTCCAAAACCTCAGTTTTGTAGTACGCCGCGTTGATTTTGACGTTTTTTCAATAAACACCAAGGGTAGCTTACCACGTTTGCATACTGCCCCCAAACCATCACCGACGCGGCACTTTGGAACCGAGGGATGTTTATATTGGATTCAGGAATGCTGTCCCTCGATGGCGCCCACACCCGGTCATTTTGCACATTGTGCGGCTGCTGCAGCACGAACAGTTTCTCGTCCGAAAAAACAAACTCTGACCAGCGTGCCGAGAGGATCCTCTTAGCTCGATCCAACCGCTTTTTGCTGGTAGCCTCCGAAACGCCATGGACCTTACGTTTTTTGTAAGGCCTGAAACCAAGGTCCTTGGTGAGTATGGTGTGAGCGGTTCCAATGGAAACGTTGAGATCTGCAGCCGTTTTCCGGATTGAGCGGTTCTTTTTGCGCCGAATTCGCTCCCTCACGATCTTGATGACCCGTGGCGTCCTCGCTGAACGCGGCCGACCGGATCTCGCACGGTCATTGGTCGAGGACGTCTCCGGTATCGCCTGATGGTCGTGTAGACAAAGTTCCGCTTGACCCCATGCGATTTCAGCAGCCGGAATATATCGCCGGGTCGCTCACCGTTCAAAAAACGCTTAATTACGAAGTCCCGATACTCTTTCATCGCGCGTAACAAACGAACAACAACTAACAGAATGTCAACACCGCGCACATTCGGTAGCGTATGAATGAAGCTAAAGCTGACACCAATACCAATGCAGAATATGTACATGGCGCATACCTACGCAATGATGAAAACTTGTATTCGAACTTATTGAACACCGTGTACATCAATTTCTCGGTTCAGGTTGACGACTTTCAGAAGAGTTGCGAATTTCGATAAAAAGTTTTTATCGAGCCCTGTGATTTCGGCAACTGTATTTACTTCGCTGAAAATTTCGGCGAACTATGTTTCCATCATTCGAAATGCCTCCTCCTGGAAGTGGCTCATCGAGTCTCAATCCCAATATTTCTTTGGCAGCCTGCCGGATTGAAATCGGGTGGTCCTTCAAGATCGCATTGTCCTTACTGACACACCAAAAAGGCTTTGGAAATGTCAACCGATAGCATTGATTCAGCATTGACTCCATTGTTCGGATTTAAGCGTGAAGAGGAGAAAACAAATGCTGAAATATAGCTGGGTCCTCCCTTAGCTCAGTCGGTAAAGGCGTGGCTATAAAGCAACACCATGCTGGAGGTGGTTGCGTTCGATTCCCGATCTGGTCTAGGAATTTTTCGTTAAGGAAAATTTCTTGACTCCCTAGGCATAGTGTATGATTGTACTTGCCACACAACAAGACAAGACGATACTGAAGATGGTAGCTCATTATTCCAAATCACTTATCCCTACCCTCGTCAAGAAATACCTTTTTATATCTTTGAAAAACAAATTTTTGTACTGAAATGCAATTTTATGCTGAAGTTTTGTATAATACCAGGGTTGTCTTCCAAATACCCTGATACTGCATTTGTAATGTTTCTGCAAATAAATCCAAGAGCCACCATCTCACGATGTTTACTATTAAAAAAAATAGTTACCGTATAAGTCACTCTTGCGTTTACTGCAATTGTATAAATTACTTTTATACAAATTGTAGTACAACAAGTTTGCACCAAGTTCTCAGAAGTAACCAAAGCTCTAAAATCACAAAATTCCATTCAAACCTCATGTCCGCTTACTGGTCCGCTGTACATTGGTATATCAAAGTACAGAGAATAAAGAAAAATGGGATGAAAGATGGGTGACCATCTTTTGTTTTTCATCAATATCACACATAAAGATATCATATTGTAGCTCTTAAACAGAAGTATAGTATCAAAACTGGTCTAAATTTCGTCTTCTTAGAACCAAGAACAATCAAATTTAAACACCCTGACTACCCTGTTACAATCAACGCAACAATTCACCATCATCGACGTCGATATTTCCAATAGAAAAAAACAATTCCCATCCCTTATCTACTCACGTGTTCGATAACATCCTCGCAAAAACAAGCAAATCATAATGTGGGAAAAATGCACCACTCGATCGTTTCTAATCGGTTGACTGGCACCCACCTGGAAGAACAAAGTAGCCCATATGAGCGTGAAACCCCGCAACAAGCGAACGATTGCTTTGATAGCGGAAATTATCGGCATGTTTGCCTGCTCGCTGTAATCATCAATAGTGATTTAATTATACGGTTCGAACAATCCAAAGTGTATGTTTGGTATCTTTCGATGTAACATCAGTATAATACGGCGATGCGTCTGGTGATCGTCGTTTATTTCCCGTCTAGCGGTTGATCAGTGAATTAAGGCTCGATACGGCAGCACTCAATTTCAATCTCAAACTTTTACCGGCTATTGAGAATTTTCCATTTTTATCTTCTCTTAAAATCGAGTAGCTCCTACGAAAACCGGCAAAGCCGACTTTAGCACCAAAATGCGTAAGTAGTTTCTTCTGCCAATGCGAATGGAGGTTCAATGTCGGAATCAATCTCTTAACAGGTATCGTTTCTCTTTTCCTTTTTTTTTTCAGGGGTCCCAACAATGTTGTCGGAGGTGGACGAGTTACCCTCGGTCCAGCTGGGGGACTACACCCTACGGTTCGAGCTGGAAGATCTGACTCCGTTCGGGAAGGAGGTTGCCAAAACTGAGCTCCGTGAGACACCGGAAATCAAAGCCAAAGCCGTCGAGGAGCTGCGAGAGCTGCTGAAAGGTATGTACCTACAATGTTGCTGTGTGGGAGGGAAAAATTCTCATTCAAATGCGCATATGCATATGACATTTTCCCAATGAAATCAGTTGATTGAAAACACGTTTATTTAAATAAAATACAGATCGTATACTGGACGTACTTGTATTATGAATTCAATATACCAGTACGTTGCAGGAATAAATTAATTACGAGTGGAAAGATAACTGCTACCAACAATCATGGCGCGCAGTAGTCTCAAGGTCGTGAAAGAGATGCGTGATTTGATTTCTGTTGAATATTCAATCTTTATGAAGAATGGGAAATTTTTGAAGATAAATCTGCTCTTTTTACCCTTCTTACATCAATAGAAGGGTATTAAGATCGCTTGAAAACTCGACTTTTTATCCGAGGCCCACAGGGCCGAGTGTCATATACCATTCGACTCAGCTCGACGAACTGAGCACATGTGTGTGTGTGTAGTGTGTGTGTGTGTGTGTGTGTGTGTGTGTGTGTGTGTGTGTGTGTCAGTGTGTGTGTGTGTGTGTGTGTGTGTGTGTGTGTGTGCGTTACAAATAATGTCACATCGGTTTCTCAGCCATCTGTGAACCGATTTCAGTTCTGTTGACGGCAAATGGAAGCTACAACACTCCCATAGAACGCTATTGATTTTTTTTTCATTCGGACATTTCGTTACGAAGATATGAACGAAACAGTACTTGACGGCCTATTATAATAGTAATCAAACAGTTTAGTCTCCGATTACATACTGAGCTATTTGTGTACCGATTTTGGTTTTGATGCCAAATCAAAGCTATAACATCTCCTAATAACTGGTCAAAATTTCATTATGATTGGATAATTCTTCATGGAGATATGACCAAAACAATACCTGAGAGCACATAATTGTGAGATGAAAATATACTCGTTGCAGTGCAAAACCGAACAAGACCAATCACACCAATCGATGCCGCTTGCATTCTATTGTGTCACATCTGGTGCGTTGCATCAATCGATTGGCTCGAGTGGTCTGGTTTTGAACTGCAACGAGTATATTCGAAAATTACACAAAATCTCCATTTACTATTTTCAACGAACATGTACTTATTAAGCATCTTGAATCAATATCGATAATCAAAATTGACACTTAGCATTGACAAATAGTTCACTTTATAAACTGAATGTATGGCATATTGAATATTTCTGAATCTTCTTGGTAGTTCTGATGAAAATATGTATCCAGTACAGTATTGCCCACATTTGAGTTTGTAATTCTGGTGAAGTGTAAGAAGGGTTCAGTCTCACCATCGGTGGATTAATGCGGGTTTTTTAATTACACTTCGAGATGACATCCGTCAATAATCCATGCAACCACCAGAGAGACGTTTCTTTTTAATTTGTAACAAAATGTTCACTGCTCTTTAAATTGTTTTCGTACAATGCACGAATGTCCTTTCTTTGTCATCAAAAGCTTCGTGCTTCTGATAGTTGCGCGTCTGCCATTGATTACAAAGGAAGCTTCATAGAACGTACATATCAGTTTCGATGTAGAAAACAACGAATAGATTCGTTAGTCCCACCTTCGATTTCTTGATATAAACTAAAATTAATTTTCAGTGTAGTGACTATGTGACTATAAAGTTAAAAAGTCGATTTTGAAAATACAGCTCTCAGCTTGTGAGGGAATATTTTAAGTTGAATATTGGAAGCATAATAGAAATCTTCCATTTTTCAAAATAATCAGTAAAAATATCTAAATTTTTTGTAGCGTCCTGGATATAACACGAAGACTTTTTCCTTTACCTGAAATGACTGTTCTATCAGCAAAGCAGGCTTTGTGCCAGCCCTACGGTAAATTTGGATGATCTGAAGTGAAAATGTTATATAATATTGGTTCAAGAATGTTACCCTTAGAAACACCTGCTCTAACAGACAATTGATCAGATTTAGAATTCTGATAACTTACTTGCAAAGTTCAATCAGTTAAGTAGTTTTGAACTAATTTCATGCGGAAAATTGAACTTTTTTAGTTCCGCAAACAAATCAACAATCAATGTGAAACATGCGATATGAAATTTGTTCACTTTTGTAGAATCTGAAGCCGCTGATCAAACCTTCATGCCAAACACTGCCGAATGCTATTTCTATGTCTAGAAGTGTGACTCCAGTGGAGCAGCCTTCAGCTTTGTTTGAACGAAATAAATTTGTAATTCTCAAGAATTCATGTGTAATTGAATGCCCATGGTGAAATCCAAACTTTTCATTAGGAAAAAATGAATTAGAAGCATCATTCTATTCGAAATTATTATTTCAAAAATTATACTTATTGAAGAAAGCAAACGGCTTGGTCGGTAGCTTGAAGTTTCTGCAGGATTTTTGACCGACTTCAAATAGGTACGACTTTTGATTTTTTTTTTCCATTTATCTGAAAAGTACGCCAAACTAAAACATCGGTTAAACAATTTTACCAAGAAAGGCACTCTCACGGTGATTTTTGATGAGCATATAGAAATTTCCATCATCACCTAATGCTTTCATATTTGGTAAAAAAAAAACATTGTTATAATTAGGCATGAGAAGAAAAAAAATCGATTTCATTCCAACTTTATTGCTTATCTTGACAGATACGCGTATTTAGTCTAAAAAGTGCAGCCTTCTTCAGTGTCGTGTACTTATAACTTGACTGAAAGAAAACCTTCGCCGCCTGCCGTATATATACTATTTTTCCAAACTAGTTATAACAATGCGCCCTTTCGAATAAGCACTCCCCCGTAAACGCGGTGTAAGATCTTTTTATGCTCATGTCGTTCCCTCGTTGTTTACTAAGTCAGCCGCATCGACAACATACAATGTATTCATACAGACATTTGATCATGCATACAGAGATCATACAGATTACAGACATTATACATAATCTCACCTCAACTTGTTTTTCAGCATCGATAAAAAGCGATTTTCAACATTTTTTTCCATTAAAGCACCTTAATACCAAATTTAAAACCCTTATACAGACAAATACAGACATTTCTAGGAGATAGATACAGACTTTTGAAAAAAGTATCTGGCATCCCTGATCAGCAGATGCAAAATCAAAACAAAGCAGTGCAGTGGAAGAATGTATGCATGTTCCAGCCGTTCTGGTATGCAGATTTCTCTTCATGCATTCCAGGACAACCCGGTTACGTTAATAAGGTTGATTTCCTGTTTGTTTTTATATTCACATCCGATCCAATTACAATCAAACTTCGTTCGGATCGTTCCCAAAATGTATTATAATGTCTTCCTTAACAGATTTCGGAGATGAACAACAACCGCAAGAACGGATCCTTCAGCACTGGTTGGCTCAGGCGGTTTTTGTTTTTGTCGGTCTTCGGGTGCAAAAACAGACATCACACTGACGTTTCTCTTTGTCAATATTGGCAATTCAAGTTGAGTTCAAAAATGTTACAAGTTGAAATGATCGCAAATTACGTTTGCGATCCTTGAAAAACACACGAGTATGTTATCTTTTATCGAACAATTTTGCTTAAGTTTCGGCACAAACTAAAACAAATCAACTCTTGCTAGCAACACGGACACATCGTCAACAAAGTGTCATTTCGACTAATCAGAAATGGCCTTTTCTGACAGCAAATTGGTTTCATTATTCATTAGCAGCTGGCATGACCCGCCCTGTAGGCCGCAGGAAACAAAATAAAGTTCACTCGTAGGAGACTGCCGAGAGTCGATATATAACTGACGCGCATATGATGCAAAGAGAAGAAACTTGGCTCTTTCAGTTTACACGAATGGTCTTGTAATTTAAATAACAATTTATTAGTTTACTTTGATTCTATCGTTATATATAGTTATATTTAATTCTATCGTTATATATCGTTTGTAAGAATCATAAGTGTTGTGTCCAATCTCGCGTCGCGTTTCCATAAGTACTTTGAATGACTCGTATTATTGTTCATAACGGATATTTGAAATACACTAAATATGTGATTATTACTTCAAATTGCTGCTCCTGTAGCTAAAGCTGGAACGCTGCTACATGAACGAAAATTTAATAGAGCTGGCTCGTTTATGACTGTTTTTCGGAAAGATTTTTTTTTGTTAACTAACTTCAATCTTCTATCAGAACATGCTTCTTACCCGAGAAATACACATTTTGTGTCCTGGAAAGTGTGAGCTGTTTAGTGGAATACCTGTAACTAGAAAATGAGGAGAAAGATTAGTAATTTCCCATTAATTCTAACTACCTTTATTGCTTATCTTGACGCGTATTTCGTTTACAATCTGCAGACTTCTTCTTTATTGTGTAATAATACTTGACTGTATAAGTTATAAGATTATTAGTACATAACACTGAAGAAGTCTGCACATTGTAGATGAATTACGCATATCTGTCAAGATAAGCAATAAATGTAGTTGGAATTAAATGGAATTACTAATCTTTCTTCTCATTTTCAAGTTACACATTTTGTGTTTAAGTTATTTAATTATAAGTTTGGTTGAAATTTGTGTTTCATTTGTATGAGAGCCCCTCCTCCAGATGGAGAGGGGTCTCAAATCACCTTAACCTTCCAGAGGAAGAAGGAGTCTCAAACAATCATAAGAACTTTCCCCAGCCCCAAAAACCCGTGTATACACATTTTCTCGCCGATCAGTTCAGAAATTATAAGGATCAGACAGACAGACAGACATTGAAACCCTGCCTCAAAAATTCCCATATGTCAAATGTGGCTTCACTTGCTTGATTAGTTCTTAAGTTCTGCCGAAATTTGTGTTTCGTTTGTATTGGAGCTCCTCCCCCATTTCTGAAGGCGATCACAATAGAAACATTCCCAAGTAACAATTTTAGTTTTATTCCAGCCGTATAGCACTCCTTCCCGTCTTTTGATAAAACTAAATTCAAAACTGTTTTGTTCACCAACACCTCCTTTATGCTTCTTTCAAGCCGAAATGTGTACAGTGTGGCCAATTCTATAGACGGTTGTGAAAACAAATTAATAAAACCTTTACAAGGCCATAAATATTTTGGAAATGTTCTAGTGAACGATGTTATGACCACTTGAGAACGTCCATAAAACCTTTTGGCTGCCATCAAAACCAGCATAGGGCCAAATGGCCACAGCTGTCAAACTTCACGGTGATTGGTAGTGGGTTTTTGTTGTTCTGCTTTGTTCGATTCATTTAACAGTAAATTTACCCTTAGTTCTCGAGTTACGTAGAAGTATGTGTTTCATTTGTATGGGAGTTCCCTCTTCCAGAGCAGTGGGGGGGGGGGTCTCTAACTATCATAAGAACCTTTCCCGGCCTTAAAAACCCCTCTATACAAAATTGTTCGCCAGTCGGTTCAGTTTTTTCCGAGTCTATAAGGTTCAGACAGAAATACATTTTTATATATGTAGATGATAGATAGTACCCGAGCAAAGGTTTATATTAAATTGATAACAAAAAATATATTACCAGGTTATCATTGATTGATCGCTGAACATGTTATCATTGAGGCTGAATAAAGAACCAAAATAAAAGAATGAATAACAAAAAATACACCTTGAATATCATAATAATAGCTTATTTTATAATCAGTGAGAAGATCTTGATAACAAATCCTGCATGTTAAGCAAATTTATTGAAAAAGTTTCAAATTTTGTTATCAATTTGTAATCAAATTCTCACGCTAATATCTGATTTTTTATTATTTTTGTATCAAAATCAAAATTTCTTTATCAAATATGGTGGTAAAATTTATAATTTTTTATTCAATTAGTAACGGTCGTTAAAAATGTTATATTCAAAATGATAAAATATGATAACAAAATTAGCTAATTGAGATAATTAAATTTGTTAAGCGAAAACAGCTGAAATCAAAACGATATATGGGATAACAGAACTTGTTATTTATAAGATATCAGCTTGTTATTTTCATTTATTAGGGTATACAATGAACGCAAATTTTGCCTTCCCTTAGTAATTTCAAATCAAATATTTTGCCCCATTTCAATAACCAATGAGATTGATTTTTAAAAGGCTTTTCAGGACGGATGTGGAATCGTAAAATACATATTTGATTTGATTCTATTTCCCTTATTTTTCGTTCGACTATGCATGTGATCCAGTGGAAGAAATTATGTATTCTCCATTTTAAGAATACTTAACAAATGCGATATTATTTACATAGTCATCTTTATTTGTGCTCCACAAGCAAGGTAGCAAGCATGTCACCCAAATGTCATCGGGCATCAATTAGTTGAAAGCGGAACTGTGAAGCGATCAAAAAATATTCCACGGAAATTCCATTGACGTCTTCCGACCCAGCAAAGTCCCATGCCATGTGACAGACACCGCATACGAGTTATATTGAATATAAACACGTTGTCCGATCATTTTGAGATTGAGATCATTACTCAACAAACACCGAGAGAACGCATCATTTGTCATAAAAGCCGCCGTCCCAGTCGCTCCCTACGTGTTATGTATGCTTCTAATGACTAATGGTAGCACTCGGGTTAGCAATTACCGACCAAACATGGCAATGCAAAAAAAAAAATTAACCGAAGACTTCGTTTATAGTTATTTACTAGCGTGTTCATGTTGATTAACAAAACCTCAACTGATGAATGAGCTTCACAACTTTCAGTTCAATGACCAGCCTGCTGACGCACCTCAAATCAATATGCCTATCTAGTTAAATACACAGAACTGCGCTGGAAATGACAGCCCTGACACAGCACAAAATCCGAAACTTTGACCGTGAAAAAATGTTCGTGTAAATGGAAGAAGAAAGCACAAGTACTTCTGTGTATGTACACAGCCTACTACAACGCACTGAGCCCATCGTGTGGCTCGAACTAGTTCACGGCATGCTGCTTTTGTTGCCTCCGCTCACAGTGCTAAGTGATTGCAGGCTGCGACGGCCGCCGCATGACCTTAGCATTTTTAATAAAGCGAGCAATTCTGGCTAGATGGTAGCGTTGTTATCACAGCTAAATCACTCGCTAATGATCGGATAGGGGATGCAAAACTCGAAGTGACTTGACTGCGATGGGTGGTTTAGCCATTCTGTTACACACCGGTTGCCTACAGGTTGTTGAGAGGGAACCTCATCCATCAATCATGTCTCATGTCTAATGGCGTACCGTAAAATTAATTCCCATCGCGTACTGGAAATTCGTGATCTGCCCATATTAATTGTCCGTTACTGTTTGATCTTCCCGTACAGGTCAAAATGAGCTGGTGGTTCCCCTGGACAATGACGACTGGATGGTGCGATTCCTACGGCCGTGCAAGTTCTACCCGAAAAGCGCTTTGGAACTGGTAAGTTTTTGACTGTAAATGTGGTCTCGTCAGTAATAAAATTAATTGAAAAACACAGTCTTGTTCTAAAAATTTTGCTTTATCTCTCCGAACAGATCCAACGCTACTATCAGTTCAAGGTCAAACACTGGGACATGTACCTGGATCTGAGCCCGTCCCGCGAGGCCAACATCTTCAAGCAGAACATCCTGGCCGTTTTCCCCAACCGGGACCAACTGGGCCGCCGCATTCTGCTGCTCGAACTGGGCAAACCATGGAAGCACAAGGAAGTCACGCTGGACGAGGTCTTCAAGGGTTGCGTTCTGTTCTTGGAGGCGGCCATGCTCGAGCCGGAAACCCAGGTCAACGGTGCGGTCGTCATCTTCGACATGGACGGCCTGACCATGCAGCAGGCGTGGCAGTTTACGCCTCCGTTTGCAAAGCGCATCGTCGACTGGCTGCAGGACGCCGTGCCTCTGCGTATCAAGGGAATCCACATCATCAACCAACCAAAAATCTTCAACGTGGTGTTTGCCCTGTTCAAGCCGATTCTTCGGGAAAAACTACGCGGTCGTATCGTTTTCCACGGTACTGACCGTGAGTCCTTGTACAAGCATATCTCGCAGGAATGTCTACCACCGTGCTACGGAGGAACCGTCAATGCTCCGCGCGTCGTGGGAGATCAGTGGTACGAATTGCTGCTCAAGTGCGACGACGAATACACCGCCATCAACAAGTACGGCTACATCAAGCAGATGGACGAACTTAGAATAAAGAAGAACAAAAAGAAGTGAAACTCAATTCATGTAGTAAGAGGAAAAACGACAATGGTAACAGAAATGTGATCAACAACCAGACTAAGTAAATCAAAATTGTTAAGTTGTTAGGTTTTTAGGTTCTTATTCTTGCACACGCATGATCCTTGATCACACTAGTGGAAGATTTTTTACTCGAGCTCAATCATTCCTATGCTAATATGTGCATAAAATAGGTAACATAATTTATTATTAACATATTAACAAACTTTGTACGGCTCTCAAAAACAACTGTGTATAGCTATTAGCGAGTATTTATACTTACTTACTTAAAACCGTGCCGGAAATCAAAGTCACGGCTAGTTATAAGGGTTAGGTAAGGAAACAAAGCTGAAAATATGGTGAATCTATGCAAATGTGCTTAAGATTAAGTTTTTACTATGCTCTTAGGTTTAAACATGGTGTTTTACTATACTGCTAGTGTACCACCGATTTTTATATTTTTACAAACACAAATTAACAGTTTGTATTGTTGAAACATTCGCGTACTGTAAATAGATTGGGCAAACCAAACGGAGATAGAAATTTTCTAATGATAATGTTATTCGCTAGAATGGATTAAAATCAGTTGTGTATTTGAAAGAATTTCCTGTTTTGTTTTATTTTATCAAGAAGAAGCCTAAACTTTAGATCATATTGAAATGGAAACGGTAATACAGGCATTCAACCTGTATTCCGAGTTTAATTTGTCCCGACCTTTTCCCGATGTATTTGATTTGTATCCCGAGTTTTCCCAGGTAAGAGAATTTGCAACTTCAACAGGTTGTCCACCTTAAAATTACAACACACGCAAGTAACTATAAGTTTTTTGCCTTTAGGGTAAAGTGTTTGAAACTTTGGGTAATTTTAGTTCTGTATTTATTGTTTACATCCTGTAAGTTCCATTCAGGGCTGCCAGATTTACAGATTCATCTGTATTATACAGGTTTTTTAACGTCAATACAGACGTGATACAGGTTACAGGTTTGATACAGGTTCTTAAACCATAATACAGACTAATACAGATTCCCATTAAATGAAAAGAAAAAAATACCATAAGATTATTTTGACTTCGTTTTTTATGAATTTAGACTGTATTGTGAATGAAGGAGCTGAGGCGTTAGCGTTACTATTTGCTCAAACCATACTTTTTTCGGTGGGGTGGGACTAATACGACGATTTTGTCAACTCTCCAATGGTGTACCGGTTCGGTTTCCGCGTTTTTGATTTGAACCTTGTTGCGCAAGAAACATGATGAACAAAGTTAATCCGTCGATATATCCGCTACTAAAGCATGTCCCTGAACTTTATGATCCCGAGGAACTCCAACTTATTGATCACGAATTTAGAGAAATTCAGAACATAACAGTCAAATGGAACCACAAAGAAATAGAGTCAATAGGTGGTCCTGAATACTGGAGCGAAGTTTTGTCTACGCGTAGGATGGGAGGAGAGTGGGCGTTTCCCCTCCTGCGCAGGGATGCCAGATATTTTTATCAAATGTCTGTGATAAAAATTTGAAATGTCTGGGAATGTCTATAAAAGTCTGTAATTTTTTTTTTAGGAAATTAGAATTCTTTTAACGAAAAGACGTAATAAGAGAGCGAGTTATGTCATTATCGCTATTTGTGTGATTATGTTAACATGTCTTGGATTGTATGCAACCTTACACTATTGTTTCATATTTTTATATAGGAAATTTTTTTTTCCCTGTAACGCTCTTTCCAGTTTTGTATTTTTAAATCAAAATTTAGTTTTCATTTGATAAATTCAACAGACTTTTTTTTTATTTTTGAATATTTTTTTTTTTTGAACAATGACTATTGATGGTGTGTACCATATAGTGTCATCATCACTCATGATCATCAATATCATTATGGTCATATGAATGATTTTTGTATAGACTGCGTCAGTGATTATCCTTTAAATTTCAGGGAAACTCTCTCCTGATCTTCTGCAAGGCTCTTCACTTTATTCTGGGAAGTTTCCTCCTGAACTTAAGGCAAACTTCCTCATGAACTTCTTAGCAGTCACTCCTTATTTTCTTCGAAATTCACATTTAAGAACCCAACCTTACCTTCCAGAAACATTCGGTTTTTTATCATTAACATAGTTACTTTCTAAAGCTTGCTTCAGATAGAATTGGAACAAAAACAATTGCCTGTGTTTCAGTTATTTATTATTGAATTCAAGATCTTTTTTTATACAAATGTAGCGTTTTCTTCATACTTTTAAGAAAAAATACGGATAAAATTATTCGTCACGGTTTCGAAGGAATTCTCGAATTTTTCCTGTAACACAGCTCATTAGGCGGCGCACACCTTCTTCGTCCATCGTTTTAGCTATCTTGTTCCACCAGGTCTTCATCTGATTGATGTCTTTGACAACCTTTCCCTTTGCCTTGAGTCTTCTCTTCATGATTGCCCAGTATTTCTCAATAGGGCGGAACCGGGGGCAGTTGGGTGGGTTAAGGTTTTTCGGAACAACCTGGACCCCTTTCTCTGCTTACCATTCTTGAACGACTTTGCTGTAATGACAGCTTGCCAAATCTGGCCAAAACATTACGGGATGGTTATGGGATCGAATGAACGGCAAAATTCGTTTTTGGAGACACTCTTTTTGGTATAGTTTCGACGTCATTGTCTTATTTGTAACGATAACTTTCGTTTTTTTGCCACAGCTGCAAATGCCCTGCCAAATCATGAATTTTCGTGCAAATTTGTCGTCAAAACAAATTTAAATTTGGCTGGAACATCCCCCCGAGCCGTTGCCAAGTAAAATTTTGGACCTGGGATTTGCCCGAAGTCAGCCTTGACATAGGTTTCATCGTCCATCAGAAGACACCCGTCGAACTTGGTCAGCACCTGGTCGTATAGCTTCGGAGCACGGATTTTGGCCACACTATTCTGTTTTATGGTCCGATTTGGCTGTTTGCTAGCTCGATACGACTTGATTCCTTCCCGGAGTCGAATTCTCCTCACGGTACTATGGGCAGCACCGAATTTTCTGGCCAAATCACGGTTCGACAGATTGGGATTCCTCTTAATCGTCTTCAAAATCTTACCGCAGTTTCCGATCGACAGTTCCACTCCGACGATTGGCTTGAGGCTTCCGAATCGTCGTCAATGTTTTCCTTATACCGTTTGATAGCACCATACGGTATTTCTGGGCAATTTCAGCTGTTTAGCTAGCCTAGTGCAAGACCACAATGGATTTTCCAAATAACCGTACAATTTTCCCTTCTTTCGGCTTCCATGTTGATTATTTACAAAGTACAGTCGATTTGCGGAACGTCAAAAATACATAAGTGAAGCTGACAAAATTCCGACACGTGGGCATCGAACTTCCAAATCCGTCCACCAGGAGCGCCACAATATGAGCAAAAGTTTGTTCCAATTCTAAATGAGTAAGCCTTAAACTTCTGACAAGTCCCATCCTGAACTATGAAGAAAGTTTCTGCAAAACTTTGAGAAAGTCTAGGGTTTTTTTTTCATTAGGGCGAATCTACAATTGAGAGACTTTCTTTGATTACTTTCTCTTTCATTCATATTCCATTCAGCGTTGCGTTTTTCATTTAACTATTTGTAGAATATGGTAGCCAGCACTGTTGTGTTTCTATATGTACTAAAGAATCCCTCAAAAGATTTATAATGGCGCTGTAACAAATGAAAGAGAGCGAGAAAGGAGGAAGTCTCTCATTGTTAGATTCGCCGCTGAAAAAAATCTAAGTACTCTTCAGATTTTTTTGGAAAATCTTCATAGACAAGTTCTTTTCTGAACTGCCAAAATATTCTCTTCTGAACTTCAACCATAACTTCTGAATTTTGTGAACTTTGCGCAGTTCTCATTCTGAAATGCTGGAATGTTTGATTCGGATCTTTAGGGAAGCTCTCTAGCACTTCTTGGTAGTTCCAACTGAACTTTTGGTCTCTCCACAACTTCTGAAAAGTCTTCTTGTGAACTTCTGAGAATTCTTTACTGATATTTTTTTAAGTACTTCTTCACCCCTACAGGTAGTGCTCTCTCAGGTAGATTTCTTCCTGAAATTCGGGAAGTTTTCCTGAGCTTATTTTTTCCAAACTCTGATTGGTCCCATCCGGCACTGCGAGAAAATTTTATTCCAAATTTTTTAGGAAAATTCCATATATTTGTTCTTTAAGTTTCTTTCTGGACTTACAGAAGTCCTCTTCTCCCTTTTGAAGTTTACTCCAGAACTTTTAGAAGTTTGAACCGGAACTATAGGGAAATTCGTGTTCAAATTAGATGGAAGTATCCCCAATGATCCTGGAAAGTTTCATTCTTTTCTCCCTGAAGAATTTTGAGAAATCTTTATTCTGAAATGCCGAATGTTCTCGTCTGAGCTTTGGAAAAGCTGCCAAGCACTTCTAGGAAGTTCCAACTAGCATTTCGAGCTTCTTCCGAAACTTCTGGGCAGGTATTTCCTGAAATTGAAACAGTTCTTTCCTAAATTTCTATGACACGCATTGTCCTGAGGATTTTGTCCCCAGATTTTTGAGAAATTATAGATAGTGCCCTTCTTCGTTAGCTCCGTCTAAAATTTTTGGGATGTTTTTTTTTGAACTTTTAGAGATTCAATCTTGAATTCTAGGAAGAACTTCAAAACGTCTGAAAAATTCCAAACTCCAAAGTCCTCTCCCCTTCACTTCTTCCTGAAGCTCTGATAAGTCCTCTCCTGATTATTTGGGGAAGTTCTGTCTTGAAATTCTGATAAATATGATCTACAACATCGGTAATGAAGTTTCTACCTGATCATAGGAGATATTTTTTCCGAGGAAGTCTCTAAGTTTTTCAAATATGATATGTTTTGTTGTGAACCTTGATTTTCGTTGTGACTTAATAGCAATGGACCAATATTAATATTCAATGCTTTGACAGTAATTTTTCGCATGGGTTTGAACACGCACGTTACCCTCGGAAAGGGCCTATACAATACTTATCTCCCGGCGCATTGTGTCTCCAAGTGGTCCACCGCTTTCGTTTCTTCAAGAATTTCTACTTTAAATGATACCTACGATATTTTAAAACATTTCAACAAAGTGTCTTACCGTATCTACTATACTGCGTTTAAATACTATACTGCGTACGTTTTAAATCAGAACTTCATAGAATACCTTTATTTGAAATGTAAAAAATATTTCAAATGTCTGTAAAAGCCTGCAACATAAATAAAATGTCTGCTAAATGTCTGCATCGTTAAAAAAATCTGTAATAAAAATGAAAAGTCTTCAAATTTACAGACATGTCTGTAAATATGGCATCACACTCGTCAGCAGCGGTTGAGATATTTTTTTCGACATACAATCTCAACAAAACGAAGGTTAAAAACAGCCCCAATGAAAGGAATCCTGGCAGCTAAAGAATACTTAAAGACCCACCCAGGAGTCGTCGAAGTTACAGCTGAGGCTAAGAAGCGATTTACCAAAATCTTAATTTAATTATACAATAAATAATATATATTTTTAATTTTACAGGCATTGCCATGTGATGCTTCAAAAGCTACCTAATCGTTTATATTCACTATATGCAGATTTTTTTTTACGCAAGCAATATTCTGTTTCACGTTATTCCACTCACTCGATGCAATCAATGAAAGGATTCATTTAACGTTATGTAAAACATTAATAACATTCTCCAAAAAGCCAAGTATGGTGGTGAATTAACTAGGTTTTGAGAAGCACTATTTTTATAATTCAACAGTATAGAAGCGTTATATATTATAATCCAACGAGTAAATTGTTTGAAGCAATCTTCTAGGTTCTTATACTTTGTTTATAGTTCAAAACTGCATCTTGATTACTATGTATTAGTGTAAGTTAGTGTCAATCACGCGTCTCTTTTTAGGTTAATAAAGTTATACGACTCACAAACGTATATAAACCCATAAAAAGAATAATATTATTCAAAGCTCCCATTTTTATTTCGATACAGACATATACAGACTTTTTTATCAAGTAGATACAGATATTTTATAAAAGTATCTGGCAGCCCTGGTTCCATTGGAAAGTGCAAAACAGTTCTTGAAATGGAATGAGCGATAGATTCGCGATGGAAGGTCGCACGGGTAATTCGAAAATTCAAATCTTTCGTATTGTGCCATAGCTATTCTGTTTGGTGCACGCCACCATAAGTCATTCGAGTTCGTTTCGAGTCCAACACAATTCTGAGTTGATCTTAAAGTTCGTGAACATATTGCGTTCGCCTGCCGTATATGCAACATCAGCGACGCAACAATTGCTACACATGTGCATCCCTAAAGGCGGATGACTGTTCTTTTGCAGGCATAGGAAGCAACTCAAATTTAAATTAAAATAATTCTACTACATTTTGATTATCGAGTTTTTCAGTCAATTGCAATCAGGTGGGAATAGGGATGGAAAGTTAGTGTAACCTTTGCTGTTTAGGGATCGTGCTTACCTCTGTATCCCCGCAAAGGTCACAGGAACAGGGTGGCCACACAATCTTAATATAAAAATTCCCGCATTTTTCCCGCAGTTAATATATATTACTCGTAGCTAAATCTCTGAGCTCCCAAACTTTTTCCAATTAGATTTACCACCAGACACTTTCCATATATTTAAAATACGCCTTGTGCGACAGGATGAGCCAATTCTATAAATATTGTAAAATTTGGTAGCTCCTTATTGGTTCTAGCCAAAATTTGTCCAAACCATTGTCTTTTCTCTGGAATCCGGCAAACAACGTCAGACGGCATTGAGCACAGCTGCCCAAATTTTTCTTTCACCATGTCTTAACCAGGGCTGGCAAATGTCATTTTCAATGAAAAATGACCTTTGATTTTTACCGAACTATGTTTGAAAATCTCATCGGGCGAGAAAACGTTGATGGAGATTTTCTTTCAAATCTCATCGAATTTTTCGTCATGACAACACGTGACAGTGTTTTGGTCATCGCTATTACAAACACATTTATTGATATAATAGTAAGTTTCATAACAGGACTTGACATTAAACGTCCACTCTGTCGATTGCATATTATTGCTTGGCTAATTTTAGGTAAACTATTAAGAAATTCGTAAAACAAAATCACATGAGACAAAATCTCATGACTGCATGATGGTGTGAGAATGACAAGAAATCTCATGATAGTTCATTTCTTCTCGTGACAATGAGATTGCCTATTTTTTCATTGTCAAATGATATCCGTGAGATTTACCAGTTCTGGTCTTAACACCCTTACAAACGCAATTCGCCTAACTTCAAACACATTCGCCACCATATGAAAGATAAGTTCATTTCTGGCCTCACCTGTTACAGCCGTAGCCGTGTAGCCAGATCTTCTAAGGGCATCTTCAACGGTGGTTCAAATCGTGGTTTGGATTTATTTGTTTAGACCAAACGCAAAAACATCGCTGCATCGCTGGTGTTTGTAAATTTTGTTTTATACCGGATCTATTTTGCATCATTTCAGAACTTATTTTCAGAAGTTTCTTACTGAACGCACTCTTTAAAAATTTAATTTAATGAGCTTCGGAATATCTATGAAGATTGGGTGGAAATATCTATAATGAACATGCCAGAAGTTGATTAAACTTCTCGGCAGTTGAATAAAATAATTGGAAGTTTCCAGATAATCATGAAGTTTGCTCGCAGTCTTTCGAGAAGAGAAATGGTGGAACTTTAGAAAAGTTCATTGAATTGCCGAAAAATTATTAACGTTTCTGGAAACTTGAATGAACTTCCAAAAAGTTTGCAGATCTTCCATGGAATAGGAACAACTTTCTGGAAATGACGGGAACTTAGAAAATCAGATTTCACTTCCCAAAAGTTGTTTTAACTTCCAGCAGGTACATACTCTGTGATAAAAAGCAGAATATCACACATATTTAAATAACTTACGAGAAATTGAAAAAAATAATCTTAGAATTTCTGTGGAACAGTCAGCATTACCGAGATGTTGTTAAACCGTACAAGAACTTTTTATGATCTCCAAGATTGTGAATAGGTGGAAATTCTATGAAATTGATTAAAAAGCAGTTGGTTTCTTCATTCTCGTTTTGGTTGAGTTCGAAAAACTATCGAGTAGTAAGAAGTTTGAGTTTTTCTTAAAACTTATATACCCTGAACTTTTGGGATGTTTTCGGAACGATTGAAAAAATTCTCGATCACCTGGAAAGATCCCTGAAGTTCTAGGAAGCTCCCCAAACTTATGGAAAAATCCTTTGAATGAATCCTAGAGGATTTGAGCTGTTAATTGGAATACCTGCAACTAGAATTTAGAAGAAAAAATTAGTATTTTCCATTTAATTCCAACTACCTTTGCTTATCTTGACAGATACACGTATATCGTCTACAATGTGCAGACTTCTGCAGTGTCTCGTACTAATAAGTCGAATTATTAGTACGAGACACTGAAGAAGTCTGCACATTGTAGACGAAATACGCATATCAGTCAAGATAAGCAAAGGTTGCAATGCTCGAATGCTTGGAAAGTTTCCTGATCTTTGGGGGAGTTTCATGATCTTTGTGAACATTTCCTGAAGTATTGACAAGTTTTTTGAATTCATGAGAAACCCTGAACTTCAAGGAAGTTTCTTGAACTCCTACATGTTCGCTGAACTTCTAATAAGTTCTGTATATGTCTAGCAAGTTTCATGAAATTCTAAGAAGTTCACTAAATCTCTAGGAAGATCCGCAGACTCTTGAAAAGCTTCATGAATTTCTTGACTGTTGTTTATTGGAAGTTTTCTAATTTTCTGGAAAGTTCCTTGAATTTTTGGGAAGTTCTCTGAACATCTTGTGTAGTTCTATGAACTTCTGAAAAATACCCAAAATAATCTGATAAGTTTTGTAAACTTCTGGAAGCCCCCTGAATTTCTGGATAGTTACCTGAACTTCTGTGAAGAACCCTTTACTTTTGGAAATTTCCCTGAACTCGTGGTAAGCTCCTTGAATTTGTGGACAATTCCTTGAATTTCTAGGAAACAATCTGAATTTCAGGAAAGTTGTCTGAACTTCTAGGAAGAACCCTTAATTTCTGGAAAGCTCCCTGATTTTATGGTATGTTCCTTTGACATCAGGGAGAATAGCTAAACCTCGGGATAGTCTAAGTCAATTCTAAAAAGTATACCGAGCTTCTGATAAGTTCCCTGAGTTTCTAAGTGCACTGAATTTACAAGATTTTTTTCGAACTTTTGGGAGATATTTTTGTCCATCAGTTTCTTAACCTTTTCCGATATTGGGAGCGTAGATACTGCGGGCCGTTAGTCTTAAGGACAGATTTGCAAAAATTCCTCAGGGTCACCAACCCCCAAGTTTTCGTCGAGAGAACTAGCTGAGGACATACGCCAACATCCGTTAGGCTGCAGTGCACCTATGTAGCACTAAGGCCAACATATCCAGCTGCATCGCAACAGCTGGAAAAAGTCATCAGTTGACTCTAGTTGTCACATAATGTCTAGGATCATCTCCCTTGGCATATTGAAACGTAGCAAAAAGTGCTTCTTGTCATAGGTTGGCGTGGCGCTGTCTATCACTATCAGCACTATCTAATATCGTTTAAATGAGATGCATGCATTCACACACTCACCACCACTCAAACTAATCCATGGTAAAAAGTTTGCGAAAAATCCTCGGTCTCTAAAAAAACATAACATCTGATCGCTGGATATTGTAAGATTGACAAGATGATAGGTGTTGGTGGGTTTAACAACAAGAAATACTACACCGGTGCGGGGAACGCAAAGTTGGTCCATTTTAGCTGGTTCTTTTTAAGTTTGCTGATGCAAATCAACTATAAAGATTTTAAAATAGACCACCGCTGAAGATGCTCTAAGCGGTACGTTTTGAACAGGCTGAACAATGAAATCGGTGGACCGAGTAAATGACAAAAACGCTACTCAAATCATTTGAAATAGGTGTGAGTATGGTTCCTTCCATATGACAAAAATTCCCGATGACTTTTGAAATTCCCGCCTTTTTCCCGCATTTCCCGATTTTACCGAGTCTGTGGCCACCCTGGGTTTGCGCTCAATTTTGCCGGTTTCAAATCAGTGCTCTATCAAGCAACAGCATTAGATGTTCGAATTAAGGACATACACGACCGAGTCCTTTTCCAATATAAATTCTAGGTTAGAATAATTTTCACTTCAACTGTTTGGAACTAAATATCACAGCTATACCGAAACAAAAAAAAGTTCAAACTGCTAACCAAACTATGCTCCAAAGGAGCAAGCATTTCCTGAAAATATCATGCACGAAGTCTAAATAATATTTGAGATTTGTGCTCAGCAAATCGCGAAGTGAGAGGGATTCGGTCGTGTATGTCCTTAACCGATGACAGTAAATCTCTCTTTTTACTTGATAGTAAGTACATCAATCCAATTAGATTGCATCGGTTATTCAGATCATATAAAATAATAATATTCTATGTCTGCCTGTGGCAACTCAACGTTACTAAATGCCAAGTACCACATTCAGTATGCAATTGGTTTTTATTCACACCGATAGATTTAAGAAATTTCGGTGTCATTAGTTTGCAGGTTAGAATTTGACAAAATATCTCTTCCACATTTATTCCACTAATAGATCATTGCACGATGACGTCATCAATGCAGTTTTGACAGTTCATGGAGCTTGTTTACGTGGACTTAGAATGATTACGGTAAGATCGGTTTGAGATTTTGTGCTCTAAATTAATTACGATGGAAGTAAACCCAACAAACATCGGTGTTGAATTAGAGCTTGTTCAAGCAAATTTGGAGAAGCTATTCAGCTGTTTCTTCTAGAATAGCTAAATAGCTTCTCCAAATTTATTTGAACAAGCTTTTATTCAACACCGATGTTTGTTGGGAAACCACCGAAAAATAGACACCAGTGTTTATTTTTACATCATTTCCTGAAACTAAACGTACCAAAGCCAACTCAAAGTTTCAGAAGAATGGCTGGAATGTTCTGAAAACGATGAGGTCAGTTTTGATATTATTGAGAAATATGAACATAAGCCAAGAAAAAGTTCTATCTAGGCAACGAATAGGCTTGAAATATTTTGAGGGAAATGATAAGAAAACGCGTCACTAGGCCTTCCTAATTATGCTTCTCTGAAAATTGTGTACGATTTTGTGCGTCAAGGTTTATTGACATTTTCAAATGTGTTGAGCAAAGAACAAGTATTCATAATAGTCCATAATACTGAGTCTGAGGTTAAATTTGTGTTTCACAACCCTTTCATATTTATTTTATGTGTCACAACGATGTGCAAATATTTCTATGGAGGAATCCAGGTAACGCAAAAGTGAGGTTAAATATCGTAGATGGTGCTTGTTTAAAATGGTTTTTCGAGCTTTTGAAGCAAAGTAATTGGTGATAAAAAGATAAGAAAATCGACGATAATGACCTTACTGACCAATTCCATACAGTTTGAAAAAATAGCCAGAAAGTTATTATCAATTTCAGTTTTAGATATTACGATGTTTAACCAAACTCTGTGGTTTAACCATAGACTAACTCTAAGACCAGTAGGTCCCATACAAAAACGATTTTTTTCTTGGCTCAGTCAGTACTAGAACATCGTCCCAAGCTCGGTCCCATGCTCAATAATGCACCCCTTATAATGAACTCACATGAACACACTCTCAAATACTCTGTCAAAATAACACAGCAAATCAAAACAAAGGCGCAAATATGTACAGCAAGGTGCTGGCTTCAAGGTGTAATTCGGACCAAGGGGTTCTACAACAGTGAACCAATTTCAAATCGCTAGTTGCATATTGATTGTTGGTTTAACCTTTAACCTTTAACCTTAAGCTTAGCTTAGCTTAGCTTAGCTTAGCTTAGCTTGACTGACTGCACGTATCGATGGTTGCTACTCCGTGATTGATCAGAATCAGTGAAATTGCACAATGAATCAACTGAATGGGGCTGGGAGTAACCGACCATTCTCAATGTACACGTTTCAGTGACTCAATTTCTTTAATAATCAATAACGGCGCCGGCCACGTCCTTGCAATCAGTTGGGAATAGGGAAGGAAAGTTAGTGTGACCTTTGCTGATTAGGGACCGTGTTTACCTCTGCATCCTAAGTAGGGCTCGATGGATCAGGATTCACCTTGATAAGTGATGTGATCATATATATACGCAGCAAATAAAGTTGTTGAATATTACACAGAATCAGATGCACATAGGTCATTCCATCGGTTGTGTAATGTTAAGTTGCCTCGATGTAGACAATAAAATGATGCACTGCTTATCGATGTAATCTGCTCGATGTAAACGAGACAACGTAACCCATTGAGACAACGCGAATCTTTGCGACGTACTGTGTAGTCGCGACGTAAAGGGAGCAATGTAAAAATAATTTTAATTTTCAGATATTATTTAATAAAAAAAAGAGCTGCAGTGGAAATTAAAACAAAATGTTGATTTTATTTCAATTTGAATCAAAATGTGTTTCTTTCAGTGGCTTCTTCGTCCGGTTGTTCAGTTTATACTTAGATATTGAACGGAAGCGGAAACTCTTCTTCCTTGCGACCTTCACCATCGTCACCCTCGCCAGCACCAGCCGCTCCACTAGCAAACGAAGATCATCCACCACTACTTCACCCAGATGAGGTGCTGGTGGGTTTGCATTACTTGAACCTTGTTTACTTACACCATCAATTCTTAACTTCGCCATGCTCCCACAGCCATTATCCGAATTATCGCCATTATTTGTCTATATTCCGCACTGTTGGACATTTTGGAGTCTTCCGTCTTGTCACTCGCATCCGAATCATACACAGCCGGAGTAGAGGGCACCGGTTCAGTTGACTGGTGATTCACAACTCGACGAAATGTGGCTACCTTCGAGATCTGGTTTGAATGAAAATGGTTGATAAGAAAATCGCCAGATACTTCTGCGGATCCTATACGTACCGATTGCAGACGAATATCTGTTCTTCTCAGAGGGTTGGCTGGCAGAGTGTTAGCAGTTTCCGCCATTCCGTCATCATATGAAGGCGGTGATGAAAAAATTCGCACGTTTCAACTGGTTTAGCTTTTGGATGCAACGGTATCATGACCGTGACCGTGACGATTGACTTTGTTTTGACAAGAAAACAATGTTGCCGCAGATGAAAAATATTAAGAACAAATCTGACAGTGTTGCGAGATTTAATTTTACATAACAACTCGATGCGATAAAGCATCGAAATCGTGTAATATTTAACATTTTTTGCGGAGTCCTTCATGTGCATTGGTTTTTGTGTAATATTCATGTTTTTGATATGTGATTATTACATTCATGCAACTTATAATTTTGTTCTGATGTAATTTGAAGACCGATGGAATATCACATCAATTGGATGTTATTGTGCATCGCATTTCCTTGTTTACATCACTTTTTAATACGTTCGCATCAATTACGTTGACCTGTATTACATTTTTTTTGCTGTATATATATATATATATATATATATATATATATATATAAATATATATATATATATATATATAGATATATATATATATATATATATATATATATATATATATATATATATATATATATATATATATATATATATATATATATATATATATATATATATATTAATGCATTATACATACACATACATACACAAGTATACATACACAAACATACACATACATACACATACATATACATACATATCGAAACCTTGCTATTCCCACACCTACTATTACGACCGCCGGTCTCACATCGCATCACCATGACCCGGGAATAGTGCCACCTAGTTATCTCCAGGTTCCGGTTAAGCCATATTTTATGTTCACTCTTTTCCTGGTTTCCACACCACCGTACATTAAACACTTTGAAACATGCGATCTTCCATGCCTTCTTATTATGAGTCATATCTAACTAACACTTCTTTACATCTCTCTGCAATTTTATTTCACGCCACCGGACAATAGGTCAACATCTAAAGAATCTTTCGTGGTCTGCCTCAAAAATAGCAAAAGTGTTAAAATTCCCAGAGTACATGGTGTGTCTTGTAATCAAACGTTACAAGGATACTTTGAGTGTGGATAGAACACAGCACATCAACCATAAAAGTGGCACTAAGGACAAAAAGCTGAGGAGAAAGGTGTCGAGGTACATGAAAGGTAACCCAGGTGTCCCCATACGTGGTTTGGAAAAGAAATACGAGATTTAAGAGAAGAATTGAAGTCTTTTTGTGCCAGTAAACACCCGAATCACTCCCAAAAACAAAATTTGGTGGCCAAAAAGCGAGCACGATTCCTATGCAAACAAGTTTTGACGAAATTTGATGGCTGTATTTCAATGGATGACGATACATATGTCAAAATGGATTATAAACAAATCCCCGGACGAAAATTTTACCTGGTAGCTGGTCGTGAGAATGTCCCTTCCAGGTATAAATTTTTGCTGATAATTTTGCTCGAAAACTAATTATTTGGCAAGGAATCTGCAGTTGTGGCCTTAAAACCAAGGTTTTCATCACAACTCACACAAACACGTCGAAGGTTTACATTAAAGAGTGTCTAAAACAGCCCTTCATTCGTAAACACAAGACCAACGTTATGTTTTGGCTGAATCTAGCCAGCTGTCACTACTCCAATGGGGTACTTGAATGGTATGATACAAACCATGTTAATTTCGTCGCCAAAGAGCAGTGGTGCTCATCCTGCGGCCCGCGATAGTATTTGAGAAATATGAGAACTTTATTGAATATGTAGCTATTTGCTGTTCGATTTGAGTTGCATTTCTTACTGTGCAATAATTGTGATTCTCATAGTTTTATGTGAACAATTTTTACCGTGCTTGTTACACAGATGATGAATGACCAAAAAGGCGGGATAGAAAGAAAGAGAGAATGCAGTCATATTTTCGCTCCCGCAACCACAGGTTCATTCACTTTCACCATTCAGTGTATGTTGTCAATTGGTTCCGTTCTGTAGTCGCGTGCGTAGTTCTGAGAAGTTTCGAGCAATTATTCAGTGAAAATGGAAGCCAGCACTAGCAAAAAACGGAAAGTGGCTGATGAAGGACGTGTTTTCCAAGAGAAGTGGTCTGAAATGTTTTTCTTTACGTGGATTAATCAAAAACCGGTGTGTATGATTTGCAACGAAGCTGTTGCAGTTATGAAGGAATTTAATGCGAAGCATCACTACGAGTCGAAACATGCGTCAAAAATGGATAAATATGTCGGTGTGGCGCGGGCTGAAAAATGTGCTGAGTTCAGGGGAAATTTGAGTAACCAGCAAAACTTTTTTGTGAGAAGAAAGCAAGAAAACGAGTTGTGCACAAAGGCAAGTTTCATTATCGCAGAAAAACTCGCTTCCCATTCGAAGCCATTTTCTGATGGCGAGTTTGTTAAGGAATGTATGGAAGCTGTGGTTCAAATGATTTGTCCCGAAAAAAGTCGCATCTTTGCGCAAGTGAGTTTGTCGCGGGCGACCATCACCAGGCGGGTTGAAGACATTGCTGAAAATCTTGTGTTGAGTTTGAAGGAAAAAGTTGCCAGCTTTGAATTTTATTCAGTGGCGCTGGATGAGATTACGGATATATCTGACACAGTTCAATTGGCAGTTTTTATCCGCTGCATATCTAAGAAATTTGAGGTGACTGAGGAATTGGCAAGCCTTTTCCCCATGAAAGGAACGACGAAGAGCATTGATATCTTTAATGCTCTGTGCGCTGTTCTAGAAAAGTTTGATCTACTGCTGAAGAAAATGTCCGGAGTTGTTACCGATGGAGCTCCCGCTATGTGTGGTATGTATTTTGTTTTCCATCTTATTTAAATTATTCAAGCTTGTACCGCAGCGTAAAGACGTGCAAGCTCCTTAAAATTCTTGCCTAAAATGTTGTGCTATTTTAAACGTAGCCTTTTGACAGTACTGGCATTATCACATTTATTATGGACATTTGATGTATTTGGCGCTGGCATCAGGCCGTAAGTTTATTTACTTCTTACTTGAAGGGTTGCATACAAATGATGCAAAATATTCAGCATTATCAGATTTACGGCCTTGGAAAATTTAGTACCAAGGATGGTGTTAAATTTTATGTATTTTCTTCATACATTTATGTATGTTTGAATTTATTTATTTATTTATGAATTACTCTTCTAGTAGACACGGATGCATAATATGGTGACGTACCATATTATACTGAGGTACGTTGGCTGAGCAGGGGAAAGGTGCTGCGACGCGTATTTGATCTTCGGAAACAAATCGTCGAATTCATGGAGAGCAAAGGTAAATCAGTGAAGTTTTTCGATAATGCGGAGTGGGTGACACATCTGGCTTTCCTGACTGACATTACAACGCACCTGAACGATTTGAATTTAAGTCTCCAGGGTAAAGGCAAATTGGTGCACAGCATGTTTAATCAAATCAGTACATTTGAAAACAAACTCGTGTTGTGGGAGAAACAGATGAAAATTCTAAATTTTGCCCATTTCCCTACTCTCGGAAAATGCAATGTGACGTTGACTAAAAAATACGTTGACGCACTCCAAACTATGAAAAATGATTTTTCTCGTAGATTTGGAAATTTCAAAGCGCATGACAAAATTCTAAAACTTTTTTCTGCTCCATTCAGTGTTGATGCTGAACAAGCCCCAGATAATATCCAATTGGAACTAATTGAGTTACAGTGCGACACGGAACTGCGAGAAAAATTTGATCGACATGATTTGTTGGAGTTCTATGCCAAATTTGTTCCGGAAGAGCGCTTCCCAGAGCTGCGAAATCATGCTCTTTTCGTAGCTTCTTTGTTTGGATCCACATACATTTGTGAACAACTGTTTTCCGTGATGAAGCAAGTAAAGTCAAAAGCAAGAAATAAGATAAGTGATGAACATTTGGACAATTCATTGCGTATTTCGACCTCTAGCATGAAGGCTGATCTCGATAAGCTTGCTCAAGAAAAGTATAAGTGAATTATGTATTAAAATGCAAAAAGTTTTTTCTATTGATTTTCAAATAAATTGAATGTGATATAAATCTACATTTTGTTGTTTGTAATTTTTTTATTTTGGAAGAAAGAGCATTGCTTTACATTTCAGGTACATCTACTAGTAACGTGTCCTCAAAATAAGCTGTTTTTTATTAATTATTTTAAGCTATTAAAAATAACTCATTGCGGCCCGTGGCATTGGCGCAAAATTTCATTTTGGCCCGCTGCAAGCATCTACCTGAGCACCACTGCCAAAGAGATTAATCCTCCGAATTGCCCTGCGTTCAGACCGATCGAAAAATATTGGGCAATGGTCAAGCTTTCGCTTCCAGGAGACGGTGAAGAAGTGACAAAGGCACAACAAATGCGTTTAAATTGGAATATGTTCGCCGGTACAGTGTCACCAGCGACTGTGCAGATCATGATGGCATCGATCACAATGAATCCTAGAGGGTTTGAGCTGTTTAGTGGAATGCCTGTAACTAGAAATTAGAAGAAAAACTAGTATCCCCCACTCAACCCCAACCACCCCCGCCCATCCTCGACAGACACGCATACCCCGTCTACAATGTGCAGACCTCTTCAGCGTCTCGCACTAATAACTCGAAGTCCAGTTATTAGTACGAGACACCGAAGAAGCCCGCACACTGCAGACGAAACGCGCGCATCCGTCGAAGACAAGCAAAGGTAGCCGGAACCAAATGGAGAACACCAACCCTTCCTCCAATTTCCAGTTATCGATCACAAGTTAAGTGCGACAGTTCGTTCGAACCGGTGAAATATAATAATTTGTTGTACAACGGAAGCTGTATATTTGAAAGCTGAATAACTGCCCTTTTGTTTGAAGTTTTGATCAACCGTGTATGTTGTTTAATTCCTGAGTTATTATCACTTGAATGCGTCCAAATTAACTTTGAATCGGGCTTTATGGTATTCCTATCCAAAGGAGCCAACGAGCCTACCGCGAAGATTGGTAGAAACTATTGCTTGAAAAGGGTTTCCCACTAAGTATTGATTATTAACTGGAAGAGACGATGGAATTTTAGTTACTTTTTCTTTCCAAAGCGTAACATGTGCTTATTAGATGACCATGTAAAAACTAACATGTAAATAAAGATTTCAATAAAGAAATATAATCAAAAAATTTCAATTAGAAATAAAAGCATATTTTCAAAAAATTAATGTTATTTCTTCCCAAACCCGTTATTACGATGGAAATACGAATGAAATGAAATTCCACCTTTTCCATACACAACCAGTGGGTTGAGCAGACTACAAGACCAGCACTGTAAGGCCGGCAAAAACTCACACATTCTTTCATACACACGCATCAACTTACGCATTCACAAACCTGGAAACTATACCAAGTGGTGGTTTGGAACTCCTGCTTCATCATAGAATAATTTGATTCTATTGCTACAAATTTTAGTATTATTCTACAGAAAAAGTGCGTGAAAACTTGTTTCAACAAAAACGCACTGAACAATACAATTGAATTCCCATCTCACTGTGGCCTCAAACGACAAAATGTCTGATAATTGCGATTGGTTTTATACTCAAGCTACAAACAATATTCTACTAAGCAAAATGGCACTAGCTCACCAAGAAGTCTACTCCCTTTAACCTTTAACCTTAAGTTTAGTTAGTTGTTTAGTATTAATCCATCCAAAAATGTATTATTTCAAACAGTTTTTTTTCCTTGACTTGATATAAGGTGTATACTAACAAGTTATCGTTATTAATAAATAAAAAAAAATACAAATGACAAATTAAAAAAAACAGGAAACAAAGATGCTGTCTTAAAAATGTATTCCAACTATAAAAGCCATTATACTGCAAAACTTTTGACTAGCATTCGGCTTATCAGGCGCTGTAACATTTATTTCGAATACGTAATACAGGTCGAACCTCAGACAAATATCTTACAGAATCCTTTGGGTACATGAACTGCATCGAAGAAAATGACTTAATTTTAGCAAATCGAGGTTTTACAATACAAAAAGCAATATTGGACAAGGGTGCATAGAACCAGATTCATCAAGTAGAAATTATCAATTAAGTTATTCTGCAGTAGAAAGAACATGAGCTCTTGATGATTGTTTGCTCATACAAGTTTACATTCTATCCTATATTGAGGGACTATATTTTTAATATTAATTATCGACTAATATGAAATTTTTCTCAACAAATAAAAGTGAACCTAAGTTATTGTAGTTCAATAGTAAACTTTAATGCTCGGATTTTTTACAACAAAATTCCTTCGTCTTAGAATACTATTCAGTGAGAAACTCTTATCGGTGCTAAATGCTATCGTAAATTTGTACACGCACTCGACGGAGGTTGAACATGAATGATTAGAATTTAAACCAGCAAGCGTTCGATCTCCTGCTGAATGGTGACGATCTGCGACTTAAGCTGCGAACCCTCATTGATCGTAACGGAGCAGGCCACGATCGGGCGGGACACACCACAGGCACGTCCCAGGGCTTGCTTTGAGCGAACGAAAACGTACGGTACGTTCTTGTCCTCGCACAGCAACGGCAGATGGAGGATGATCTCCAGTGGTTCGGCATCCGCCGCCATCACGATGAACTCGGACAGACCACGGTTCAACGTTTTGGTCGCTTCGTTAGCACCACGTCGCAGCTGTTTGTAGTTGACTGCTTGCTGGATCAGGGTCATGATTTTCGAAGTCAGCGCCTGGTCCGCCAGCGGATAAGCCTTGGGG
Source organism: Aedes japonicus (assembly GCA_034211315.2). NCBI lineage: Eukaryota > Metazoa > Arthropoda > Insecta > Diptera > Culicidae > Aedes > Aedes japonicus. Next base: position 63,189 of record JASCZW010000309.1, read on the forward strand.
TTGACTTCCTCCGTCTGAAAGGAAGCAGCAATAGGTTAGTTTTAGGCATTTCGAGGTTATGCGTACGTTTCATGAACGACTAACGATTACAGCGCATATGAGCAGGTACTAATGAAACTATAACGATTATCAGGATGACTTACCATTTTACTTATTGAAAAATGAATAATAAACCAATATCGATGGTTGAAAACAAGATTTTCTATAATCAACTTTTCTCAAATTAAAGCCTCGGCGTGTAGCTTCATTGGCCGCCTGCAGAGTAATGTGTTTATCTTTTACCTCGTGCGAGTTGCTGCTTCTTTTGTTTCTTTGCTTCTTTCAACAGTGGATTCGGCACTGCAAGTCGAACTATACAAGGAAGTGAATATCGTAGTTGAAAGATTTCAATTTCCATGGAAGGTTATACACGGTACGAATTATTTACTCATTGGAAGCAATTATTATGGAAGAGTCCAGGTTGAAAAGAGGAGAACACTCAACCAAATAATCTTAAGAACTTCATAAGGTTCAACTTATGAACGATGCTTTGAAATTTCATAAGGCTAACTTATGAATGGATTTTGTTTCACACGACGTTGTTCTTATACGCCTTCAAGCTTTCTTGATTACAAGTGTTGATTTATACTAGTGGGCATGGCACTAGACCCATAACCTCAACGTGCAAGGTTCGAATCCAGGCTGCTCTATATTTTCATTTTTTCCACATCATTATATTTCATAAGATAAATTTATGAAATTTATACTGAATTCTTATAGCAAATAATCATAATGCAATCTTATGAATATCGAAAGTTTATTTCGTTGAGTGAAGACATCGAGTGGTGATAAATCTGACAGCTCCCATGTTTATGTTTAGGACGAAGCATTAAAAATGATTCTAATAAATTCAAATGAAATTTTAATTAAGAGCGATTTGTTGTGTGAAGGCTAATATTCAGATGACAAATAAAGACTTGAAGTAATTTTTGCTATTTCTACCGAAGTAATATTGACAATTGCTCCTGTATGGGTAATCTGTCAGTTTTCCTTGCGGAATAATCGAACAGAATATTATTCCGTAACGGAAAGTGACAGCCCCATTTAGATTACACGACCAGGCGTTACTAGCGTTACGAAGTTTGCCTTCCTTTTCAGCTGCATACAAGGTAAGTAATTCCAACAGTAAAAGCATTTCTTGACCATTTCTTGTCCTATCCTAATGCACATTACTTTTCAGCTGCATACTAGCCTTGAGGGAAGAAAAATTCAAAACTGCCAAACAGGGGCATTATTTCGATTTATTTTTTATTTTGCTGCATATGTATTTATTGAGTAGTTTTGGATTTTTCATACATCATACAACAAATCGCTTTAAATTAAATTCCGTTTGAATTTTTAGGGACCATTTCAAAATGTTCATCCTATACAGTGACCATTCGTTCATTGCAACATGTGTACCTTGCAATGAGCGAATGACATTCGCTCATTAAAACATTTGACAACGTCAAATCGACTGTCAAAAACTAGTGAACCATGAATCGTAAATGACAGATTCCTGCTTGACATTTGCATATGACTGTTAATTGCTTTTTAATTGCAAATCGTTGCAATTAGTAAACTTTCAATTAAAAGACGTTGCAATTAACGAAATTGCAATTAACGAATGGTCACTGCACTTTAACATGTGAGCTGTCAGATTTATCACCACTCGGTTTCTTCTTCTTTTTTCAAGTTGGATTTAGCACTAGACGAATCCAGGTTGAAAAAAATCGAAAAAAAACGAAAACAAAACGTTCCTAAATAACCATGGCTTAGTTTTTTTTACAGCAACTGCATTTTCCGGAAAACGCTGACTAGATTGAAATGCGGAGGTGCCGAGATGCTGAATAGTACTTTGATTGCTCGGAAATGAAAATTAATGAAATCTTCAAAGTAAACAATCGGTATCGGTATATTGTCAAGCAATTTATTTTTCTATCCCAAACCCATGTTAAATTCCGTTTACAGAAGCGGAAAAGTAAAGAATCGAAAAGAAATTTCGGCACCAGTACTCACCTTAAAAGCAAGCAAAACAAATTTTGAATTTGTAAGGTTTCCACGCAAACTAATGGGAACTGTCACTCTTACTTTAGGAAAAATGTTCCGCTCGATTCCGTAAGTGAAGGTGACATTTCGTTCCATGCAGATCAATTGATCAAAATCAAAAAATCATAAACAAGTACAATAGGAACAACAATGATAAAGACTTAATATGGTAGTTCTCCTGTCATTCTTCATAATGTAGGGTTAAGATGATCGGTAACAGTTTATTTTGTTTATGTTTGTCAATTAGATATCTATGTTATTTTTAAGAATAAAACCATCTTTGTGTTTTAATTTCTGAAGTAAACCTTTAATTATTTAATAACATCCGAAAATAACATTTAAAATATAAGTTTTACATTGCTCTCTTTGCGTCGCGACTATGTAGTACGTCGCAATGATTCACGTTGACTCGATGAGCTACGTTGCCTCGTTTACATCAACCAAATTACATCGATAAGCAGTGCATCATTTTTTTGTCTACATCGAGACAACCTAACAATACACAACCGATGGAATGACCTATGTGCATCTGATTCTGTGTTATATTCAACAACTTTTTTTGCTGAGTCGGACAGAAAAAAAAATTTCTTTCAAACAAGATACCGACCTTTAGGTCGATACTGGCCTTAAAACAAAAAGCGCAAAACTGAAAAACTCAGGAAAAATAAATGTCAACTATGCCAGTACTTTTTGACAGTTGTGCTATTTACCATAGTTTCGGTAACAGAAAACAATGGTGAGTTCATTACTGAAAAGCCAGCTGTTTGAAAACCCAGTCAAATTTTACCGACTTCAGGTCGGTATCGTGTTCGAAAGAAATTTCTATTTCTATACCAAATGCAGGTTAAATTCCGTTTACTGAAACGAAAGAGCAAAGAATCGAAAAAAAAATTTCTTCAGCAGTATGCACCTGAAAAAAACGACAAATAAAATTGGAATTTTTAAGGTTTCCACGCAAATTAATGGGCGCTGTCACTTTTACTTTCGGAAAAATATTCCGCTCGATTATTCCGTAAGTGAAGGTGACATTTTGTTCCATGCAGATCAATTGTCAAAATTTCACATGGTAGTATTGAACAAAATTCCGTTACCTCTTTCAGTTAACGGAATTTAACATAGGATTGAGATAGAGAAAGAAATTTCTTTGGAACACGATACCGACCTTTGCCAATCCAAACATATCTGTGGTGCTATCTGTAAGCTTATTGCTACTTGATATTTCGAGGAAAGTCTTGTTTTTACTCAGGTAAATGAGATGAATTCGACCGTCTGTCTGCGGTAAAACCTTCAACATATCTGGTATGTTTGACAGACTTCATATTGATATAAACCCAAGGGGTGGATCGCTCAGCACAATTTCCTCTTGTGCTATTTTTTTTTAGTGTGTCAACAAGCGTTGCAATGTTCTGGGAGTTCCCGTAATGTGCCGAAGGTGTCGATGTGTTGACAGCCCAAATTGTTATTTTCTGCTGAGCCTGGCAACCAGGAAATACATATTGTCAAGGTTGCTGGTTTCATATTTCTACAAGCTCAACTGTCAAAAGTGTGCCTCAGTGTACCACAAATGTGGTATGGATTGAAAATCGAGGTGCCGCTGTAAGGAAACATATTCGTCTACTCTGAAAAAAAATCTTTCGTTATACCGACAATTAAGTCATGGTCAAGGTGACTGTTCGGGAGTAACATCGCCCTACCCTCGCTACACCACTGTGGAATGAGAGGACTTTCTCTCCCAACGATCGTTCCTCCGATCCGAGACAGTTTCTCCCTACCACATCGACCGATAGCGACAGCGATTACGGGCGATAGTTATCGGTGACGTCACAGCTTTGGATCATCTGGTTGTTGTATAGTGGTCGATCTACTGTGCAGTAGTCGTGTCGGCTCTGACTCCCAAGAAGGATGGATGGGAGCAGAGCCACAATGGAAACAGATGTTCTGTGTTAATTGTGTGTGGTGTAGTAGTTCGTAGTAATGTAAATATTGTAAATAAAGTGTATGTCGGATGAATTATGTTTATGTAAATAAAATATGTGTGAGGTCAAAATATATATCCTGCGTGATGTTCTGTACGAATGTGTGATACGAATGTGTGATGTGGTGTGTGCTAGTTATTGGATAGAACCATCAAAGGGAACCCCAAATCCCAACAAAATACAGTCCACTCATGGAGACGCCCAGTATTGTCCACCCCATAACTGGCAGTAATAACATAGACTAACTCTAAGACCAGTAGGTCCCATACAAAAACGATTTTTTTCTTGGCTCAGTCAGTACTAGAACATCGTCCCAAGCTCGGTCCCAAGCTCAATAATGCACCCCTTATAATGAACTCACATGAACACACTCTCAAATACTCTGTCAAAATAACACAGCAAATCAAAACAAAGGCGCAAATATGTATAACAAGGTGCTGGCTTCAAGGTGTAATTCGGACCAAGGGGTTCTACAACAGTGAACCAATTTCAAATCGCTAGTTACATATTGATTGTTGGTAATAAATTACCCCCCCAATCGGTGTTGGTTAGGGTCCGGTAACCCAACAGTGACTATTGCAGATAATGGTTACAATAACCATGAAAATGACGAATTCACCACGTTCATGGCATTCTTGACTATGATCATGCCCGCATAAACAATAACCATAAGAAGTGCCTAACCGCCAATTCGGGTTATCATCCCAACTGTAAGTGGCATGGTCATATCATTTATATTATCGTTCCTGTATGGTACATGTTTATTAGGGTGGTAACAAGGACTATTCCAACATTATGGCAAATGTTGGATCAACTATTTTTAATGATATTTTTGACCATGATCATAGTCGGTTCAAAATCACTATGCTGCAATAGTCATCCTAACCCCCAATAATGGTAAAATTGACTATCAAATTCCTCTCTGTGTAGTGTGTGAGACATCGTGGCTGGCACACTGTTCTCAGCGACTTACCCTTGTATAATCCCAGGGGCCTGGCAACCCTATCCTTGTTACTAACGTTTGACAGTATGCAACATATCGCGGGCCTTATTTGAATAAGGCCCGTCTGACGTTTGTTTCTACGGGTACGAGCCCCAGTATTGTTTACAAACAATGAATCTTTTGACGTTTGGATGTTAGAGATGTTGGCTAAAGCAAAATGACTTCTCGCCAGCTCCCTGTATAAACCCCACCATGGTTGATCTAATCGCAGGCATGGTAAAATCAAACACATCTATAACCAGGTGAAAATTGCTGCTGTTTGCGCTTAATTCAACCAGGCAGAACTATGGACACTGTATATAGACCGGACGACAATTGTTTTATGCAGCCAAACGACCTGTCAAAAAATGCAGCCAAACGGACTGTCAACTTTTGATTCACTTTAAAGGAGCAAGTATTGTGTTCAAGTATTGATGTTGACAAAATTCAATTATTAACAAATAAGGGATTTTCTACTTCCATATTCAGTAAATGTAAGTATTTTCGGTGTGTTATTTATTGCCTTATATTATCTTTCTCTGGAAACCGGAAAAAAAACCCACAGAATTCACTTCGCATCGCGAGTTATTACCACAATTTCGCTCCAAATAATTCATTTTTTACACGGCACTTTTCACTATGCTTTTTAATGAATATCTTCAAACGGAATCTAAGGCTTTTTGACGTTTAATCACCTTTGTTTTCCTCCAAAAGATTTTCCTTCTTACTTTCACTCCTTTGTTTTAAATGGTGCTGTAGTGTGCGTGCGTTCAAGGTCACTTAGCCTAATAGGCAGAACGATAGAATTTTTCTCCAGGGTAGATCCAAATGGGTGCAGTTGTTCCGATGAATGGTTCCTTTTCTATTAGAGTGTACGCTTTGAAAAGAACATAATAAAAGGTTCACCCTGTGATGTGGTTGTTCGTTGACAGCTCTCTGTTTTTAAACCGTGGAAAAATTTGTTCGCAAGATTTATCTTCTGGAGTACTAACATTAATTGCAAATATCTTCATAATACCGCCCGAAATCGAGCGTTCTGAGTTTTAAAAGTCGCTTACCAAACAACGGTGAAACGAATAATCGAAAAACTGCAATGGAACCTAGCAACGATTTCACGTTGGATGCGCTTAAAAATTTGGAACCGCTTGTGAATCCCGTCCGCACGTATCGAAACCGTTCGAAGAAAAAGAAGCAACGGAACGACGACGAATGCCAAGAAGAATACAATCAAGCGACAGCAGCCGGTTGCAGCAACACAGAAGGCGATACAAAACTGGCTGATGTGTTGACTAAAATCACCAGTCTCAACAAAAGCGTCGACGACAACGTCGATCGCACGAAGCTGATCAGAACGTACAACGTAAAATTACGACTGAAAAAGCCCTGCTTGTATAAGTGCTTCGATTGCGACAGTTGCTTCACGAATGCGGACTTTTTGGAACTCCATGAGAAGTCGCACAGTGCTACGGCTAGTTCTGATGGATTGCCAGCAGCAGTGGACACATCCGGATCGACCTCCCGGAACGACATTGATCTGCAGCAGGAGCAGTCGTTCGACGAATCGGAAATGATCGTGAAACAGAATGCTTGGTTTGCGGATGATTTCGGTGACGGAGATGAACAAGATGGCGATGATGGAATGATTCAACTAGACTGTACCGTAGAGGAACGGGAGGACAATTTCGACATCACATTCGACAGGACAAAGTGTGAAAAACGTACACGGTGGTGAAGTACAAAGTTAAGAAGGATCCAGTAGGAAAGTGCGAAACTTGCGAGCGGATGTTTTATACGATGGAGTCTCTGCAGCTGCATAAGATGGAGCACGAGCGATTTATGGATTTCGATGCTATCGAACCCACAATTAACATCGATTCGCCTAGTATCGAGGAGAGTACTTTGGTGCTTGATGAGAGTTTCTACCAAGCTGAAACGGAGGTGAGTGTTTATCGCCGTTCCGGAGACTACAGCTGAAGTTTGATTTTTACACAGATGGATTCAAGCGATATTTTGGAAGCGAGTGACGGTGCAGTCGATGTAAGGCTGGGTCCCACCAGCGGAGGTTTGAGAAACGGTGAATGTAAACCTGTAATGCGTCGACCGTTGCAGACCCATGTATCGGCAAGGCGTGCGGGAGGAGGTACCATCGAGGGACAATTTCAGTGCGAAATCTGTTCCAGAAGATTCCGCTTCCGGCCGGCGTTCAACGTCCACGTTCGAACCCATGACAACAGTCGACCATTTCAGTGTGCAGAGTGCCAGCGGAGGTTCATTTCGAGGGCAAAGTTGTTCCTTCATTCGTACGGGCATTCCCGCGATCGACGTGCAGCCTTGCGGTGCGACGTTTGTGGGGATACTTTTTCCAGACCACGCCAGCTGTTGGAACATCTCGAGGAAGGACATGCCCCACCGACCGCGACCGTCTAAGGTGGCGGAAGGGCTGGGGCGCCGATGGGTGAGTCAATTTTGTTTTAGTTCGCGTTCAAATGATAATTAGTATTACTGTGTACAAGTAGTTGTTTTTCTCTTGAGAAGAGATTTTGGAATTGGCGAATCAGTGTGGGAACGTTTAAATAATAACGTCCATAGTGACAGGGGGATTGGGGGTTGAGAAGTTCTGACAGTGCGTGTTATAAGTGTGGGAAAAAAGCGTGACAGGGGGAGGGGGTTAAAAATTGCGGAAAATAGCGTATGTCATATTTGAACCGACCCTGTCCTTTCGTTCCAATAGAAGTTACGCATCCAAGAAAAACGTGTATAGGTTAAGAAAGGCGCGAAATGTGCACAACATTACGGTTATTAATTGTTGATTTGTCTCGCTGATTGATTGGAGTTAACTGAAATCATGAACAACTTTAAGGTTTTTTTCTTCTCTATATTGTCAATTGCTGAACATAGAATCTTCTTGAAATGCACCAATATAAAATACTATACTGAAGCAAACCGAAGAACGTAACGTTTTCTATTGTAATTAAGTTATTGTTAATTGGTCTTTCGTGAATTGTGATATCTTGAAAGACACTCAGGTTCGTGTGACTGTCCGAAACAATATGATTTTATTACCAGCAATCTACATCTACATAACTTAACTTTACACATGATTTAACTCATTTAGGGATTGGCCTTAATACTTTGTTACTACGATTTTGGAAGTTCATGAAGCACAGTAAAAATGCATCTGTATCTAGTTTTTCAGACAATTCTACTCTGTGAACTGCTCTTGTGTCCTGAAAATTAAACCTAACCTGCAACAACGCTTTCAGTGTATCGACGCTCAACTGAGATTTTTCCGTGGTCCAAATTTTGTTAACGACTGAAAATACCCTCTCCGTTACAGCATTTGTACCAGGCAAAAATAACGCAAATTCTACAACTTTTTTTTAAGTTTTGAAACGGAATGTTATTCACTTCAAAATGTTTAAAGATCCTCAATCTACCTATCCTCGATTTCAGTCTTATTTTTATTCCACGGAGACATTTTTTCATTACTTACATATATTTTTTTGCATAGGGTCGCCATCACCCGATTTGCCAGAATCATCAAATTTACGGACATATGCGAAACACGTTTGTACTGCCTGTCAATCAATGGTGGTTTTAAGGTTCACCCACTTAAAACAAATAACCTCGTCAATCTGAGAAACTTGAGCCTCAAAATAGTCTATACATTTCAGATAGATACTAATCATATTCGACTTGTACAACCTTGCACAATCCATGACAATTTCTCAAGTTTCCCTTGCTGAATTTATAATATCGCACTGAAAATACTAAAACTGTTGCCACAGTCTTGCTGCACTTGATACAAACAAGGATAAATTTTGACAGATTTGCGCCGGTTGAAAAATTAAACACACTGACTAATCATCCTCAGGAGCTCTTTTTCACAAACACATCGCTTATGCAGGTTGTGAAAAGACAACTACTGTTTCAACTAATGAAGAATAGGAGGATGGATTTCTTGATGACACGATAGTGTTCGTGCGGTCAATCCATGACAGTAGCTGTCAAACGCATGTAGAGATGTCACAAGTTTTTGAAAATATAAAAAAGATGTGAACAGTGCTTTGAACTAACATTGCTTATGTTGAAGCTTTGACATGATCTTGATAAAGCGAAAAACATCCAATGGAAGCTGTATTGGGCTTCCAGCTAGCTTCCAAATTTTGCTAGAGAATCTATGATTGTTGATGTTCACGTCGCAGTCGTGAAACGTGATTGAAAATGTTCCGGTTAGGGTTCGGTTACTGATTCCACAATTTGATGTAAAGGAAACGGTTTTGTTTGAGTTGATGACGAGGTTTTCACCATTGTTAACTATGATTTCGTCCTCTGGGGGATTCATGGTGTAATTGCAGATTGCTTGCTTTCCAGAAAGTAAATTAGGTATGCATTTTAAATTATCCAATTCTATTTCATGAATTTTGTATCGAGTCGAATCTAACGAATCGACAATGTAGTTGCCAGTTTCCCATACTTTTATATGGTTATTTAATAAAGACTCTTAACTCACTTTTAGTCACATGACACACTGAGGTTTTCTCAACTAAAAGCGAATGCCGGCTGGTTGCACAGACGGGTCGCAAGAGAAAGACTTTTGTTTGAGTATCCGAAATGGCCGAACTGGATAACATCCAGAGGCGTCGGGCTCTTAATTCAGAATTCTTTATTTTACGGAATTGCTTGGGTTTATGTATACTTTTGGGTTCTACAATTTGTATTTGTGAAAAAGGGTGAGTAATGATTTCTCGTTAAGAAATTATCAAAAAAATATAAAGTGGAGCAGGAGCTCCACGTTTATTCATCAACTTTCCAAATTACACTGAATGGTTAGTTTCTAGATGGCAACACTTTTATTGACTAAGGTTAGTTTTTGGGTTTTAGATCTTTGCCTTGTCCTTGTCCGCGTGGCGTGGGAACCGTCGTCGTCGTCTCCATCGAGTGCGTACGTGACCTATGCAGGTGTGATGCGACAGGATGCGCTGGCTGTTCTTAGAATTATATATCTTGCACGTGATCGCGGGTATGGTGAGCTTGGACTGCACGTGGTCGGTGCGGGTGCGTTGATTAGATGCAGTTGACGTGATCGTTGCAAGTGCGTAAATGAGATGCAGGTTGACAGGATCGGTGCAGGTGCGCGCGATATCGTAGGTGTGATAATGAGATGTTTTGCATGTACGGATGCGATGCTAGATGCCCTTCTGGGAACCTTATGTGCTTCTGTGAGAATTTCGGGTGTTGACGATTTAATGATCTTCATCCGGTGAGGACGTTGTTAAGTCTACCTCTTGGCTTTTATTACCACTGTTAGTACTAATTATCTCACCTTCCTGGTATTGAGAGTTCGCCAAAACCGGGAAATCGTCTGGTTCTTCAGAAACGTTGTTATCTACTTCCTCTATAGAGTTCGTCAATATCTTTGAAAAGACATGTGCCTACATGTGCACATCTCGCATGCTGCAGTAGAGTTGTCGAAGGTCATATGATGTGAGATTTTCTGGATGGTTCATTCGCCGGGTAAGGGTTTAAGGTTTGTTCTCTTTCAAAACGAATCGTCGGGGAGGTCTGGAGAACTGATTTCTTGCTGCCGCAAGAAGTTCGCGATTGTTGTTAATCATGCCACGATTTGCCGTTTGTATAGCGTTACGATTTCCAAGGACTGTTTTGCTATTAGAGTAGTAATCTCGATTGACATTCAAATTAAAATCGCTTCTGGGTTCTGGGTTGTTTACAAAAGTGTTGTTTCGGTGGTTGGAATGATTAAGTCTTCTCCGTTTTCTAGCTTTGTCTGCTTGTTTTTGTTGAGCTATACATCGCAGTTTACGCTCATCATATTCAGTCCAGTTGGCTTTCCACACCCTTCTAGTGCCCAGAAGTCGCCATCCTGAGTTATCTTTTTGATTATTTAGTTCGACTTCCAAACTGGGGCATGAGTCAGCTGACAAAGGTAAAGGTGCGACTCTCTATGATGCCATCAAATTTGCTGACAGTGACTTTATTTCGTCAAGAATGTCGAGACCCACTAATGGATTTGAATTCATACGGCAACTAGTAGCTGACTGAGTTGGTTTATTTCGCTACTCATGTTGCGCAGGTCTGTAGATATTTCTGACGTCTCTTTTTTAAATGAGGTTAACACATTGTCTTTTGATGCCTTCATCGCAGTATCAAATACCGATGTAATGTGGTTTTTTATAGCCACGACACTGCCTGCAAGACTGCTGTTTTTATTGATTGACGACAGTTCATCTTTAATACTGTTAAGTAAAATTTTATCCAATTGGAGTACGAGTTTATGCATTACCTCCGTATTGGCATGCATTTGCATTTCGAGGATTTTTTTGCTGGTCGGTCAATTGAGCTTGCTGCTTGACAAGCTCATTGAACTCAAAATTAGCCGTGATGAGATTTTGGCACGAGTCACAACACGGGAGTACATATAACGAGGGATCAATCACGTTTTTATCCTTCTTACGGAGAAAGTTCCGTGGCATTGTATTCTGCGGCTTTCTACGTGTGATTTTAGAGAGGTTACACTGAAATGATGAATATAATAATGAGAGGTATATTGAATTCTAGCTGTGTCTGATTTAATAACAATAATGGGGAGATGATCTATTCTTTGGATATCTATAGTTTCGCCAATTTCTACAACCAGTAGAATTGTGTAATGAGAGCAAGTAAATATGATCAAATTTTTCTAACCTTAATGTCTTTTTTATGTACTCTTCTTCCATCATCCATAGTTACTGTACTCTTATTAACTTGCCTAACTTTATTGTTTTAAACCTCTGATTGTGTTTTATTCTTTGACTGGCGCTTTCATATACCTCATGTTCTTTTTGTCTTTTTCTGTAATATTCTTATCGCTGCGAAAACCACACTTTTCCCTTATTATGGGGGGAAGGCCTTTCGTACAACACTTATTTCAGTGCAAATTTCGTGATCGCTTCTCCAACGGTCTGGAGTTTTTTGACCTCTATTTTTGACTGAGTCCTAACGAAGATTTCTACGAGTTCTCGGATTCACAAGGAATCAGGGAGTGAGCTCCGAACTCCAGAACGAGCAGACTATGGGTTGCAGTGAACTCGTCCCAGCTTTAAAATTCCGCAGAAAGATTCTATGGTTGCAGATCTATCCCGGAACATGGAACTTCGAACTAAAGATATACTATGGTTGCAGATTCCTTCAGTCGAACTTGATTTATTTCAAAAATATAGTGATCTTAAGCCTACGAGTTGAATTTTCGATTTATAACAAAGTATATAATCCTAGAAGCTCTTATGTAATTTTCTGGAACTTTCCATAACCTATTAAATGCCGTTGATTTTCTATCATTCGGCCTTATTCTATGTGACGCTACATTCGTCGTTGAAGAGGTTAACCTAGTTTTATTTCCCTTACATTCTATGTCCCTTTCAGACCTGGGATTTCCCATTATTTCCTCACACTTTCATCTTTATTGTAACTCAGGTCTGAAGAGGCATCTTGCTATAATATTGCGCATTTGTAGCGTTTTTCGCTTAAGTCGTATCCTTGGCTTAAGGCCAAACAGAGAAAGGATATGCTTAACATAATCGCGCCTGCTCATTTGCTGCGCGTGGGCGTGTTTTTCTTATCTCGGGTGCGTGAAGCGTTCTCGCCCGAGTGATGTAGCTTATTATGTAAACTTCAACCATTCCTTTTCGTCCTGCTTTTCATTTCTTGTCCTTAAGTTTAGAGTCCACGTCGCGATACTCTTCTATGACGATATGATGGCTTATAACCTCTTATTGCTATATCGAAATTAATTGGCACGCGGTGACATTCCGGAGCCCGTAAATCGACTTAGATTTACTTACACTTTGCTGGGTGATTTCATTTCCAATATTTAGTAAAGGGCCTGTTGTAAAGTGCAAGAACTGATCGTGCTGCCTCCGGATAGGAGAATTGCAGGTCAATTGAAATGCAATTTGAAATTAATGACTGAATATTATTAATCTCGTCGTAGAAATCTTTTAAGTCGCGTCCTTTTTGGAAAGAACTTGTCTGTTGATAATCAGGCGTGGCCAAATCTCGTGTTTCGCCATAGTAAGTGATTAGAGTCCGCTTGATTAAATGCCAGTTGCAATTAACATTGGATGCGACCAAAGCATTATGGGCCTCTCCCTTTATTTTCCGGTGGATTGTTTTACAAATTGCATGGAAGGTATTTCTTTTAGCAATTGTGGCATTACCTCTAGGTGTGTACCACTCAACTAGACCGCCTGCGTCTTTGAGCCATGAATTTAAGTCTGTGGGATCGCCAGTAAATGATGGAAAATCCCTAACGAGATCCGGAACTTTTTCGATCGAATCTGTATCGACCGGTGCTCCATTTTTATCAAGAAAATAGAGGGGTGGATCTGGTGGAACAGCAGCAGCTTCCAAAGCCGCAAGTCTTGCGGTGAGGGCTTCGATTTGCTCCTCCATATCATGCAATTTGAGGTTTCCAAAGGCAAAAGTTATTTCTTCAATCTTGAGAAGAATCAAAATAAAATACTGTCAAAACGAAAATATTCACGTGATTTAAAAAAAAAACCGAAAATGCACTTGCTCAGGGGAGGAGAAAAAATGCAGCTTGAATTATTTTGGTTGTTCCTGAGTAATATGAAATTTGCTGAAAGGAAGGAGATAAAGTCACTGTCGAAACAAGTATATTCACTCTGTAATGGAAAAAGGCACTGGAAATTCACTTTTTTCACACTAAGGAGAAGAAAAAAAAATGGCAATTTTAAATTAATCGTTTGAATATTTTTTTTTTAATAAAAATCTACTTCTTCTTCTCTTGTGATTTATTTTCGCACTAAATACACTATTCACTTTGTGTGATATATTTTTTCTTATTGGTTAATTACTTACATAATTTTGAGCATCGTACGGGGACGCCGTGCCACTGCGGGACTTGGTTCCACAACTCCTGTGACTCTAGCGGCAGGATGAAGATGGTCGGGATCGCGTGCGCAGGATAAGTCCTACTACCTCCCTTTATTCCAGCTCTGCCGGGTGCAGCGAGACGTGCTGGGGTGAGACCAGGTTCGCTTCCGAGCGCTCCCAGTGTGGTGACGTTGTCCTTTTTGGTAGCGAGTTCTCTTCGATCGCCTCTACTCGGGGGTCCTCCACAAGGCTGCTGTTGCGGTCACGATCGGTTTCGGATCAATCGGATATGGTGATGTTAGATCGTTCTCACTTCACTTCACTTTTCTTAAACTACACTAAGTTCTGGCACTGTGTACGATTAAGTTTGTCTCTTCCTCGACTGAACCTTCTATCAAACCCGGTCCCTATTCGGGCGCCAGTAATTGTTTATTCCAATTCAAGAATGAAAACTGAGTGTTAGTTCTTAGATGCTACCACTTTTTATTAACTCTAGGATTAGTTGTTGTCTCTTTCTCCATGCTTTCCTAGCGTGGGAATCAACTGAGCCGTGGCGTCCTTCTGATGCGTGGGACTTTTAATGTGTTTTCCTTAGAGATCCACAGAATGTCCACTCCGAACCTACTAACGTCGAGTATTTACATTTTTAACGAACTCGTTCACAACTGCGCGTCCGTCAACATCGCTAAGACCGAATATGTCCAGATTAATCCACTCTGGGCGTCCATAGTCATACTGAGCATTGACTGTTTGAACCCATGCAGGAGGGATTACATCGCGTAGGAATCTGTAAATATAGTTTCGTGGTATGTTACTATAATTTGCACGCGGTTTGAACACAGCAACTGCTGTCGCACGAAGCGAAATAAGTTGGGTATAACATCTCGGTGATATAATACCTTGCGTTGGTCTTAGATTGGCGGGGAGTTGATCATCGTTAACAGTGACGTAGCCTAGCTGACTTTGGGATCCGACTTCCGTTTCTATGGGTCCTATGATCGAGAGCATTTGGGATGCAGCGATCTTCGTAGAGACATGTTGTAACAAGTCCATACAAGGGGACTCCATTAAAGTTCCGTCCGAAAACCACATTGTTCAAGTCTTGGTCATCCTCATAATAGTCTGCAGTACACTTAACTCTGTGTAGATATTTCTGATTTCTTGGGTAACGGGTAGTGAGCGAGGTACATAGTGTGATGACTAGTGTTCTACTAGACATCGACCGTGATATCTCTTACACAAACGATACACTACGTTTGATCCTTGACATAAACAGAATGTAGGTCAGTTATAAGCGAAGCAGAATCCTGAGCGTCATATTACGGGTCGTTCGCTTTAAGTGTTTTGAAATTAACTTCTCCCGCTACATGTTAGCTTGGAAGTGTGAATTGATTTATGCAAGAAAAAAGGTTTGTCTCTTCGACTGGTTATGAAATATTTAGAATTGCAGTCTTATGGACTGCGAGGAATGATGATGGTTCAACTTAACCGTTATGGTTGTTGACATGCATTATGCAGACTTAGCGTGGGAAAGGATAAAAGGATATTGGTACACAGCACAATAATCTGCGGTACGTTGGTTTGGTCTAACATTAACGGCTGTACCATCTTGGCTGCTGGCCCTCCGAGGGACTTTTGCAGACGCATCAGATTTTCTAAGTCGGAGTATTTTCCGTGGTTGCTTCGAACATTTTTTTAAAAGCTGACCAGTCTCTTGCATTGCCATGAAATTGGGGAAGACTCATTTCTTGCCTTTTCATATATAAGGCTACTGAGCTATCTCCCTCATCCCTCTTTGTTTTATTGTTTGATATTGCCTCAGCAATGCCGAGGAGGATGTCTTGCTTATTCTCTTCGTTTATATTTTTATTTTCCAGCTCTTGCTTACAATGAGCTAGTTCCGTTTCCATTGATGTTGCATGTACTTCGGATTTTCGTTGTGCCTTGGCTCTCGCCTCAAGCTCCAGCGATAATTCTAACAATCTTTGCTTAACATCTGCCATTTCTTGCGCGTGCGCTTGTTTCTCCTCTACTTCTGTGCAACACCTAGCGCAAGACCATGACTCATTTTTCTCTGGCAGCTTGGGAAGCCTTACACATCCATAGTGAAACCATTTGTCGCATTTGTCGCATGCGACCATGTCTTGCACCTCATCTTTCTCTGTGGCCATTTTTTTTTTTTGGTTTTCTTTTGCTCTTAGACCTATGATCTCCCAAATAAGTTTGTAGACCAACTAATGGTCAACTCAACCTTCTCTTTGGTTGATTAAATTATAATCTTCTCCGCCCTTGATTGATTGATTAATTATTTTTAGCTCTACGGTGTAAATCTAGAGCTGTTCTTCAATTACGTAATGCTTCGTAATTGATTGTCTATAAATCTCCTCCCTCCAGGTGCCCCTCCAAAGCGTCCAGGTAAAAACTTTGGATTCGCACAATTTACCCCGAAGAATCGGTGTCGAAAACCAATCCTTAAAATGTCTCGTGGATTTGAGGTCGGATATTTGGTTATCAATCTCGCGGAATCTTTTAGCGAGTTCTTCGATTTCCCGCATTAAATCCCCCATTTGGTCCTTATCTAGTTACTTACGATGTTAATTCTATATTGCTTACGGCACAGTGGTTGTGATATGCCTTATCTGCTTTTCTGGTCCTCGTGTTGGGCTTTGCCTCAGCGCCTTTTTCGTGGTATCTTACTTACACAGCTGATCTAAGGCGTCAGCACGCCTCACACTTGTGAATTCACTTTAGGGATCTTAACGGAGATCTCTATTATTGAAGAATCTAGAAGAGATTCCTCTCTGGAGCCACCATATGTTCCCGACGCGCGCTGTGGTGTTGGTGGTGTGGTGTCTTTGTGGTACCTTCTCGAGGTAGACGACCCAGCTTAGACGCGAAGGAGCATCATCGTGAACGTTATTGTGAGGAAGAGGCTGAACGGCTCTTGGCCGGGTTCCAGAAATGGACGCTCATAGTCTAGGTGCCCAACAAGAGAGGGGCAGTAGCTCTGGGAGATCACCCGTTTCGATGGATTACCGTGCAAGTGCCTAATTCTAGACCAGGTTCCCGTAATAGAACGAGCTCGGCCGCTAAGTACCCAACAATAGGAGGGGTAGTATGACGATGCCGGGTACAAATGCTATTGACGGGGCTACTGATGCTTGAAAGGGACTACAGTGCTGGTGCAGTGAGTTTCTATCCAAAGATTCCCTCTTATAGGGGTCTTAGCCTAAATTTCAAGTGCCTAGAGGCTCGTGGCGCTCTCCTTCCCACGCAGGGGTTCTAGGCATACCTTTTTTACATTAAGCTTATCTTAAACTTTCCCTTTCGATCATGTTGTCACGTAAGAGTTGTAGACTTCCGAGAATTATGCGTGCGTGATTTAACACCTTCGCTTTTCCTTTGGCCTCTCAATGTATTGTTCTAAAATTGTCTCGACCTTTCCTTTTGTCTTTGACTCGGTCCCTTTCCCTAGCACAAGATCGCTGTTTTACGCGCCTTGTTATCGTACCTTTCTTCGTTCATTCTTTGTGCACATTTTATATTACTTATTTTTTTAGGTAGAACGTGACATGGAGGAATATTCCCTTTTGGGACAATCGTCATAACATTGCCCTTTCAAATGGTTGGTAACTATCCACCTTATTTATTCGTTTCCGCTCTGATGCCGACAAACGCCAATGCATTGCACCTTATGGTACCGCCTTGAGCAGATATATGTTTTGAGTAATTTATATTCCTTCCACGCAACCCATCTTGCTTCCCCCTTCTAATAGCCTATGCTTACTTATGCAGTATGGCTCTAGGATGCCTTACGTAGTACTTTCGAGAGAAAGAATAAATTGATACTTGAGATGAGATTTTTACTGTCCTTGTGCAGGTACATAGACCCGAGTCAGAGTCCCATCCTCGTCGCCAGGTCAGCGTGATTGATACGAAGCTAAGGAGAAGTGAAGATTATGACCCTGTTTGCGCATATATTGCTTTTACCCTTTTCGTGTCCTACATGACCTGATTTATTCTTGCTTGTCGCAATGCTTGTGCTTCGCCTTCCGTTCTAGCATAAAATGAACGTGAGATCAGAATTAATTTAGGATATGAAATATTCGCTATGTCGTGTTCGTAACAGGCTGATTTGTGTTGATACAGTTTCAGAAGGTTTTCGAGCTTCTTACAGTCTTCTTTGAGTTTCAAAGCCTACTTTTCTGCAAGTTTTCGTTTTTGTTTTTCCTCCTTTTATGCTTTGTGTAATTGTTCGCACTTTTCCTGCAATGCCTGAAACTTCGTTTCAGTTTGCAGCACTTTATTATTATTTTCTATGATACAGTTTTTAACCTCTTCTTTGTATTGTTTGAGCTTGGTTCCATTTCTGCTTGTTATTTTATTCCCAGACTCAACTATTTTTCTTGATTCCCAGAGTGGGATATTCCTGTCAACTTTAACTTTTGTAATATTTTTTTTCTTTTTGCAGTGCTGGGCTCGCTTTGAAAAACGCGCCATGTTCACCGCCACATTTAACACATTTTGCTTCATTTCTACATTCTTCATGATATGTTTCGCCACACTTGCTGCATTTCTTCTTGCTATCCGGAAAGCCAGTGCTAGTCTGACCAAACTTAAGGCACTTGATGCACCTCAGCGTGTTTGCAGGAGAAGATAACCAATTTTGACTTCCTCAGGTGCTCTGGTTCCCTTCACAGTTAGTACAAAGATGCCGGTAGGAATTCTGTTTTCCTCCATGCCATTCGTAACTTGCTTTACATTGGTCACCCCTTGATCCAATAACCTATCAAGAATTGAGTCATCAGTATCATCTTTCACGCCACGACAGAACACAACAACACTTTACAAGAGTTCAATGTCTTGTGTTCATACACCTTGACCGTTATTCCGTCGGCTAATTTTTCGATTTTAGCTGAGATTTTCACAAATGAGTCTACAGGCCCTTAACGCGATCGTGGTCAAACTTTGAAAATTGGCTTTGAAAATTGAAATGTCAGCTCCACTGTTAGCAATGAACGATCATTTGCAATTAGTCATTAGTGTTTCCATTGCAACATAATTTGATGCATTTAGATTCATAGAGAGGATTCTAATTACAGAGCTTTGAAATTCACGTTACTTATGTGTTATCACTTTGATAGGGTTGTATAGGGTTATTTCATCTCTCGTAGTTTGTATCTGTGCTGCTGGACATCATCTTCTCGTCGTCGTGATATTCCATTTTCTGTTGGTTAAACCTGTTGCAGTGTAGCAATCATGATGCGGAGCTGCTTCTCTGTTACAGTGGCCTGTTGGTCACCGATCTGCTTCACGTCCTGGTCTTTTTCTTTAGAGTCGGTGGTTCCGATTGTCGGATTAATTCTTCCACTCGTAAGACTTGAGTGACTATGAAATCACGTAAAGTACGCGTTGTCATATAGCCTGATGTCGTCAGTTGGCTTGTTTCATCATACCCTGGTAACCAATAAGCAGTTCGAAAGCATATTTAAGGCAGCCTATCAAGCATTTAAGTCGCATTAAAAGCCACATAAATGCCGCTTTTGTCCCAATATACGGCTGCTTTACTGCAATTCTATGATAATGCTTCATTAATGCTTTTTTGCATTCGAAATGCTTATTACAGGCTACAAGCATTTTAATAGCATTTGATCCAACTTTACAACAGATAGCATTCAAGGTGCGGATATAATGCTTATATATTGCTTGAAGCATCTGAAACGCAGATTTAGGATTGATTTACTGCATATACTCATGCTTATTGGTTACCTGGGTATTGTATAGATCAGTGCAATTTCTTTTAGGAACTCCAGCCCTTATTTTGCTCGATAGTTGTCATCATCTAAAGCTTCTTGGAGTGCATTTTTTGCTTATAAAATTTGACATGTTTGGTATTAGAATGGTTGTAGACAAACGCTGTTTTTGGGACTCCTTGTTTCTTCCGTTAGAACGTTTGTTGTTGGTTTTACTGATCCATACTATCATCTTCCTGGAGGTTTTCATCGGAGCTATCAGATTCCGATTGAACGTATTCCACATTGTTACATGGCGTCATTTGATTCCCTTTTTTCTTCGGGGGCGAGGACATAACTTCAAAAGTTTCTGGCGTGTTTGGAGGGCTGTTTATGTTTGTATAATTTCAAAGCGTTTCCAAACTGTAAGTGTAACTTTCTTGTAGGTTTTCGAGTTCCTTTTCAGCTTTTTTCTTGCCATCCTGCATGTCATCAATTTCGGAAAAAAATTAATTTAGCAGCAGTTTAGACTTTGTCGAGGTCCGCGATACTTTTTGCTGCTTTGAGCGCTAGCGAGCGTGTATGTTCTTTGTACAATCTGTATATTGTAATTGCTAAATGTACCGACTCGACTATTAATATTATCGTGAGCTTCGAATCATGATTTTGGGTGCATACCTTCATGTACCTCTAATTTGTTCAACACCTGCACCTGGGTGTAATAAGTTTAACTTTACACTTTAGTACAGAAGGCTGTCATCACTCTGTAGCAGTAAGATACGTGTGTACTCGACTTGGCAACGATGCGCCAAGTTCGCTTGTCGCAGCGTGAAATATGAGTACGACACATTTGTGTCTTGTCAGAATTGTTGGGAACTGTTGGAAGTCATCGACCATGCTTATGCAATAATTTGCATTTTATTGCATAGGCAGTTCGATGGCATATGAACAAATATTTCTAAGAAATGGATTCCACTGGTGTGGTCTTTTTGAGACGAACTAAAAGGATTTGATAACATTTCGTGTCCAGATGCACATGTTACAAACGGCACTTTTCATCCTTTTAAAGTTCTGGCAATACACTAGTTTGTTTGTTTGTTTGTTTGTTTATTAGAGACCTTTTAACCGATTGGTCATTCAGGTCTTGGGTATAAAATTACAGAGTTTAGTTAATTAATGAATAGTATAGTATAGTAATCCTGTGAATATTGGTCCGTCCTTCATACAGGGCTGATTGCGGCCCTGGCTGCCTTGGTCGCCTGCTTCTGCAGCTGATTTTTAATTAGCATCGAAGCTGTTATGATGAGTTGTGCCCCTACCATGATGATGAGTATCATCAGCTTGGTGTCGTGGTCTGCCAGTAGGTTGGTGTGGACTTCTTGGGTTTGGATTATCGTCACATCCATGTTTGCTGAGTGTATGAAGGTGGCAGATCCGTCGTTTAAGATGATTAGGTTTTGGTCGTTAATTATTGATTCGATCATTTTTCCTCTTTGGTCTTGTTGAGCCCCAGCGGTGGTGGTGCGCATTGAAGTCACCTGATAATATGAATGGTTCTAGCTCGTTTATATTAATTTGTTGATTTGGGGACAGGTAGATGCTACAGACTGTCATTTTTCGTGGTATGTTAACTTCAACCGCTACAGCTTCGAGATTTGAGTTTATCTGAACATTTTTGAGTTTGATCCCTGTTTTGACTGCTATTGCTGTCCCACCTTGTCCTGATGGTCGGTGGGAGGAGAGAGTTTCGCATCCATTAAGGTGAAAATTTTGTGGGGATCGAGTTCTTGTTTCCTGCAACGTGATAATTTTTGGTTCATATTTCTTGATTAGTAGTTGCAAATCCTCGTATTGGCCACACTAAAGAATGGCATACTTGGCAATTTCGTTCGATGCTCTTAGTTGTTCACAGTAACTGTAAAACTGTTTGATTAAAATTTCTGCGGTTAACATCAGCAGTACAAACAGCATGAACACGATCACACTGCTCATAGTCACTTTTCTCTTAATTCTTCACAGGTTTACTAAGTCACAAAGTCGCGTGCCGCCATGTAACTTTAATTAGATTAACGGCTGTGATAATCTTCGAAATACGAACTAGTCAAACTAGAATAATCTTTATTTAATTCTTAACGAAGTTATTCCGACACAAACTTGAGACACTTGGAGACGTTTGCATAATTCGCACGCGTTTACGAATTCTGCAATCGAACGTTTCATATTATTCCAATTATACATTTCTCTTATTTTGAGGTATGGTCTGTGTTGAATGTGGTGCACTTGTGCAACAATTTTATCATTTTTCTTCTATATTTAACTTGAATTCGTTTCTGTTGACTTTTGTTTCTAGCTTAAGTCATTTGTTTATTTCAGACGGGTTATTTGTTATGTACGTAGAGAGGTGATCAATCTCTTCCGGTACAGAACTTTGATTCCGTGTTTCATATTCTTTACTTACATAATTTTGTAAATTTCCGAGTCATAGATCTCGTATTTACTCTAAAGATTCGCAGTTGTGACTATTCCCTTACCTGGTATATATTCTATTACAAAATCACATTCCTCTAAATCAAGGCGCATCATTGTTAACTTTGAAGTAGGGTTCTTCATTCCGAACAGATAAACCAAAGGTCTATGATCTGTTCGTACTGTGAATATTCTCCCATATAGGGTAGGTAACGACTTAGCACTCGAGACTTATTCCAGCACGGGTTAACGTTAACTACAACGCTCATTTTTTGCAGTATGGTGCTCCATCTAGTGAAGCACCATACTACAAAAAATGAGCGTTGTTGGTTAACGTTAACCCCGTGCTTGGAATAGGGTCTCGGGGTGCTTAAGTCGTTACCTACCCTAGATATGGTTTAAAATAATTAATAGCCCAGTGTATAGCCGTTAATTCCTTTAAAATAACAGGTTTATTCTTTTCACCAGGTGTAAATGTTTTGCTTGCGAAAGCAACTGGTAGGTTTTCATTTCGATGTGGTTGAGACCAGACTGCTCCACATCCAATGTCTGAAGCATCTGTAGTGAGTATAAACTCTTTTGAAAAATCTGGGTATTGGAGTATTTTTGGAGACAACAAACAATCTCTTAAATTGTTAAATGCGATTTCACACTTCTCTGTCCAATTTAATTTTGAATTCTTCTTTAGGAGTTGGTTGAGAGGGTGTGCGATTATGGCAAAATTTGGAACAAATTTCCTATAATAATTACAAAATGCTACAAATCGTCTAACTTCGTCTGCATTGGTTGGTTTAGGATAGTTTAAAATTGCATTCAATTTGGAATCATCGGGTAACATACCCTGATCTGTTATTTTATGACCAAGATAGGTCACTTCCGTACTGTAAAATCTACATTTTTGTTCGTTGAGCATAAGATTATAGTGTCTCAAACGCTCAATAACTCGTTGTAAATTTGAAAGATGGTGACTAACTGAGCATCCAATAACTACAGTTTTTACAACACCGCCGACGTTTTCACTTTCAATCGCACCAGTGAATCACAGAAAGAGCACTGGCGCGTCCTCGCACAAGTGTACGCGACAGTGATCGCAGGTGAGAGCACGTGGGCGTAGACAGTAGAGAGCACGTGAGAGCGGTCGTTTAAAAGAGAGAGTGGTTCACTCACTCCAAGCAATCCCATCGCAGGCGCACACTTCACTCTGTCTATTTATCACCGAACAAAAGAGCACTTTGCTTTATCTGCGGTAAGTTATGGTTGTATCCTCTGTGAAGGTACAAATCTCACGCGCCGGCGTAACATTAGTGCGAAATGCCATCTCTGGATATCGTGATTGATATCTGTTCTGACTCCCCTGTAGGAATCTATTGTTCATTTGTGGATTCCTGTAGTTGTTATTTTGATTCTGGAATCGATTACGACTTTGATCATTTTTTTTTTGGGTTTTGTGGGGTTTTTTTTTTTTTTTTTTGTAGGTTTTGGTTTTGTTTTTTATAAAAAAGAATTTGAAACTAAAGTGAAAAGTAAAAGAAAAAAAAATTAATCCACGAACCTTATCCGTGGTCTACGGACTTGTTAGATGTCTCGAACAAGTAAATGGATGTTTATGGTTTTTGGATGTAATAGTATGATGAAATCAAGTCTTCGATTTCGTCCATACCTGTGTCAGATGCGCAGCGCAGGGTGGATGGGTTCTGATCCCAATAGGGACCATAACGGCCATGGTTTATTGTGTTGATCAAAGACCAACTTCCGAGGCGGCGGTGGTTACACATCGTGTTGATGCTGGCGTACTGGGCCATAGCAGTGTACGGTTGCGGGATATGCATTTCATACGAACGGTGGTCGTAATGGGTGTAGTACGGGTAGCAGTTGGGGAAAGCAGCAGTAGCGGTCAGTGCGATGTTGGTATTAGCGGTGGCACTAGAGAGCGTGTTCATGTGTGAGCGAACGAGTGGGCATGTTGGCCCGAAAGGTGCGCAGTGGCCTAAGTTACCAGAGTCTTTGAAGAAGGTGGTGTACTCAGCCATCGTTTGGATCATGTTTTCGACCCAAGTCACGGTCTAGTTGCGTGAATCCAGTCAGTGAGTGGAGTTCGCTGCGTTCGTTGACAGCTGGCAAGTCGAGAGTGTCTCCATAAGCATTAAATAGAGCATCAGTGTTGCGACTTGTTTCAGGTCGACGGTGCATGCCAGGTTGGCATACGAGTGAGCGGACGCCTTGCTCCCAGTCTCCTTCAGGAAATTGGAAACCACTGAATTCGTGAGCGGCGGTGTTATTGAAGCTTGCTGGTTCTAGATAGTTGGGGATCTCGTTAAAGGCGGCTCCAGTAATGGAGTTGGCCAGTCCTAGCAGTAATGGGATGTTGGGAAGACCAAGCATCTCATTGTGTGAGGTGAGGATAGCCGGGCGGTTGCGAGGCCCAGGGTAATCTGGGATTTGTGGGCAGACGTACCGAAAGTATTTGTCGTCGGGTTGTGTGCAGCACAGCGCTTTTAATATCGGCAAAAGAGGTCCGGGAACCGGTAATCTCTCTGGTGGTAAATCTTTTAAGATTTGCGATATTAGTTGTCGTGTTGAGCGGGAACCAAGCTTGGCGTATTCCATTGCACGGAAGGCTTGTAAGTAGAACAGTACTGAAAAGTAGAGTCTTGATACAAAGGGGTGCCATGGGAGGCCAGAGTTAGCGAAATACGTGTTAGACGTGATTAGCTTGTCCATAAAGTGGACAACTTCGAAGTAGTTGAAGGCGGTTGGCGTAAAGGTTGAGACTTCAGTGTGCACTCGGTGGACGAGTGGAAATCTTACCAGTGCGCTAGCGATTAGGTTCTTCGTAGCAATTTCACGGGTCACGGGTTTCTCGGGCTTGATGTCAGCGTCATCTTTGTGTACAACTTTCTCCTTAAGGTCGGAGGTCAGTACCTTCTCAAGGGTTGGTGGTAGCGGAGGTTGGGTCGCGGTCGGATTGAGGTTTTCCGTCTTAGTGGCGGTAGCGAGGGCGGCCTCGAGCTTCGCTGAGTCGTCGTTTCCAGTCTTAGGTGGAATGGTTGACATGGTGAGGCGGTCTGGGTGTGTAGCGTAGCAGAATCAATAGTGTAGGTGCAAATTTCTTAGCGTTAGAAAGCTTCGTTTAGGTTTGCATAAACGGAGGTGAAAATTATTCCAATTCGAAGGTTGACGATTGGTTGCGTGTAGTACAACTGTGTTCGCAACCTTGTTTTCCAGTTGTTCATTTTCTATCATAACGTTAATGGCTTCCTGGAGATTATCGAATTTTCCGATTTTTAACATCATTTTTGTTTCTTTGTTCATCGAGCCATTGATTAAAGTTTCGACTGCAACTTTTTAAGAAATCTTTTTTACTACATCACTCGGTATTTGTTCTCTAAGGTATGTTTCTGCTAATTTGTCTGCTAACAAGTCAACTTGGGAAATGTACGAAGTGTGGGAAAGTATGAAGGCATGCTACACAACTGCGCGTTCACAACTGCGCGTCCGTCAACAATTTTGCAACCGAGCTAGAACACCAATATTCGACAAGGCTGTAGGTGCAATTGACGGTTCCCACATTCGTATTAAATGTCCAACTTCTCTTCATGACCAATATATTAACCGTAAACTAAGTTATTCTATCCAATGCCAAGCCGTTTGTGATAGTAACTACAAATTCATTGACATATGCATAGGTTATCCCGGTAGTGTTCATGATACACGAGTAATGTACAATAGTTCACTATATTACAAGAGATTGTACCCTCCTCCTGGTTACTACTTACTGGGTGATAGTGGTTATCCATGTAGCCTGTACCCAATTGCTATAGTTACTCCATTTGAAGAAACTGTTGGTAGGAGGCTTGGCGCACTTAAAAAACGGTTTAACAATGTCCACAGTAAAGCACGAACCATTGTTGAGTGTGTCTTTGGTCAGATGAAAACAAGGTGGCGAAGTATTTTCAATAAGGAACTAGAACTGAACATACAAAACTGCATAAAAACTATTGTAGCGTGTTGTGTCTTACATAATATCTGTGTGGATATGAACGATATAATGGAAGCTGATTTGGACGTACCAGAAGAACCTACACAAAGTAATCAAAATGAAACTGAATATCAACCTGTTTCCGATACAGGGGAAGGTATTGCTTTTCGTTTGCAGCTTTTGGGTGAATTGGAAGCTATTATAAATCAACAGAACTCACGAAACAACCAATATGGAATTTAACGCATCATTCTTTGTAGTGCAATAAATGTATACAGGATAAATTGATCGTTTTTTTTATTTTCCCATCAAATCAATCAAGTTGACAAAGGACAGCTTAAAATTCAGGTTGGTTTCGAATTAGCTATTGCTACGCTTCTCTCACATATTACATATCTGAATCTGATGAACTGGAATTGTCGAAAGGCACAGTAATATTCTGTGACTGAGCGATTGATTTCAAGAGCAAAAGACATTTGTTGCTTTCTTTCCTCTTCCGTTTGGATTCTTTTCGAAAATACTCAAACATGTCTTGCTGCGAGTATCGTTTCTTCCTCTTATTCTCGGATTGAATCTTGTTTTCCGTATCTTGCACACCAGGACTCTTTCGATGATGTTCGTAGTCAGAAGGTCCAGCCACAGGTGAAATGGTAGAATTTGGCATGGAGGCTCGATGATGCGTATCGCCGGAAATGGTTCCGGATCGAAACGATGTAATCGCTGACGTTGAAATCCCCAGGATCATCAATGTTACCCTGAACAGTATCCGGAATTTTAGGTGCATTTCTGATCACGTCCCTGTTGCTGTTGACTACGAGTGGAGGATAACAGGCATGCTGCGTTGACATGAATTCATGCATTTTAATGAAGTGTACCCATTGGTCGGCTCTCTCTTCTCCGTTCTCGGTGCCACCTCCAGTTGAGGGAGCGATGAGTTGCTGAAATGAAAAGTGTTTTTACGGCTTTGTTTGACGATCTATAAAAGTATACTTACCTTGTATTTCTTTGCCAAATTATTCCACTTCATCTTGATCCGCTCGACAGAAAAGTGTTGCAGCCCCGATGTTTCTTGAATGGTTCTGAAAATCGTTTCAAATGGGTAAAATATTTTGCTAATTGTGCCATTGTGCCAAATGTTAACAAGGCCAGATTATATGTGATTTAAATTTGAATTACCTTATTCTATCAGTACACCTCATGAAATGTGATTAAACCCAGGTTAAAATCCATTGCATGTAAATCAATTTATTCACAATTGTAAAAACATGTGATGTTTACATCTTTAGATTTTGACACACACGGCCTTTTAACATGTTCGACTTGAAATAGAGCTCGCTGTCAAATCACTTCGCGATCTGCAAATAACTATCGAGCTGTCAAAATTAACCATGCTCCAGAGCTGGATTATTTTCAACCGGAGGGGAAATTACTATCGAACTGTCAAATTTTAACCAAAAGTTAAAAAATTTCGCCAAATGGTTCACAGCCTTCACGCTCGTTTGAAGGTTCTCAAAATTGAGTGAAAAGTCACCCAATTCAATTAAAACCGGACCAACCCTAAATTGAGTAAATAAACCAAAACTCAAGTTTGAGTAAACTGGATATATATTTTAATTAGAGTTACTCTTACTCATTTTCATAAATTTAAAATTATAGTGAAATGAGTAAAATTTCAGCAAAACAATTTAAATCATTCCGTTTTCTCTTTAAAATCCAAATTTTGGCAATTAAGAAGCATTTTGGGCATTTATATATATTCCAGCTTTATATATTTTCATTAATTTCTTCTAACTTCTAAAAAATAAATCAATGGCGTGAATGGATGTTTTTGCTTTCACATAGACTTGGGTGTTAATCACTAAATAGAGCCTTCCCACACCCATGGGTTCGGCAACGCATGCGATATGTAGTTGAGCAACGCTGTTCAGTGAAGCAACGTATTTCACCAATGCGATTTCTGAGGGCTGAAATGTCGTAACAGAAACGTAATTAATATTACTATTAACGAATCGAATTTTCTTACCGTTATCCAGTAAACTAAACGAATAACATGTTGATCTTTCATTTGCGGACTCACAGTTACCGTTCGACGAATGTCATCAATACGCATTTTGTCATTGATCCTGAGTAAGGCCCGGATGTATGCTGAAAAAAAGCAATAATCCCATTATTACAGTACGTAATTCAAATGAAGAAGGGAAGTGCGTTTATCATCCTAAACTTGAGCAAACTTATGTGGATAATATAAAAGATATTTAGATAAAACTCCTTTACAATCCGGGTCTGGATCACAATTCGGAAATAACCTCAAAAATGTTTGTTACATCAGAAAACCAACAATTACCTCTCAATTTGCGATAAGTTTCCGCATCCACCGCTGCTGCAACCTGTTCCATTTTTCTTATTTCTCTTTAACTTCTAAAATTTTAGACGAATTAGATTTTCGCTTAGCTTCGCAAAAGCCACCTTGAAATATTTGAGTCATTACCTTAGCGTCGATACAAGCTGAAAACTCAAAATGAAAATCTGTGCTTTTTTATTTTTGATTGAGTCGATGTTACTCAAATTCATAAATCCTCTTACTCATGCGCTGACGTTTCAAAAGAAAATATGAAACTGAGTAACCTCAACTCAGTTTTGAGTTATCTTGAACGAGCGTGTTAGTCATTGTCTATGTAAATAAGAAAATATAAGTTCTATTCTAATAAGAACGAAAGAGAGAGAGAGAGAGAGAGAGAAAATGAGTATGGCATATGTGGTGAGTTACTTGTATGTAGTTTAAGTCAGTCTCACTCTCAGTACAATAATTGAGTTACTGTCGCTTTGTCATTAGGTTAATAAGAAAGTTTGTCATCGTGGGAATGGAACGCTAAGCAGAATTACTGATTCATGTCGAGAGGTATCGTTCTAGTTTAAGTGGTTCTTGAGTATGGTGTGGAAAGACATAGAGCGGATCAACTTGCGCTATGAATATTAATATGTTGACAGTTTTAAGGATTTTGAAATGATGCATTCAAGTGTGGTTAGGTAATCGTCATTCGTCACCTATGTGAAGTATGTCAACGGTTTAGTCTGGAATTCTTAAAAATAAGAAAATAGCTTGTTGCGTAAGTAAATGATTCTTTCGGTTATTCAAAAAAACACATTAGAAGCAGAATGGTTCTAACTTATGGCTAACAGATGTATATGTATAACCTTAAGGCTAACACTTCTTATCTCTATGCTGCTATCCGTGGTCTGCCTGTGTGCGGGTAGTATGATGGCGCCGTTGGTCCTGCGGCAGGTAGGTGTGAATATCGATGTTGGCTTAGGCGTGCATCGCTATTACACCACTTCCTGTTGCAGTGGGTCTGAATTTCTTCTAATCGTCTTATGGCAGTCATCCGGTGCACTGGAGTATGCTGATCGGTCCGTTGCTAACTCGTATAGCACACATTCCCCCTGAAGAACAAGGTATGGTGGCGTAAAACAGAATCATTCCTTGTTGTCATCTAGTTATGGAGAGAAAGAAAAATTCAAAAATAAAATTGTCATAGCATTGTCTTACAAACATTTTTTCCTAATTATTGTTTGATATCATATAATTATTGGCTGTTTTTCCCCCTTTATTATAGACCCTTTAATAATTTATTCGGGTCTTTATGTGTTAAGTTACAATTCATTTAACAATTTTATAGTTGGTTTTATGATATTAAAGTTTTTTACAATAAATTTCCTTTTAGTAATCCTGCTTATCTATCTACATATTATTATTTTGGCTATGGATTGTCATCGACGTCCTTCTAGTTTTTGGTATTCTCTTTGGTGCTGTGTTTGTCATCGACTTCCTTCTTGCGTTGTTGTTGTCTTCTTGGTTGAACTCTGTCATCGACGTCCTTCTCTTGTTTTCAGTATCATCGTTGTTGATTATGGTTACCGGCGTTCTTCCTGGATTGTTGGTTTAGTTTCCTCTGATGTTGGTCGTTTTGAAGTTATTCTCGGTACTTCTCAACTTTCCGAGGTTGATATCGATAAGTTCCATTAATGATCCTAACCTTAAAAAATGTAATAGAACTGATTTCTAACTTACATATTAAGTTGTTTCTGCTTCTTCGTCTCGTGGCTTCGATGGAAAAATGGCATTAGGCTGCCCAATGAACAATCACTTCTGGATGTTGTTTCTGGTTACGGCAACATCGTCTTCGTTAGAGTTGAGTTGAGTGGGGTCACATTCACATTTGTTGCTTCTTCGTTCTCCGAGGCACAGTATTCAGGATAGAGTTGAATTGCTTAGCACTGATAAACCCAAATTTGGAGCTGGGGGCATTTTGTTGTTGTTGGTGTACCGTGCAATTTAACTATCACCTGATAAATTTTCGTAATGTTCAAGTCTGTATGGATTTAGCGTTTGGATAGGGGATTCAATTTGATTCCTTTTTTTGGGCTCTTGAATCGTTCATATTGTTCAGCCGAATTTCTTTTTGTGCCGTTTCGCGCATTTAGGATTTTGAGAATTTTCCGTGCACGTGTAAGCACATGTATACCAGCAGAACGACCACTAAAATCACTGTTGCACCGGCAACTAATCGTATTTCGAGCGTGCTGATCTCGGTATGATTGATGATGGTGTCACTAAACCAACCCATCACGATAGAAGTTTCTTCTGTTTCAATGTTCGATTAATGAGAACACACTTATTGGTTCACTAATTGAGATGCACTTTGTTCACTTTGATGCCAAGTTGTGTTGCACTGTCGTGGACTTCGGATAACGTGACGTTGGACACAGAGTTACATGACGAATGAGAATGAGTTGTATTTCGGGTACCTCTTAAATATAAGCTACATAATTAACCTACAACATAGAGTCAGAACGTTGAGACGGAAAGGCAAAGTTAAACAACAATGTGTCGTGCAGCTGTTTGGTTTCCGCTTGCTTCAGCGTTACCCAAAATTGGTTAAGGTCAACGAAGTGTTGTTTTACTTTATGACTGTGCGAATGGAAAATAGGAAAAGAAATGGATTTATTTATTTGTCGTCAATCAGTAGTCAATCGGTCGTTTTGTTACAATGATATTTACAATTTTATGTTACACTTCTTAAATATATAGTATGTCTTAAAAAACTAACATATCAGGTTTATATTTTTAATGTTTAGGTTATCTAATTGCATTGAAGTATTGCTTCAATTTTGTTTTAGTCATAGTGAAGTCAACATTTTCTCCGTGCTTATTGTACGTTGCCATCATCTGATTAAGAGGCCCAAATTTGGCGTAATTTGTGCGATGATGGCTTGTAGTAAATATATTTCTATTTCGTAATTGCCGGGACGGAATGTAAAAATTAAGTTTTGCTAAACTTTCTACTGAGTCAACGCGTTGCGCAACAATATCATTTACGAATGAAACTAATGCAAATTCACGGCGCTCTTTTAATGATCGGATGCTGATTAGCATACAGCGTGCTGCATAAGATGGAAGAGGTAACCTTGTCCAACCTAATTTACGAAGGGCAAATAGTAAAAACTGCTTCTGTACCGATTCTATTCGTTCTTTTTGTATGACTGAAAAGGGTGACCAAACTACGCTACAATATTCCAGTATTGACCTCACATATGCAATGTACAATGTTTTATTGTGTACGGGTCATGAAAATTGTAACAAAAACGTTTTATAAATCCAAGCATATTATTTGCTCTGTTGATGATAGTATTGTAATGTTGTAAACGTTTATTTCTTGCTGGAATGTAATAATATCTTCTTTATTTCTTATTTCTAAAAATAGTTTCATGTCATCAGCATAAACAAGAAATTTAATGTTTTTAAGAATAAAGGAAACGTCATTTACAAACAAAATCAATAAGAGGAGGCCTAAATGAAAGCCTTGGGGGGCTCCAGAGGTGACTTGAATAGGGTTTGATTTCTTCCCTTTGAATCTTACTATTTGTTGACGGTTAGTAAGGTAGGATTCGATCCATTTGAGAATTCCTGGCTCAATTCCCAATTTTTGCAATTTAAAAAGAAGCATGGGTATGTCAATGCGATCAAAAGCTTTGCTGAAGTCTGTATAAAGAGCTTCTACATGGTAACCATTGTCCATTGCTATCAGAGAGCAGTTAACGAATTCCAATAAAATTGTGCTAGTCGATCGTCCTTTGAAAAATCCATGTTGCTTTGTAGTGATTCTGTTTTTGATTTGAGTGAACAAATTTTTCATTAATAATTGCTTCAAAAAGTTTAGGAATGCAAGATAAAATGGCAATTCCACGATAGTTACGTATGTCAGATTTTTTCCCACTTTTTAAAACAGGTACTAGGTAGGAACTTTTCCACAGTTTGGGAAAGATCCCAGATTTCAATGACATATTAAATAGCCTAAATAAAGGTGATGTAAGTTCCAATGCTAAGTTTTTCATAAATACTGGTGGTATTCCATCAGGGCCAGAACCTTTAGAAACGTCTAAATTATTCAAACCTTGAAATATGTCTTGAAATTCGACTTGACTAACTCCAATGTCCCTTGAAAATCCTGGGAAGAAATCGAAATATTCGTAATCGCGATCTTCTTCAGCAAATGTGGTATATATTTCTTGAAAGAATGTTGCAAATAGGTTGCAAATTTCTTCTGCGTTATTACCATCATTTGAGTTAAGATGCATTCTAGATGGGAAGTTGTCAGAATTCAATTTAGTTTTAACATAATTGAAAATTTGTTTTGGGCAAGACTTAATTTCAAGTTCAGTTTTTGCATTGTGTCATCATATGCATTTTTTATGGTTAGATTCAGTTCATCACAAATACTCAAGTAGTTTGCCAGGTTATTGCTGTTACCATCTCTTTTGTATATTTTGTGTGCTTTTTGCTTCCGATTCTTCAAATTTTTTATTTGTTTATTTTACCAAACTGGTTGGTTTGACTTACCTTGTCGTCTTATTTTTTTGAGTGGTACTTCTTCAAATATTATTTCAAACAATAATTTATAAAAAACTTCAACAGAAGTCTCAATATTTCCTTCGTTCTTAAAAATGGTTTGCCAATCAATTCTGATAATTTTGTTTCTTATGATATCATAATTTGCTAAATGATATTGGAAGACCTCTTCATATCCGAAGTCGTCGTCCATAATGGAAAAAGTGATTTTGCTACACAGAAATCTTCCTCAATATTTGTTAATAAAAAATCTAAATAGCAATTTTGCTGGTTTTTTACATGATTAACTTGGTTGAGCCCTAAACCTGCCGTTTTGTCGAAAATAAACTGTAATGTTTCATTTTTTCCGACGACTGGTAGAAGGATTGCAAGAAGGTCAGCGTTTAATGATGCAATTCTTTTGGAAGGGTATGAAATGTGATAAGGTCTGCGCTTTGGGTGGTAAAAGTAATTTATGTATGCATAGATATTTGAGACATAGATTTACGTAATGTGTGGTACATGAATATGAATAGAAGGATATGTTACAGGCTGCTCTCTTCTTCTGTTGCACTAATTGTTTCACTTGGGTTGTTTACTGTGGTTTTTGCCGCGAAAATTACTAATCTTTGCAGGTTCAGCAGGTTTCTAAGGCGCACTCCTCAACGCTCGTTTATTGCACGATTCTACAAATAACTGCACTGGTCACTGTTAACTGCTCCCTCGTTCATTAATTTTACTTTCACTGCATTTAATGTTTGTCTATTAATTGTTAATCATGTTCACACTCTGTCCAGGCTAGCGACAGATTTTGCGGCCTTAATGGCTTGGGTTTTTTACATGCTCCTTGTTACCGAATGTACAACGTCGCAATTACTATATTAATTTTCCTTTCGTGTTGCTCCTGTATCTCCTCGTGTACATCGAGCCTATTTAAAATTTGCACCTGAGGGTCACCCGTGCTCTGGGTTTCCTTAGATTCCGTGGTTCCCATGTTGTTTTCCCCTTTTAGAACATTAAAACAATCTCTAGCGCACCACACTAAAGAATGGCATACTTGGCAATTTCGTTCGATGCTCTTAGTTGTTCACAGTAACTGTAAAACTGTTTGATTAAAATTTCTGCGGTTAACATCAGCAGTACAAACAGCATGAACACGATCACACTGCTCATAGTCACTTTTCTCTTAATTCTTCACAGGTTTACTAAGTCACAAAGTCGCGTGCCGCCATGTAACTTTAATTAGATTAACGGCTGTGATAATCTTCGAAATACGAACTAGTCAAACTAGAATAATCTTTATTTAATTCTTAACGAAGTTATTCCGACACAAACTTGAGACACTTGGAGACGTTTGCATAATTCGCACGCGTTTACGAATTCTGCAATCGAACGTTTCATATTATTCCAATTATACATTTCTCTTATTTTGAGGTATGGTCTGTGTTGAATGTGGTGCACTTGTGCAACAATTTTATCATTTTTCTTCTATATTTAACTTGAATTCGTTTCTGTTGACTTTTGTTTCTAGCTTAAGTCATTTGTTTATTTCAGACGGGTTATTTGTTATGTACGTAGAGAGGTGATCAATCTCTTCCGGTACAGAACTTTGATTCCGTGTTTCATATTCCTTTACTTACATAATTTTGTAAATTTCCGAGTCATAGATCTCGTATTTACTCTAAAGATTCGCAGTTGTGACTATTCCCTTACCTATTTATTTATTTATTTATTTGGCGTCAATCTTTTGTAGACCAGTTTTGTTTTACAAATAGTACTTAAAGTCTAATTCGTTATATCTTAATTTACCCTAACCGTGAAAAGAAAATTTTCCTAAGCTCTTTTTTATTCATTGTCACATCTACTAAATCGCAATACTTATTATAACACGACATCATCCTATTTAAAGGCCCATTCTTTGCATAGTTTGTTCTTTGACTGTTTATGTAAAATAATTGTCTATTTCTTAGGAAGCGAGAGGGAGCATAGAAGTTAAGATTTTCTAAAATCTCTTGTGTGTTTACTCTCTGCATAATAACATCATTCAGGAAAGCTATCATTGCAAATTCTCTTCTTTTTAAGCCCATCTAGGTTAATCAACATACATCGTGACTCATAGGACGGCATAGGTAAAGTCGTCCAACCTAACTTTCGTAGGGCAAATAACAAAAATTGTTTTTGAACTGATTCTATACGGCTTGCATGTGTATCTTGATATGGAGACCAAACTATGCTACAATATTCAAGAAGGGTCTCACATATGTTATGTACAGCGTTTTGATGGTGTATGGATCATTAAAGTTCAAGCTAAACCTTTTGATAAACCCAAGCATGTTGTTTGCTTTATAAATGATATTATTATAATGTTCGGCAAAAGTTGATTTAGAATCGAGTATAACACCTAAGTCTCTAATTTGACTGCATCTTTCAACAGTTTTCTGGCCGAGTTTAATAGAGTTTTGCAATATTGCGTGTTTTCTGGTAAACGAAATGGAATTGCATTTTTTACATTAAGATCTAACAAATTTTTCTTACACCATATGTAGAAATTGTCAATTTCGTGTTGAAATAATTCAAGGTCCGATGTCTCACATATCTCCATGAAAAGTTTCATGTCGTCTGCATATATTGAAACATGAAGAAAGCTCAAAATGTGTTCTATATCATTGATAAATAAAATAAATAATAATGGACCAAGATGAGACCCTTGTGGCACGCCCGAAGTAACGTTCACAATTGTTGAAAGTTTTCCTCAAATCTTACTTTTTGCGTTCTCTGAGTCAAGTAAGATTCAATCCATTTCAGTAGCCCAGGATTGAATCCCATTTTGGATAATTTAAAAAGCAACAGTGGAATATCAACTCTGTCAAATGCTTTACTAAAATCGGTGTACAGCGCTTCAACACAATTTCCTTTGTCCATTACGTTCAAAGAAAAACTAACAAATTGTATCAAATTAGTGGCTGTTGATCGCCCTTTAACAAAACCATGCTGTTTATTAGAAATTAAAGTCTTCACCTGCGAAAATATATTATCATTTATGATAGATTCAAAAGTTTCGGGATGCTTGATAATATAGCAACCCCACGATAATTTCTAATATCAGATTTTTTCCACTTTTAAAAATTGGGATCAAAAAGATTCTTTCCAAACAGCAGGAAGAACGCTGGATTCCAATGACGAATTAAACAACCAAAATAAAGGTTTAACTAGCTCCTTTGAAACAGATTTTAAAAATATAGGTGGTAAGCCGTCTGGTCCAGCACCCTTTGAAGCATCCAAAGTTTCAAGCGCATGTAAGATTTCCTGACAGATAAATTATCAACTGAAATGTCCGTCATTGGCTCGGGGAGGTATGAGAAATATTGCAAGTCACGCTCATTATCGTCATGAGAAGTATAGATGTCCTGGAAGAAATCAGCGAATAAGTTGCTAATGTCATTTGTTGTGTTGCCGGTCCTGTTGTCTAGATGCATTTTTGACGGAAAGTTCTTAGACTTACGTTTTTCTTTAACATAGCTAAAGAAAGATTTAGGGTCTGACTTAATATTATTCTCTACCCGTGTATTATGCTCTTCATATGCATTTTTAATTCTAATCTCAGTTGATCGCATATGGCCAGATAAAGTGATAGATTTTCATCAGTTTTATTTCTCTTGTATGCCTTATGAGCTTTTTGTTTCTGTTTTTGAGATTAGTAACCAGTCTGTTATACCACACTGGTGATTTGAGACTAGATTTTCTCTTTTGTTTCATGGGCACTGTTTGTTCTAAAATATCATACAAAATTTGGTAGAACGCATCCACTGCTGGACCTACAGCATGATCACGTAGTACAGTTTGCCAGTCAATACTATTCAATTTTTCTTTGATAAGTACATAATTAGCCCTACTAAAATCATAGTATTGTTATCGTGCTGTAATTTATGTGACCTATCTAAACTATTTAAACTAATTACCTCCTCTTCCTCATGTTGAGTGCTCGTCAAATCCATAAAATCGTCGGGTACTTCCTCTGCAGAGAGCGTTAATTTGGACGAAAAAATGAATGCCTTTGTGCACACGTTTCGCACGATGTTAAAGAGTTTCCTGGAGGCGGTGGGGTAAATGTGCTTGGATGCGGTTGCGGTAGCTGATGATCCATCGGGTATGGGTTTAATGTCTCACCACGTTGAAATCCGATCCAACGCGGGGTTTCAACCGAAGGGGGCCTGGAAAATGCCACCTTTGCTGCTGCAAGTAGATCCCTATCCATTGGAAGAACTGCTGGGTGACTATTTTGATGACCGATACGATTAGTGAAATTTGTGTTGTTGCCGCTGCAGATGTTGTTGTTGATATTGTTCCTGGAGCTAGTTTGCTGACGTCCCGAAAATCCTTGTTGAAGATGTCTGTTGGAACCATTGGTGCTCCTGTTCCATTGTTTTTTATTTGCTTTCCTTCGCTTTATTGCCTTATCTCTGGCCTTCTGCTGCTGAACATGACGTTGCCTTCGTAAATCATATTCAGTCCAGTTAGGGCGCCAAATTCGTTTCGACCCTAGTGTGCGCCATCCTTCTTGGAGTTCATGGTATATATTCTATTACAAAATCACATTCCTCTAAATCAAGGCGCATCATTGTTAACTTTGAAGTAGGGTTCTTCATTCCGAACAGATAAACCAAAGGTCTATGATCTGTTCGTACTGTGAATATTCTCCCATATAGGGTAGGTAACGACTTAAGCACCTCGAGACTTCATTCCAGCTACAGGGTTAACGTTAATCTACCAACGCTCATTTTTTGCAGTATGGTGCTCCATCTAGTGAAGCACCATACTACAAAAAATGAGCGTTGTTGGTTAACGTTAACCCCGTGCTTGGAATAGGGTCTCGGGGTGCTTAAGTCGTTACCTACCCTAGATATGGTTTAAAATAATTAATAGCCCAGTGTATAGCCGTTAATTCCTTTAAAATAACAGGTTTATTCTTTTCACCAGGTGTAAATGTTTTGCTTGCGAAAGCAACTGGTAGGTTTTCATTTCGATGTGGTTGAGACCAGACTGCTCCACATCCAATGTCTGAAGCATCTGTAGTGAGTATAAACTCTTTTGAAAAATCTGGGTATTGGAGTATTTTTGGAGACAACAAACAATCTCTTAAATTGTTAAATGCGATTTCACACTTCTCTGTCCAATTTAATTTTGAATTCTTCTTTAGGAGTTGGTTGAGAGGGTGTGAGATTATGGCAAAATTTGGAACAAATTTCCTATAATAATTACAAAATGCTACAAATCGTCTAACTTCGTCTGCATTGGTTGGTTTAGGATAGTTTAAAATTGCATTCAATTTGGAATCATCGGGTAACATACCCTGATCTGTTATTTTATGACCAAGATAGGTCACTTCCGTACTGTAAAATCTACATTTTTGTTCGTTGAGCATAAGATTATAGTGTCTCAAACGCTCAATAACTCGTTGTAAATTTGAAAGATGGTGACTAACTGAGCATCCAATAACTACAGTTTTTACAACACCGCCGACGTTTTCACTTTCAATCGCACCAGTGAATCACAGAAAGAGCACTGGCGCGTCCTCGCACAAGTGTACGCGACAGTGATCGCAGGTGAGAGCACGTGGGCGTAGACAGTAGAGAGCACGTGAGAGCGGTCGTTTAAAAGAGAGAGTGGTTCACTCACTCCAAGCAATCCCATCGCAGGCGCACACTTCACTCTGTCTATTTATCACCGAACAAAAGAGCACTTTGCTTTATCTGCGGTAAGTTATGGTTGTATCCTCTGTGAAGGTACAAATCTCACGCGCCGGCGTAACATTAGTGCGAAATGCCATCTCTGGATATCGTGATTGATATCTGTTCTGACTCCCCTGTAGGAATCTATTGTTCATTTGTGGATTCCTGTAGTTGTTATTTTGATTCTGGAATCGATTACGACTTTGATCATTTTTTTTTTTGGGTTTTGTGGGGGTTTTGTTTTTTTTTTTGTAGGTTTTGGTTTTGTTTTTTATAAAAAAGAATTTGAAACTAAAGTGAAAAGTAAAAGAAAAAAAAATTAATCCACGAACCTTATCCGTGGTCTACGGACTTGTTAGATGTCTCGAACAAGTAAATGGATGTTTATGGTTTTTGGATGTAATAGTATGATGAAATCAAGTCTTCGATTTCGTCCATACCTGTGTCAGATGCGCAGCGCAGGGTGGATGGGTTCTGATCCCAATAGGGACCATAACGGCCATGGTTTATTGTGTTGATCAAAGACCAACTTCCGAGGCGGCGGTGGTTACACATCGTGTTGATGCTGGCGTACTGGGCCATAGCAGTGTACGGTTGCGGGATATGCATTTCATACGAACGGTGGTCGTAATGGGTGTAGTACGGGTAGCAGTTGGGGAAAGCAGCAGTAGCGGTCAGTGCGATGTTGGTATTAGCGGTGGCACTAGAGAGCGTGTTCATGTGTGAGCGAACGAGTGGGCATGTTGGCCCGAAAGGTGCGCAGTGGCCTAAGTTACCAGAGTCTTTGAAGAAGGTGGTGTACTCAGCCATCGTTTGGATCATGTTTTCGACCCAAGTCACGGTGTCTAGTTGCGTGAATCCAGTCAGTGAGTGGAGTTCGCTGCGTTCGTTGACAGCTGGCAAGTCGAGAGTGTCTCCATAAGCATTAAATAGAGCATCAGTGTTGCGACTTGTTTCAGGTCGACGGTGCATGCCAGGTTGGCATACGAGTGAGCGGACGCCTTGGTCCCAGTCTCCTTCAGGAAATTGGAAACCACTGAATTCGTGAGCGGCGGTGTTATTGAAGCTTGCTGGTTCTAGATAGTTGGGGATCTCGTTAAAGGCGGCTCCAGTAATGGAGTTGGCCAGTCCTAGCAGTAATGGGATGTTGGGAAGACCAAGCATCTCA
Organism: Aedes japonicus; assembly: GCA_034211315.2. Lineage (NCBI taxonomy): Eukaryota > Metazoa > Arthropoda > Insecta > Diptera > Culicidae > Aedes > Aedes japonicus. The sequence continues at coordinate 103,069 of JASCZW010000309.1, forward strand.
TTGTGTGAGGTGAGGATAGCCGGGCGGTTGCGAGGCCCAGGGTAATCTGGGATTTGTGGGCAGACGTACCGAAAGTATTTGTCGTCGGGTTGTGTGCAGCACAGCGCTTTTAATATCGGCAAAAGAGGTCCGGGAACCGGTAATCTCTCTGGTGGTAAATCTTTTAAGATTTGCGATATTAGTTGTCGTGTTGAGCGGGAACCAAGCTTGGCGTATTCCATTGCACGGAAGGCTTGTAAGTAGAACAGTACTGAAAAGTAGAGTCTTGATACAAAGGGGTGCCATGGGAGGCCAGAGTTAGCGAAATACGTGTTAGACGTGATTAGCTTGTCCATAAAGTGGACAACTTCGAAGTAGTTGAAGGCGGTTGGCGTAAAGGTTGAGACTTCAGTGTGCACTCGGTGGACGAGTGGAAATCTTACCAGTGCGCTAGCGATTAGGTTCTTCGTAGCAATTTCACGGGTCACGGGTTTCTCGGGCTTGATGTCAGCGTCATCTTTGTGTACAACTTTCTCCTTAAGGTCGGAGGTCAGTACCTTCTCAAGGGTTGGTGGTAGCGGAGGTTGGGTCGCGGTCGGATTGAGGTTTTCCGTCTTAGTGGCGGTAGCGAGGGCGGCCTCGAGCTTCGCTGAGTCGTCGTTTCCAGTCTTAGGTGGAATGGTTGACATGGTGAGGCGGTCTGGGTGTGTAGCGTAGCAGAATCAATAGGTGCAAATTTCTTAGCGTTAGAAAGCTTCGTTTAGGTTTGCATAAACGGAGGTGAAAATTATTCCAATTCGAAGGTTGACGATTGGTTGCGTGTAGTACAACTGTGTTCGCAACCTTGTTTTCCAGTTGTTCATTTTCTATCATAACGTTAATGGCTTCCTGGAGATTATCGAATTTTCCGATTTTTAACATCATTTTTGTTTCTTTGTTTATCGAGCCATTGATTAAAGTTTCGACTGCAACTTTTTAAGAAATCTTTTTTACTACATCACTCGGTATTTGTTCTCTAAGGTATGTTTCTGCTAATTTGTCTGCTAACAAGTCAACTTGGGAAATGTACGAAGTGTGGGAAAGTATGAAGGCATGCTACACAACTGCGCGTTCACAACTGCGCGTCCGTCAACATCGCTAAGACCGAATATGTCCAGATTAATCCACTCTGGGCGTCCATAGTCATACTGAGCATTGACTGTTTTAACCCATACATCGCGTAGGAATCTGTAAATATAGTTTCGTGGTATGTTACTATAATTTACACGCGGTTTGAACACAGCAACTGCTGTCGCACGAAGCGAAATGAGTTGGGTATAACATCTCGGTGATATAATACCTTGCGTTGGTCTTAGATTGGCGGGGAGTTGATCATCGTTAGCAGTGACGTAGCCTAGCTGGCTTTGGGATCCGACTTCCGTTTCTATGGGTCCTATGATCGAGAGCATTTGGGATTCAGCGATCTTCGTAGAGACATGTTGTAACAAGTCCATACAAAAGGGGACTCCATTAAAGTTCCGTCCGAAAACCACATTGTTCAAGTCTTGGTCATCCTCATAATAGTCTGCAGTACACCTAACTCTGCGTAGATATTTCTGATTTCTTGGGTAACGGGTAGTGAGCGGGGTACATAGCCTAAGAGACTACGAGTGGGTTGAAGCGCGTTAAGATTGGCTGCAGGGCGAATCCCAGCTGGGAGCTGCCACATCTCAATTCCCGGTGGATTAGCGGCTTCATACAGGACCGAATAAGCAGCGACTCCTGACGATGGATGCGTGACATCAGTAGTCGCGCCGAAAAATCCGGCCACACCATTGACCACATCAGAGGTAAACTCAGGGACGCTGATGTGCCATTTGCGTGAATTTGGATCCCTAACAGGCCCGCTAACAGGGGCGCTAATTGTAACTGCTGGAACAGAAGGGCCTCGTCCGAAATTCCCCTAACCTCTGATCACAGCAACGGAGGTCGTCTGTTTATGGTCAACAAGAATGGAATGTAGGAACGTTGGTTCTTGGTGGTGCAATTATGTGATAAAGGAGAAAGGTCCGAAATGGGATAGGGTTGCAAGGATTAGTCTTTGTTTGGAGTTATTCTAAAGGCATCAAAGTTCTTCATGGGTGTTTGGATTTTGGATGACGAACACATGTTGGGAAATGTACGAAGTGTGGGAAAGTATGCAGGCATGCCACACCGTCTTCTACTATCGTCTTGGTTAAATTTACGGCGTCTACGAAAGATTTAACTCCTCCCGGGTTTCCATCGTAAGCGGGTATTAAAGTCGCCAATTCGGCTGCTGTTTTAATATTTAGAGCCATATTTGAATTACTGCGGGTTTCAATATACCACACGATTAATTTTGCTAAAATTTTTAGTTTATTGGTTCTTTTAACCAAATGAACGTCACTGTTTACTCTTAATAACGAGCCTTCTGTGACTGGTTTAAGAAATTTTGACAGTGATTACCTAGGAGAAGTTTCTAGTGCTTCTGACACACTTTCACACTCTACTACAAAATTTCAATACGTTTCAACTTCTGCATTCCACTGTGAAGTATTGATTCGATGTTCAAATGTTTTAAATGTTTTCCTGTATTCTGAAAAAAACTTCCTGAATTTGATGTCTCGACGTTTCTATACTAGCAAGAGTCCTAGGTCTATATTTACTTTTCAGCAGTTGTTGCGGTTCAAATCACGGTTGCTGTTGGCGATTTCCTTTGTTTTCTGCAGCTGCCGGCTCGTGTTGAATTTTTGTCATACCCTGCATGCTGTTACCATGCTATCGCCAAGAATATACACCGGTATCCAACTTAAGTTTTCATTTGTGATAGACGGTTCTAATAAGCGTGTGAAAAGTCTAGCGCCTCTCCAACACCAGTAGACACTTTTTCCTCGCCGAAAAGCATGAGTCCATTGTTCAATACATCGAAATCTTTGTAAAAGATCTTGTTTTATCTCATCTCTTACTGTGACGACGAGTAACCGTTTGCCGGTGAAATGCCCAGTTACCACAGGGCATATACGGTGGCCGTTAGTGGGTTGCGAAAAGTCAGGGAATCAAAACAAAACCAATCATAATTCATTAGACATTGTGAAGTGAATGTAAAGTCGGCTGAAGATAATTGTTGGAAACTAAAAGTTATTGTAAAATATTATTATTAGCGAGGTTATTATTCGAAATCAGGAGAGAATTCTCTCGTACGTTAATGGTTACAACTACTTACCCTATCCGCCTGCAGTACAGGCTTAGATAGCTTGTGCTTGCACTTCACGTTGTGCAGATTGCCTTGTGAGATTTTTGATGTGGCTGTAGGACAACTTAAATAACACAAACAGCACTAGACTCGAGGACTGGAGCGATTATACGTCCGACAGCGACGGTTACCACTTTGATTATGTTTGGAATTGGTTTATAGGGTTTCTATAGTAAGAATGCTCTAGGTTGTGGTGGATACATTCTAGGAGGTAAAATCGGTCGTGTTCGGGAGTAACATCACCCAACCCTTGCTACGCCACTGTGGAATGAGAGGACTTTCTCTCCTACGATCGTTCCACCGAAGAGAGATGGTATTCTCCCTACCACTTCGACCGATAGCGACAGCGATCACAACAGGCGATCTTTATCGGTGACGTCACAGCTGGGATCATCTGGTTGCTAACGAGTGGATGATCTGCTGTGCGGACAGTCGTGTCGGCTCTGACTCTCAGGAAGGATGGATGGGAGCAGAGCCACAATGGATAATGTTCTGTGTTAATTGTGTGTGATGTAATAGTCGTATCGTTCTGTAAATAGTGTAAATAAAGTATATGTCGGACGAATTATGTCTATTGAATAAAGAATGTGTGTTGAGGACAAACTATATGTGCTGCGTGAATGGAAGGATGTGTGATGTGATGTGTGGAAATGGTTGGATAGACCCCCAAAAGAAACCCAAACCCAACCATATTCCCAACAAAATACAGTCCACCTAAGGAGACGCCCGGTATTTTAATCCCCACAACTGGCAGTAATTAATTACCCCCAAATCGGTGTTGGTTAGGGTCCGGTAACCCAACATTATGGTCCTTCGAGCCGGATTAATCGGAAAACCGGACAAGGGAAACTGCCAGTTTCGGTCAATGCGTGGCATGGATGCCAAAATGGTTGGTTTGTGGGCGCAATTAGCCAGCAGCCATCACTGCGGCATAATCAATTATCGCGAGATCGCCATTACTCTTGGATGGATATGGCACTAGATTATGATGGCTGCTAGGAGTACAATACCGTATTCTAACAAAGGCAAATATGGACCCTTGGATTCACGAACATTGGTGCTGGATTGTGAAACGCATCTATTTCTACTTATGCTGCGTCGGACATCACAACATAAAAACCACGGCACAATGCCTGGTTTACCAGGTAAATATAAGCGCAGTATACGTCCAGCCGAATGGACACAACATACTTCATGTACTGACACACTTTCAATTATCGGTCATCAATAACACCTCATCTGGAGCGAACCTAAACAACAACAAACTACAATCGCCGATCACAGCTGATGGATCAGCTGTTCAGCCGATTTGGACGTCAACAAAACGAAACCGTATCCAAGGGATACAGTTGACACACCCACTACGATCGATTCGAAGAAGATGCATCGTTACATTCGTGCGAATGAAACTTGGAGAATCACGAGCGAACACACGCTTGTTGCAACGACTGGTTGGAGGAAGATTTGGTTGTGTCTATCCCATTTTCGGTTTGGACCAAACATACAGAGATGACCGAAACAGGAGAGAGCCGTATATATCACATGCATGGTAGCCTATGGATGAATACGGGATCAGTTCGTGACGTACTCGTTCGGACCGATTGTGGGCCAACGATGAAGGCATACATCGGTTGGCGTGGATCGGAATGGTATCGAGTAGCTGCACCTACTTGTACAGGTAAGCAGCTGACATGTATATGTCTAGCCGAGCTAGGCATTACGTTTTCGGTATCTAACACCAATATTTTTCGGAACCCACAATGATGACATATTCACCATCGGCACACATTCATGGAACCCAACCATACGGTTCGACGATCAGCTGATCGTTTCTGAGCAAACGTTTTCGCACTGACTGCCGATGTCGATACGTAAAATCTGGATACGGATACAACAGGCAATACCATCAACGGAGAATCAATTTGGACGACCATTGGAAGGGGTGTCAGTCACAAGGGTGTCTGCCATACACACCAAACGTTGAGTACATGGATTACTCAATGAATCATCAAAGCAGGCGCAAGGATGTCTGCGGTTTTTCCACGGTTTGGGCGAATCAATGCTCATTACCGAATCCTAGATCAATTCAATTGGAATTCAGCACACTGGGTGCTTGAATGGACATACGCCGACGTTTGATCACACAGGGTGATCGAACCAAACCCTCGGGCAGGACACAAGGGTGTCCTGTATCGGTTCCTTGGTTTGTGCACACAGGGTACGCAAACCAATCCTAGGACAGAACACAAAGGTGTTCTATACCCATCGGTTTGTGCACAAAGGGTGTTCAAACCTACCCATGGCAAGGACACAAGGGTGTCCTAGGAATGCCATGCCAAGGAGAGGATACAAGGGTGTCCCCTAGGTACCATTTCTAGGTCTTGAGTACAAAGGGTGCTCAAGACTAAGGCCAAGGCTTGGACACAAGGGTGTCCTCTAGCCTTTCAACGGTCTGTGCACAAGAGTGTGCAGACCTATCCAAGGTATGGGTACATGGGTACTCAAGGAACCAACCAAGGCTCGGGCACATCGGGTGCTCTAGGCTCGGGCACATCGGGTGCTCGGTAATCAAACGCCGAGTGGACATAGGAATGTCCACAGCTGGATGTAGGCATTAGGAGTGTCTGCAGTATGCAATTGGATACAGGAACCAAGGCACAATCATTGAGAGGATATCGGAAGCAAACCACATTCACTATTGGCATTTACTTTCGAGATGAAGCAGATAAATAATAGACGACGTCACCTTTTGGCTGGTGGCACCATCATATGTTTTACCAGGTTAGTAATAACAGTATATGTACCAGCCGAAGTGACATGCGGATACTACATGTAATCTTTCCCCACATGTACTCAAAATTTGGAATGAGGATATTCGCCGAAGCCACCACTTAACCCATCGGATTCCATGACCGTACAGTGACTATCATTCAGCGATCGAGGGTATCATCGAAAACGACATCGACTACACCAATGGATGGCGCAACCCACGGTATAATATGACAAGGTGGACATTGAGGATTTAAACCTAGCGGAACTGTGGACCAGTCCAATCTTGACATTCCAACAACGGATAAACTTCGGAAGGATCATCGTAAGGACACACCATCAGGACAAACACAAAATCTGTGGTCAACAACAACACAAGGAACAGGAGCGCAAAATTCAAAGGAAACACTCGTTTTTCATTCGTGCGAACGACCGTCGAGAACGAAGAGAAGAGAGACGGATATTTTCACCATCAGCGGCAGCCGCAGGGCTTTGAGGGAGGGTGCGCAACCAATTCACCCACCAACACATTGAAACACCAATTGTACGTTGTACCAAGGGAATGGAAGAAGGGCAGTACATATTTGAAACATAACTACGGAGGTTTATTCAGAAATGTTGGACATTTCAGGGTGGGTGAGTATGTTCGGGAGTAACATCACCCAACCCTTGCTACGCCACTGTGGAATGAGAGGACTTTCTCTCCTACGATCGTTCCACCGAAGAGAGATGGTATTCTCCCTACCACTTCGACCGATAGCGACAGCGATCACAACAGGCGATCGTTATCGGTGACGTCACAGCTGGGATCATCTGGTTGCTAACGAGTGGATGATCTGCTGTGCGGACAGTCGTGTCGGCTCTGACTCTCAGGAAGGATGGATGGGAGCAGAGCCATAATGGATAATGTTCTGTGTTAATTGTGTGTGATGTAATAGTCGTATCGTTCTGTAAATAGTGTAAATAAAGTATATGTCGGACGAATTATGTCTATTGAATAAAGAATGTGTGTTGAGGACAAACTATATGTGCTGCGTGAATGGAAGGATGTGTGATGTGATGTGTGGAAATGGTTGGATAGACCCCAAAAGAAACCCAAGCTAACCATATTCCAACAAAATACAGTCCACCTAAGGAGACGCCCGGTATTTTAATCCCCACAACTGGCAGTAATTAATTACCCCCAAATCGGTGTTGGTTAGGGTCCGGTAACCCAACAGGTCGTTCCCGGGATTTTTTGAGTGCCTGTCTACTGAATTCGTTTTTAAAAGTAGATCGAATATCCATGTTAGAATTTTCAATACAAAAATTATATTCTTGACTTAATGTAGTAGGGTTGGTGCTTTTAAGTAAAATGCTAAGAGGTTTATCCAGACCCCTTATAAATGCATCTACTGATTTTTCGCGGAAGTATGTGATGTGAGCAGAGTTACTTGGGCTCATGGCTCTATCGGTTTGTATCTGCGCTATTATTAATGATAGTAGTTCATTTACACGGCTAAAATATGACGTTATGGTTTCGTTAGCTGTGTTTTAATGAAGGTCAGCTGGAAATCAAGTGTTTTAACATCTCTTTGATCTTTATAGTAAAGGATCAAAGTATTTTTCATATCTGCCCAGTTGGTTTGGCCATTGTTCGCATTTAATACGTTCGCCGCTTTTCCATCAACTTTGTGACAAACGGTTCGCTATAATATACTATGGTTAAGGTAATGGTTATCAGGAACATGGATTTCGAACATCTTTCTAAAAATCCTTGGATCCAATTTCGGTGACTATTATGTGTTCCAGACTGTTATGTTTTCCCTAGCTAAATCATTTATAAGTAAGTCAATTTCAGATGGACTTAAAACCCTTTCGTTAAGAATTCCTATTTTTGCTAACATCAGTGTTTCTCTTATCTGGAATAATTTTTCATACAAAAGTTCAAGATTTAAATCTGTGTTCAGAGAATATAATTCAGAAGATTTAGAATTCAACAATTTGATAGATTCCTTTGTTTTGAAAAGGAAATTCTTTCATTAGTAAAAATGTTTCTCTATTAATTCGAACTTGTTGATTGTTATTGCTAATAAGGCTATTAATGGAGTTATTAATAATCTTTAAGTCAGTAGCATCTGGACTTCCTGCCAAATATTTCCACGCTGTACCTAAGCTATTCCATCTTTTTACTCTCCTTACTGGTTCCTTATTTCTTAAGGTTGTCTTGTCTTTTGTACTGAACTCGTCTGTACTGAATGAGAATAAATACGAGTTAGCCCTGTCGAATTTTAAAGTCTTTTTTATGTACGCGTCTGTTGTCTGATGTTGTAGCGGTGCCTTTGTTCACATTTTTGATTCTGATCTTTTTGTATCGGGGAACTGTCTTTAATCTTCGCCTTGTCTTTTCAAATACGCCCGCGTCTGATGGAATGTCACGTGGAGAAAGTTTTCTAATATGGTAGTCTAAGTCTTTTTCTTGTTTCCTTTTCAAATTTTTGTGTACTGTCTCGATTATGTGTGAGGATTTTGAGGTTGGTATGATAATTTCTAATGACATGAATTTTGTGCAAGAATGTATGGTGGAATTGTATTTAATAACAGACATGCCGATTAGTCTGCGCATTAGTTCTGCGCATTTTCTGCTTTTGTAAGTCGATAAATTGGTTATGGTTATGAGGTAAATTGTTGCCAGGAGTTGGAAAATGGAAAGCCAGAAAAATATTGAGAGTCCGACGAGAGGAAAAAGGGGACTAAGTAGTTTAAAGTGAATGGAAAGATGATCAACAGCAAGCAATCAACAACCATCTGGGAAGTTCAAAATGACTGATATTTTCTTTTACACGATGAAAATGAAGAATCTTGATACCTATATTTGCTAGTGCATTCTTTGTTTGCTCGAATAGTAGCACCCCTCTAGAGAATTCTAACTATTTGGCATTTGGCAAAACCCAATTAAGTTTCACAGAAGGCTTGATATCAAGACAGATCATAACTGAAGAGCAGTTTTTTGTTGTTGCATGAAAGAATCTGATTAACGTTACGAAAAATACTTCGAAGTTGTAAAGAAGGTAATCGAATCAACAATATAGAAGAAAAAAATGATAACCAAATTGCTCTGAGTATCAATATATACAAATACATTATTTTTGTCTACTGTGTAAAGTACGAATAATGTTTAGCCTAACGATCGTAATAATCTAGAGAAACACAAACAATTTTTTATCAATCCTCAATTTCAAAAATCAAACGATAGACAAATTGACAATTAATAACCACAATTCCGATTTAATGTTAAGTGAAAATGCGCCAATCGAACTATGTGTGTCACACGGTTAATAGAATGCATCGTTTCTGAACATTAGACTTGTGGATGCAGATTGTTGTGTTCTATTTTATTTTACAGTATCACTGTAACATTAGAACAATACTCATATAAGTGCTAGTTGTATAGTTCTGCAAATCTAACCGTAAGCTCGAATTTCTGTTCAAAGATATGTGAAATAAATGAAAAATGTGAAATTACAACCCACATGTTGACTCAGGCTATCGATTCTTTTGATCTGTAGGAATATCACATTCTTCTCTTCTAGCGGTAAGGACCGTTATCCGGGTCAACGTACTGAACCACCGGCAAAAAATTCATCAGTATTCTTGGCAGCCATTAACTCAATATTTAGAATTGCTATAGCTCAAAGTCTGTAATATATATTGAACATTTAATCATATCAGTTTGTACGCTTACTTGCTGTGAGAAATCTGATAAAGTTCGATTCGATGTTCATTCACTAACTATCGAGATTTATCAATTTGAAATATCAAGGTAAGTTTGCGAGAGAGAGAGATATAAAAGATAGGAAAAAAATACATGGAGCAACAATTCAGCTCAAAATTCTGCCTGTCCAGTCCTCATCCGTAGTGCGTAGTTGTGAATTCAAGTGCGATTCAACTATCGTGAGAGATGCTCAAGATAGCAAGCTCCTTACTCGGAGGTGCCATTTTTTGTTTCATCCATTTTCTATGACCATATAACCATTCTATTACCATAGAAGCATACCAGTCTCTATGTTTTATCATACATTCAAAAAATAACACTTTCAAACGCATTTTTCACTGCTTCTTATGCGTACAAGACTTATATGCTTTTATGGGCTGATCAAATATGAAATGGTTCAAAAACTGAAATACATATACATTGCCCGTTCCTTGCAAGGTCTTACTTTTCTCACATTAAAAAAAATGAGGTATCATAAAAGACAAAATTATGTTTTGTACGAATTGCAAACTTGAATGATGTACATAGAAAGTTAAAGGGTGTACGGAATCAAATTGCGACACACACAAATATTCGGCAATATTTGCCCGTTCAACCAATCATCTCCAAACTTTCAGGGAGTAAAATAAAACATGTTATGAATATTTTCCCATGTTTGTTTTATTCAATTTCAATTCCATATCCAAATACACGAAAACCTTCTTCTTTTCACTACTCATAAGGTCCTGTGCAACATTTGGAGCAACGTTTTTTTTTTTGCGTGGCAATCAATTTTTTCTTCATATCTTCATTCGATTTCACTTCCTTAGGATGCTTCCGAAGTCTCTGCTTCATGATGGCGCAGTACTTTTCAATTGGTCGCAGTTCGGGTGCGTTCGGGGGGTTGAGATGCTTCGGCACGAAATTGATCTCCTTAGCCTTGTACCACTCCAAACCCTGTTTCGAGTACTGACACGAAGCTGAATCCGGCCAGAAAATCGTAGGACCATCGTGTGACCTCAGAAGAAGAAGTAGACGCTTTTGGAGGCATTTCTTTAGGTACACCTGTCCATTGACCGTTCCAGTTTTCATGAATGGGTGCTCTCCTTTCCACACGAGCAAATTGCTTGCCAAATCATATATTTTTTGACAAACTTTGACATCATCTGCTTTCCAACGTCCTCGGGAACATCGAATTTATGATGAGCAGTATAAAATATTGGAGTCCCGGAAGCTGCCGGAAGTCTGCTTTTACATACGTCTCATCATTCATAACGAGGCAATGTGGTTTCATCAACATCTGGGTGTAGAGCTTCTGTGCACGTGTTTTACCTACCGTATTCTGCGGTTCATCGCGATTAGGCGCCTTTTGGACTTTGTAGTCCTTCACATTTTTTCGCATCTTGCACGAAGTTTTGGTTAGGTTCAGTTTCATCGCCACATCTCCAACTGAACTGTTGGGATTCCTTTTGAAAGCTTTAGCTCCTTAACACTATACGGAGATTCATTTTTGGCACTTTTTTCTTTCCGATCGATGGTCAAACGATCGTGGTACCGATTTAAAAAACGCGGCACCGTAAAACGTACCATTCCAAGCTTCCTGTTGATGGTACGATGAGAAAGATCCGGATTTTCGAGGTACGTGCGCAAAAATTCTTTGCACCACTGCTGTTCTTCCGACTCCATCGGATATTCGCAACGATTGCACATCTGCTAGAGAAACTTACACAGCGTAAACAAATACACAGTGAACTAATTCCACCCAAAATTTCAATAGAAAATACCCAACGGGTAAAAAATTGCACCCATTTAAAAGTGGTACAATTTGATTCCGTACAACCTTTAATATGTCGTAAAGGTTCTCAATAAATATTGTTTCAATAAAAATTGACTCAGAAATCTTGTACTTTCATTTTTTTAAACACATTTTAAAAGTGTATTCTAAATTATTGGACACCCTGTATATTCCCGGTTCGGTGAAATTGGACAAAGGCATTTGCGAATAATATTCAAACCAATACGAATAAATCTAGGATTTTTTTCAAAAGGGCGAATCTAACAATGAGAGGCTCTCTCCTCTCGCGCTCTCTTTCATTTATTACAGCGCCATTATAACCCTTTTGAGGGATTCTTTAGTACAGATAGAAACACAACAGTGCTGGCTACCATACTCTACAAATAGTTGAATGAAAAACGTAACGCTGAATGGAATATGAATGAAAGAGAAAGTAGTCAAAGAGAGTCTCTCAATTGCAGATTCGCCCTAATGAAAAAAAAACCTAGAAATGGTTGATAGCCTGTTTGTGTATGAAAGGCGGTCGAATAAAAATGAATGGGACAATCTAGACAGCAGTCTATCCAAGTAACATTGCCAAAACCATTCAAATTTATTAAGTTTTATTAAAGTTTTATGAACTTCACTCAAAATCAATTTGGTTTTATTATGGTATCAAGGAGGTGCCAATAGGTTTTACTTTTTAATCAGGTTTAAGAGAATCTACACAGCTTCTTTGCAACAATCTTGAAACCTTGTCTTCTGAAATTCCTTCTACTTCTATCAAAGCTTTTATTTTGACTTTATGAACTCGTAAAATGCTGTTTAGAAATGCCGTTTTAGGACTCATTGATATTATCTTATTATGGTTAGTAGAAAAAGCATTTTGAAACCGTTTTGCCTCCAGTAAATGCATTAAACGGCTAATTGCGATTGAGGGAAGTCACCAAACGACAAAATAGTTTTTTAGTAGCCATTGCGAAGATAATTTGGCTTTTTGGAAAAACTGTGATTTCTTTCAATCGCCATATTGAAATATAAGAAATCATTGAAATGTGGAAATATACATACACTAAATGTTTAATGTAATACAAATGAACTGTAGATCGGAGACCAATTTCGGCATTCTTTTAGATAACCTTATTTCATTCCATCAATTTTCAGGAAATTCATGATTAATTTATCGAATATATTTTTTTCAATTTTGTTTTTGTTGTTGTAAAATCGCATAATTTCCGAGGCGCATTAATTTTCGACTCTTATCGTGCCAATATTCACCCTAACATTAAATGCGCATATGATTTGGATGATAAGCTCCATAAAACTCAATTTGTTTTGGATATTTTGCTATCAGATAAAATTTCTAGCAACACTAAAACTTTTTTCTTGGATATTATTTACTGTTAAATGAATCAGAAGATCAGAGAATCGAACAAAGCAGAACAACAAACACCAACCACGTTATCACAGTAAAGTTTGACAGCTGTGGCCATTTGGCCCTATGCTGGTTTTGATGGCAGCCAATAGGTTTTACGAAGGTTCTCAAGTGGTCAAACTATTATTCACTGTAACTTTTTCAAATCAAAGGTTTTATTGATTTGTATTCACAACCGTTTATAGAGTGGGCCACTTTGTAAACATTTCGGCTTTAAAGATGCATAGAGGAGGTGTTGGTAGACAAAACAGTTTTGAATGTAGTTTAATCAATCAAGACAGGAGGAGTGCAATACGGCTGAAATAAAACGAAAATTGTTACTTGTACAATTTGTACTTATTTCAGAGAAGAAACGTCTAAGTCCCCGTTAAAAACATTTGAGTGGCGACGAGAAAAATATAACTAAGTGAAGTAGGGTACGGGACGGGTTTTAAGCAGTTTATTCGGCACCTGGGACATTTGATGGAGCTGTATGTAATCTATAAATCCCTCTGCTTACTTCTGATCTATCGAAACATACTTTCTAAAACGAGCATTAGACTCAGAAAATTTCATAGCCATGGAATTAAGTTCCCAATTGCAGGGACTTATTAAAAGCGTGCACATTGATATCCAATCATGAAAATGTTTAATTCAGCTTCGTAATCTGTTCATAAACTAACAATATTGTATGAACGTTAATTTGCCCAACTCGCTGCAAACGTCAAATTCCTCAACCCGCTTTTTCATTTTACCCATCCTCTCTCGAAAACAATCACCCAAAACATGTCGATTACTGTGTCAATTGTCAATTATAGCCAGGGTTTCTTTTTAAATATGTTCACGCCACTCTAGAACCCACGGGAACATGTCACAGAATGGCCGTTGCAGGAACAAGTCGGCATATGCCCCACGATTGAAAAGAAATTGTATCTAGGAATTATTTCAAAGATTTTGATTGGGTTAGAATGATTCTCGATAACGAACCAACGGGTACAAAAAATGCTGCAGTGAATGCCATGCCGGATAGAATTGTGACAACTCTCGAGTACTTTTTCAAACAGAGGTATCTGGTTTGGAAACGTCCATTAATTACGTCACGCAGAAAATTTTTTTTTTTTTTTAATATACACATTAATATACATTTAGCAGACATTTTATTTATGTTGCAGACTTTTACAGACATTCAAAATATTTTTTTTTAATTTCAAAGGTATTTCTGAAGTTCGGATTTAAAACGTACAAGGATCTGAACAGTATTGTAGATACGATAAGAAGCTTTGTTGATTTTTTTTTAATATCGTAGGTATCATTTAGAGTACACTTTGAGACACAGTGGGGCCGCACATAAGTATCGTATAGGCCCTTTCTGAGGGGAAACATGGAGTCCCTACTTATGCTAGTGTTTTATCCCATGCGAAAAATTATTGCCAAAGCGTTGGCATTAAGTTACAACGAAAATCAAGGTTCACAACAATAAAAATCATATTTGAGAAACTTACCGTAAAAAGGGGTTGCTGAGTATTTGCTCTAAAGCCCAGCCGGTTGCCACTCGGGGGACAGAACAACAGTAAAAGTTCTAAGCTGTTGAAATAAATCTTAAAACTCTGAATTTTCCAAAGTACTACTAAATGCATCATTTCAGTATCTTTGTTCTAGGGACTTAGAAATATATCCCTGAATTAGTCCTACACTCCTAGAAGTATGGAAAGAAAATACCAACAATTTAGGATACATCATGGAATGTTTAGAAGACGACTTCCCAGAGCTTCGGAAAGATAATTCCCGAGGAAGAGACTTCCTCAAAATTAAAAAATTAAACTTCTGCGATGGTCAGGTAGAAACTTCTCAGAAGTATTGGGAGCAAGCAGTCCAAGCAAGAAGAACCTTCAAACATTCAGGACCGAACATTACTGAAGTTCAAGATCATACTTACTAGAACTTCAGGGCAGACCTTCTACAAAAACCAGGAGAGGACTTATCAGAGCTTCAGGACGAAGTGGAGGGAAGAGAACTTCTTTGAAGTTAGGAACTTTTCAGAGGTTTTGGAGTTCATCCCAGAAATTAAAGATTAAACCACTAAGAAGTTCAGAAAAAAACTCCCCCAAATTTTAGACGGGAACTAACCAGGAAGTGCACTACCTTTAATTTCTCAAAATATCAGAAAAAAATTCCTCAGGAAGTGCTAGGCAGATTTTACAAAGCTCAGAGGAGAACATTTCAAAATTTCAGAATAAAGATTTCTCAAAATTCTCTGGAGAGAACAGAATTAATCTTTCCAGGATCATTGGGGGTAATTTTTTCTAATTTGAGCACTAATTTTCCAATAGTTTCGGAACAAACTTCCTCAGAAATATGGAGAAAACTTCTTAAAAGTTCAGAAGTCTAGGAAGAAACTTAAAGAACAAATTTTAGGGAATTTTCCTAGAAATTTTGGAGACGGCTTTCCCAAACATTCGATAAAAATTTCCTCGCAGTTCAGTAAGTGACCAATCAGAAGTTTGGAAAGAATAAGCTCAAGAAGACCTGTAGGATCAAGAAGGTTTTTTTTCCAAAAATTCAGTAAAGAACTCCTCAAAAGTACATGAGTCCCGAAGAGACCAAAAGTTTAGTTGTAACTACCCAGAAATGCTAGAGAGCGTCCTTAAAGTTTCGAATCGAACATTCCAGCATTTCAGAATGAGAACTTCTCAAAGTTCAGAAAATCCCAGATGTTCAGGTAGATAGTTTTGATAAAATCAGGAAGAAACTATCCAGAAGTATAGGGGGAGCTTTCTAGTAGTTCGAGCAGGAACTTCACAGAAATTCAGGAACAAACTTCCCCTAAGTTCAGGAGAATACTCCCTTGAGGTTCAGAAGATAACATCTCGGAAGTTCAGAAAAGAACTTTCCTTAACTTCAGGATGAAACTTCTTACAACTTTAAGAAGATTTTCCAAGAAATTTTGGAGAGTACTTTCCCAAAGCTTTGCGGAAATTTTCCTCGTAGTTCAGGATAGGACTTATCAGAAGTTTAGAAAGTAACTATGTTCAGGAAAAACTTACCAAATGTTTCTGGAGGGTAAGGTTGGGTTCTTAAACGTGAATTTCGAAGAAAATAAGAAGTGACTGCCAGGAAGTTCATGAGGAATTGTGTCTGAAGTTCAGGAGGAAACATGCAATCCAAGAAAAAGATGCACAAACGTTCACATAATCACACATATAGCGAAAATGACATAACTCGCTCTCTTATAACGTCTACTTGTTGAAAGAAGTCTAATCTTGTAAAAAAAAAATACAGACTTTTATAGACTTTCCCGGACATTTCAAATTTTTATCACAGATATTTGAAAAAAATATCTGGCATCCCTGAGTAGAAGCCATCTCGGCCTTAGCTTGATTGAATATTTTCCATCTGTTACTAAGGAACGTACTTACAAGTTAGAAGTGTGATTTTCTACATTGAATTTGTATTCACGCATGTTAGGAACATCCTATTTCGTTGAAAACCATTTTAATTTGTCGGTTAACACTATGCCTGGAATGATACTCCCAAGGTGACCCCACACCCCTCCAAAACCCTTCAAGATAAAACATAAACCAATGTTGCTTGAATAAAACTGCACACCTATCACCAATCAACCACGTGTGTGAAGCGCCGCGCAAATTCAAAGCGCCTTCATCACAGCAAGCGGCGATTTCCTTTTCGCGTTCCAACGCGCTCCAAGGCCGACCAAGCGAACTCGTCCCGTTGCCATGGTCACCGCAAACGGTGTTTGCATTTTATCTCCCATGTGTCATGAGCCGCCGTCGTCAGAGAAGGTTGTAAAAATTTTCTGCACGCTTCCAAAGTTACCAGTGAAGTTCCATTTTTTCGGAGGAAAGTTTGATCTCTGATTTTAGGAAAAAGTGAACCCCCGTGAAATCCATCCGCGTGCATTTTTAGCGTTACGCGCATCGAGTATTTATTGTAGATAGCTTATTAAAATTTCGCGACACTAAATGGCATCATCATCCAGCTCGAACTTAGCTGTAAATCAGGTGAGGCAACGTCGACAGCGCAGCCCTTTCACCAAGGTAAGATATGTCTTCAAACAACTGAACTGACCAAGCTAATCCTAAATGAAAATAAACTCTAGCTTAACGTAGCTGCCCCTCCATTCGTTTATCAACCACGAGCTACAAATTCGGCAGGAGCTCTTCGCAACGGTGCCAGCATGCCCGATATTGGATACATTGGCCCAACCCAGTTACCGGTTAATAGCCGCATCTGGAGTAGCATCTCCAATTACCCTCTAGAGCAGGCTCCCGCTGTTCGAAGCGTATGTTGGTTTATACTTTTGAGTATTTTCTCAAGTTCTAAATCGTTTCCTTTGTATCTTCAGACAACGCCGAGCCAACTGTTCCAGTACTTCCAGCAGCAAAAGCAACAACAGCAACAGCAGCTTCAACAACACCGGCAGCTCCAGCAATATCAGCTTAAGCGCCAGTATTCCTCGACACCACATCTGACCAACGAACCACCAATTCGTCAGTTCGGCCCGGTGGTGCTGCCAAACGGAATCATTCAGCTACAACTGCGCGATGCCGTGGTCATTGAGATGACCGTGGACCGCTCGATTAAGCTGGTCAATAGTCAAGAGCAGATTACGATGGCCCTATCCAGCTCCGGAACATCTACGGCGTTGAACCATCCAAACGGATTAGTGTTCCAGAATGGCTCACGTGTGGACATTGTGGCCTTCGATGGACGTAGGAAGAATTCTTTTATGTGAGTACCTATAAGGGCAAAGTATCTAGAGATTTCAATTTCAATGCGACGATGCAGTCAACTATGAGGTTAACCCATGCGTTTGGTCAAACTTCGTGGAGACGCGTGGTGTTTAGTAAATATGTGACATTCAACAATCTTTTTAACCTTAAAATAATCGATATTTTTATGACATTTTCCAGTCGTTACGCCAAGATGTGGCAAAAAGGGATAAGCCTGACCAGTGAAGGATGCGCTCTGATCTACCTGGTCGATTCAGCCGGAACCCGTACTACTTCCGATATGATCAACATCGATTTGAACACAGATTACATCAGCCCGGTATTCCACCAGTATGATGCTAAAGCGTATTTTAACGTTTCAAAATTAATTACTAAGTTTGTATTTTCCCCCTTTTGCTAGTGGTACTCGAATCGGGGCCCAATTCTACCAGGAAGCCGATCAGATCGCCCAGAGTGCTAACTTTTGGCTCAATGATGATGGAACTGAAATCTTCCACGTGAACGGTTTCCGCATCCAGCAGACGATGGATGGTCTGGTGAAAGTGACCCGCATGAACAACCGCTGCAATCTTCGGACCAGCCCGACTAACGGATCCGCTACGATTACCACTCCGTACATTCACTGCACGGCATCGATGGGACAAACGTCGCATTTGTTCGTACGGTAAGTAGGCTCTATAATAACGCATTCTTTAATCTCACGAATCTAATCTTGCAGCCGCGAAGAACGCCGAATGCATTTCGATGGCAATTCATTTGTCGTTCGCAACGCTGGACATTCGGCCGGATTCGATGACTGGAACAGATTGCGGGTGTACTAAAGTTATATTAGCAAAGTGAACTTGAAGGCGTATGAAATCGGTGTATTTAGGGATATTTAATCAAGAACAGCGCATGTCAGAAGTTATCAGTATTGTTTGTGGATACTGACGAACGAGAGTACAGCTCTCGGTTGCATATTTATCTCTCTATGTTGGTATATTTAAACCATAAGGCTCCAATAGACTTTGCAGGTGAAAGATAGCGCACGGTTTATCTTTTACCCGGTTTCGATTATCTCATTAGACCGGCTGACTCAGAACAACAATCTCACGTTGGGTGCTATGTCCTATGTGTATCAGTAGGATGCATGCGCTGAATGTGTAGGAAAACTAGGTGTAAATTTAATTAATCACATGTAAATTCGCATGCTTTGCGGCAAGTGTTGAATAAATCTGAATGCCGTGAACATAGTAAATCAAGTTGTTTTTTATTGTGTCTGGGTTGCAACCGCCTGTAAATTTATGTAATGTGCGAATTATTCGAGTGTAGATTTATTATGTTAACCCGAGAGTTGAAGAGACTTTTGTCACTCTGCCACGTTGGAGTCACGGGGATCTCCCTTTGGTTTACACAGAATAATCACGTCATTGCGACATAAGTCTTGCCACTTCGCTTGATGAACTGTTCTTAGCTTACCAATCAACCAATTGGATTGATTTGCGCTCTCATTGACCCACCAAACGCTGCAAAATGAAAACGGAAATTAAATAAATAAGGGAAACTCAATTGCTGTGTGAAATGCTTCATTTTTCCTGACTTCTTTTCAGACTGATGAATGTCCCGAATAGAAATGGTGATGTAAAAAATATTAGCAGACATCTTCCAAACATTAAATTTTAATGTGGGTTGTCGTATTCCATATGTATTCAGAGTTCGAAGCTACGCCCTAGTACATATAAATACAACATATTTAAACTTCACATTAAAAACAAACGTATTGATGATGTTAAATTTAACATCAGAACACGTCTTATAAAACTAGAATCTAGAATTACATGACAATCAAACGTTATGTATGTGTGAAATGTTGTGTACCTAAGACATCTAAACACATCTGATGACATTATAATTGGCCGTTACCTTAGAAATAAACTTCATTCTACTGTAAAAGAGTGCAGGTCTACAGCATTAGAAAACTTCTTACAACATAAGAATGAAACGTTACAATAGAATCAAAGGTCTTTGTGAAGTAAAATGTTGTATTCATAATAAGCCAGAATACATCTTGTGTCATAACAATCACACGTTGCGTTGAAATCCATGTTCTTATAGATGTAAAATATTGTACTCATAAAATATCGGTTAATATCCGATGAGATTAGAATTAAGTGTGAATCGTATATTTTTTGGCGATATTGGTGCATATTTACTTTATGTACTTTATTCAACACCCGAATGAAAATTTACCTTAGCCTAACATGTGATTTTGATGCTACATAAACATCAAAATCAAATGTTTTCCTGATCATAATTCATAATTCTAAATTTAATGTCGTGGACTATTGAAAGCATTTAACGGAATATTTCTTATCAGCGTATTTTTTTTTCTATTCATAAGTTACAACGTATATGACAAGAAGTTTTTTAGGTAATATAATCAAACATGGAGAAAATATACTTGCTTCTCGGTAATAATCGGTAGTACTTCTTAAATGTTCGCCTTCAATGTTTTCTTTATACGAAAACTTCAGCAATGTGTTCAACAAGAAAAACATCATCTGAACTAAGCATTAGAGAATATCTACATTTTAAAACATCATGACTCTTGATAAGAAAACAACCAACAAACGTTTCATTCAAACGTTTTGTACATCTGAAATCATTTAGAAATAATAAAACTGAGGTTAAATCGGAATCCTTTCAGATTATTTGGTTTTAATGTTATTATCTACAACTGAAAACATCCGGAAACGATACACCGTCACGTTTTTCTACGTATGAATGCATCATACATCATCTCTTTTATTGGAAAAAATCGACACTTGAAAACATATCTAAGATGTTTATTCATAACCTTTAATACATCTGAAAACATCAAAAATCCTTTGACTATGCTGTTTTATTCAAATACATTTGAAAACATCAATAAGCTTGGATACCTTAAAACATCAAAAAAACATTTTGTCGATCTGATCTCTAATGTTCAACGTAAGATGTACATTTGAATTTCATGTTGATGTAGACATTGAAATCAGACATCAGCCTGATGTAAATTTTTATTCGGGGTTACGGTCATTCCTAAAAACATTGTAATTATTACCAAAAGCTTCTTAATTTCGAACACTTTCACCCCAACTGGTTTCATACGATTGAAATTTTGGCAATGCACCATCATTTCAGTTTCTATTTGTGTCTACGGAGAAGTAGTTTGTTTGATCGTGTCAGTAAAATGTTAATAAAGGGTGTCCACAGTTAAATTGCATCACTTTGAACTCGTCATCAATAACAAGTCTCTCAACCGATTGTCATGAAATATTCAGGTAGTAAAATAAAATGTATAATCTTGGTTTAGGTATTTTTATTTCATTGTATTTCTTTTCCAAATCCATAAGCCCGAACTTTCTTCTTAAAACCACGCATAAGATTTTGTACAACGCTTGAACCGACATTTTTTTCCGCCTTCAACCATTTGAAGTCATTTCCTGTTCTGTAGTGATAACTTTAGAACGCTTACGAAGTTCGTTCTTCATTATAAATTTGAGAAATGGGGAGTATTAGTTGAGTTTATAACATTTTTAGTTTTTCCAAGAATACTTAGAGTCACCACTAATTGATACGTTGCGGATGCGTTGGCGTAAATTTGACAGAAAAGCTATGGGAAAACTGTCAAATTCACGCGAGCGCATCCGCAACGTATCAATTGTGGGCCAGCCATTACTTTAGAATTCATAACTCATGAAGCACAATCTAAAATGCACTTACACATCTATGAGATAACCCCGGGTCTAATGTGGAAACCGGTTTTTTCCTCACTTTTGTGCATAAGTAACACATTTTTGAGCAAAAGTTACCCCATAATCGGGCAAAATCTGGTTTACTGGTGACTGATCGCAGTTCAGCTCAGGTGTATAATTTATGTTTACAGTGCAAACTTTGTAAAGCATAAATTCGGCGGTAACATTTGATTAGGGTGAATCTGCTTTTGTAAACAAAAGCATCTTCTAATTTATCGGAAGTCGAATACAATTTCTTGAAATTGAATATATCAGCGGATAGAGATAAAGCTCCTCTTTCTTAAAAAGTGCTTAATTTGTATTTGTGACCTTTAGTTCATGAGAAAATGACTACGAAAGCCATTGTTTACAAAAGCAGATTCGCCCTAATCTAATGTTGGCGCTGAATTTAGTTGTAAAAAGTGCTTGACATTTTCTAATCAATATAGGTCAAATGCATAGGTCAAATCAATATAGATCAAAAGGTCTGGAAAGATATTTTACACAACATTATTTCACGGTTAAGGAAAATTGTCCAAAACAACCAGAAAACCACCGTTTGTATGGGGGAAAAAATCAAAACAAACTTTTTGGCGATTGAAAATTTTGATATAATGATATTGGATGTTTATCCATTCTCGAGATATGGAAAATTATATGGAAATATACATAATATTTCTTGTAGAAAAGATGCGCAAAACATCATGACTCGTAGAAAAAAGTTCTGAAAAATCTTGAAATTACTCATAAGTCCGAAAAAGAATGTATGATCAGAAAGTGAAAAAGAAATGGAGTCATGAAAATTTCAAAAGAAATAATTATTTTTGATTGCAAAATTTGATTTTTAGAACCATACAATTTGAAAGCGGTGTGTTTTTTGTTTTTGAAATATATCGAGGATTTGCGAGATTTACCTTGAACAGTCTGGGAAATTCCACTGAAATTCTCATACCGGGAGATCAATAAATGATCCCACCTTGACATGGGTTTCAAGAAATCAATATTTCAATTTTGTGGGCAATTTAGGTATAGACGATGTTATTTTTCGATTTTCCTGAGCCCTGGAAACTATTGTGTAAAAAATTTGCCATTGCATAGTTTTCCAGCATGATGAGATAATATAAAGCACTTTCCACCACAAGAATGTTTTCCTAAGACGATCAGTTCTCGATTTAGTTTTTTAAATCACAGTTAGCAAAATTGTAAAAAATTTCATAAATTTTTTCATACCTCAAAAAAGAGAGAATACCCTATTTTGAAATTTCCATACAGGACTGGAATCAAAATTTCTTGTTGATAATAAATTGATTGATTGTTTTTTTCGCAAAGGATGGTGCTTTATTCAAAGTACCCGACCGCTTCTCTCAACGTTGAAATTGTGTGAAACACTTAATCTAGATCATACTTTTTAATGTCAAGAAAATTTCAAGCATTTTTCGATTCCTTAATTATACACTTTTTTAAAGTAGCAGGTTCTTCCTGACCGCACTCTCCCCCATCCTAAAGCACTGTCCCATATTCTATAAAATCAAGATTTCAAGATTTATGATATTATTGTTACTTCTAAAAATAGAATAACAACGACTGATCCACAAAGTATAAGCACACCTGAATTTAACGGTCATTTTGAATATAATGAAATATTTCAACATGTTTTGGCTGCGTCCTTTTGTTTGCACATTTCTGAATGACATAGCATAAAAAAGTGCTCAGTTTTGTGTTACCTATCAAAATGCGCGGTCTTACTCCGGAACAACGAAAAAGTATCGTGCACAAATGGTGCACTGTGAGCGGACTCTCTTTGAGAAAATTGGCCAAGGAAGAGGGTGTAAACGTCGGAGCGGTACGATCTGCGATTCGAAAATATAGAGAACAGTGTACGTTTGAAGAAGCGCCAAAGAGTGGTCGGAAATCCGGTCCTGTTAGTCCGGATATCGATAAAAAGATCAGGAACGACTACAAGCGAAACCAGCGACTTCCGCACGGGATGTTGCGAAAAAACTAGGGACCTCGTTGAGTAACGTCATGCGTGCCAAAGAAAGACTTTGGCTAAAAACATACCGGAAGTCCGTGAAACCACGGGCCCGCAAACTCTACGATTCGTTATTGTGTAGAAATTCTGGGTGTATAATAATGGACGATGAAATGTATGTGAAACAAGATTACAAAACGCTTCCCGGACCATAATTCTATACTGTAAGCGAAGACAAAGACATCCTCGAAACGGAGAAGGCAATTTTTTCCGAAAAATTTGGTAAGAAGGTTATGGTTTGGCAGGCAATATGCGAGTGTGGTGAAACATCTAGTCCGTACATCACAACGGAGACGATGAATACTCAGAAATACGTTAAGGAATGTCTCCAAAAGCGATTATTGCCGATGATCAGGCAGCACGAAGGTCAAGTAGTGTTTTGGCCTGATTTGGCGTCATGTCATTATGCAAAAGACACTTTAGAATGGAACAAAAGTCAAAATGTATGTTTCGTGCCGAAAGACATAAATCCGCCGAACTGCCCGGAGGCACGGCCAATCGAGACTTTTCGGTCTTAAACCAAAGCAAAGCTTCGAAAATTCATAAAACCAGCGGACGGCATCCAAAAATTTAAAAAAGATTGACCAAAAGTGGTCAAAATGGTGGGAAATAACACTGTGCAGAAGCTTATGGGTCATGTTCGAGGAAAAGTTAGGAGTCTTGGCTATGATTAAATATTCTGATTAAACGAGAGTAAAATATCATATAAAACACAAACGAAATTGTTAAAACTAAAAATAAACATGACTTGTTTGTTATTTTGACAGTGTGCTTATACCTTCGTGCTTGGTTACTCTCTATCGGAGGTCGTCCTTTATCAGGCCGCATCTTGAGACGCTTGGTAAGATGAGCGATTGTTTCAAATTCTTCCTTAAGAATCTTCTTTCAGTTCAATCTGCTTGTCTTTTGACGTTGCTGATTTGATTTCTTCTTCAACTAGGGCCATATTTAGCGCTTTTCTGCGGTTGATCAGGTCAGACAGCGTCTTTTCTGTACACTCGAAAGCATGTCTTCCGCTCTCTAATCAGCAGGCTGGAAATCTCGGAATTAAGAATATCCAATTCTTTGGAAATTGCATCCTATTTAGGACATGCAAAATAAAAGGGAACTTTTTTGTCCGCATCTAGAGGAGCTTGCGAAGAACTGAAAGGCTAGAGTTACTTCATCCGGTGGTATTTTTGGAACATTTTTTTCCCTCCATTCGCAACAGAAGGTCTGCTAGCTTGAAAAAAACTTTTAGTGTATCTTTGGGTTTCGAAGCTTCCGTTTTCAAGGTGCTGATTTTCGATTTGAAATGTTCTTCACAATAGGATTCGTTTTTTTTATATCTCGCCAGTATTCACACACCACGGTTGGCTTGTTAATTGCACAGCGGGTATGCACGACAAAATGTTTTGACCAGCGTTTGAATCAAATCAAAATTCAACGCAACCAAATATGAACACAATAGGATTTTCAACAAAATCAAACTTCGACGAAGTTTCAGAATAAAGCACAGCTCGTGCGGTTCGTGCTCATTGACGATAAAAACATGTATGACGACTGTATATAATTCTTTGCACTCACACAACTAAGTAAAATCTGTATTTTCATTTACCGTACACTCAAACTTTTCGACGCCTTTGTTTTCATATTAACGCTGAAAAATTTAGACCAAACGTAAAATTGTTGGATGTCACATTTTTATAACAACCCCCCCCCCCCCGTCACATATTGTCACAAATTTGATACCCCCCTCCCCCCCTAAAGAGTGGACGTCATTTTTGAATCACCCCTAATGTAAAGATGCTAGATCCTCGCCTTTCTCCAAAGGGTTCGTCAATTCCGTGGAAAACCCGGAAGCCTGTTTGCACATGTTGCACACGATGTAGCTGAGGAGCACCCCGGATGAATCTACTTTGGCGAGCGTGCTGCGTTGGAGCGCAAAAACACACCGCCCGCCGGGTACGGATTGAAAATTTCACCTCGTTGAAATTGAATGGACAAATCCAGGTTGAGCTATAGTCACTAGATTCATAGTCTGGCGGATACAACGACGGGAGCCAATTTGAACTGTCACTTGGCGGAGCCAATCGAGCATGTCTCAAGTAGTTTATGTTAAGTGCCTAAATTCCATTTGTAAACAATGACTTTAAATATCGATTCATCTAGATTCATCTAGTGACTATAGGTTGAGCATGAGCATGGTTGACTGCTTGCGGTTGCGCTACTCTGTTATTGCCAGATCGGCTGATTACACAGACAACCAACAGATGATGTTTGGGACTAACAGTCATCCTCTATGTGTTAAAACTGGCGATCTAGAATTAAAAAAGCAATACCAGCGCCGGCCGCATCCATGCAGGTCAAATAAGGATAGGGTAGGAGTATGTTGACGTGATACTCGCTTTGATGGAAGCCGAGAACACCTCTGCACTTCCTTGATGGACGAATCCAGGTTGAAAAAAGAAAAAACACCGAGTGATGATAAATTAAAAGTGGTTTGTTGTTTGATGAAAGAAAAATCCAAAACTACTCAACAAAGACATTTTCAGCACAATAAAAATAGTGCCCTTAATTTGCAGTTTTGGATTTTTCTTCCATCACACAACAAACCGCTCTTAATTAAAATTTAATTTTTTAGAAGCATTTTAAAATTTTTGTCCTATACTCTAACATGGGCGCTGTCAGATTTATCACCACTCGGTGTCTTCTTCTTTTTTCAAGTTGGATTCGTCTAGAGTTGATGTGGTTATAGTTACTGTTGCGGTTATGTTCAAGATTATGATGCGCCCTGGGTTGTTACTTCCTACGTTTTCTAGTCTTGTCAGCAAGTTTGTTTTATACTACCGTTCAAATGCCCTCCGCTCGTTTTCAATCTTGTATCTTTCATTTTCAAAGCCTGCCGTTGCCTTACGGACCTATCAATACACTTTCTCTTCATGTCTTTGTGTTCTAGCAATAAAATTATTGTCCGCTCCTAGCGCTTCGCATGGAGATAATAAATTATCTGCTTCTGAAAACTTCATCAAAGTTTGTTTTGTTTATTGCGGTGCGACTGCCTGTCATCATACTTTGTCCAGTCAGCTCTCCACACCCTCCTTGAACCCAGAAGTTGCCAACCAGAGTTATTTTTTCGGATCAACTCAACTTCAAGACTGGGGTAATCAGGTGAGGGACGGGAGCAGTGCATCGGACGGAGACTTAATTTGCTGACAATAATTTCTGCTCGTCAAGTATATCCAGTTCCAACAGTGGATTCGATGTCATCGTGCAGTTTGAAGCAATTTCCGTAGACAGCTGCTGTAGATGATTCAATTCGTGTGTAGGCCCTGACAATTGTCAAACATGAGCCAAAAAAAAGTAGAAAAGTGGCGCGAGATGCATGTGCCAACCTCGAACACCGGACGCTTGGACAGTCTAAAATATGAAGAGTGGTATTCGGTGAAAAGTTCGAGATTGCATAAAAACCAATTCGGAATATTTTTTAGCTATTTTCTCTGCATAAGTTATTGCACAATTGATCTTCATTTTGAGTATTCAACTTTTTTTATTTCGTTATCACGGTTCTAAGATATATCCGTTTTTTTTTTGCGTTCAAATATTAAATGACTCCAGCTTTAAGTTTAGAGCTTTGCAGTGTAAGTAATCGGACAGAACGGTTAAACGCGGTAAAACGCTGTACACCTTACGGGGGTAAAACAGAATGAAACCTGAATCAAATTGACAAAAAATGCCATTGAGAATGCTTTTTTTGAAATTGAAGCCCACCAGCTTCTGATTAACTTGAGCATAGACTGTTCCGATAATTATAAATACACTAATGATTAACCGTCAATTCGTAATGCGTGCAGTATTCAACCAACGTTTGGCTGCGTCCTGTTGTTTACATCCAAATTAAACTGATGTTGTAATTTTTTCTGTTAATTTTTCG
Source organism: Aedes japonicus (assembly GCA_034211315.2). Classification (NCBI taxonomy): domain Eukaryota; kingdom Metazoa; phylum Arthropoda; class Insecta; order Diptera; family Culicidae; genus Aedes; species Aedes japonicus. Next base: position 130,442 of record JASCZW010000309.1, read on the forward strand.
CACGGAAGTTTGGAAATGCGTGGTGTTTCTCCCGAGCAAAGAAAACGGATTATGGCCAGTGGTCTTTTGATCAGAAAGCTGGCAAAGGAAGAAGGCGTAAGCGTCGGAGCAGTTCAAACCGCATTACGGGAGTATATACTACAGTGCTCTTTCGTAGATTCCCCGAGACGGGGTACAAAACCCGATCCGACTGACCCTACAATCGACAGAGAGTTAAAGGACTATTTCAAGCGTCAGTCCGAGCTATAGCGAAAAAGCTAGTACTTCGGTGACTAAACCTGTGAAACCGAGAGCTGTACGACTGAGTGAGGACCAAAAAATCAGGCTGTGTTATCATGGACGCTGAAACCTACATAAAACTCTGCCGGGACCAAAGTTGTATACCTCGCCGAGGGGAAAGGATGTTTCACCCTATCGAAACTTTCTGGGTTTTGACGAAGGCGAAGCTGAGAAAACACATTAAACCAGCGGATAGTGTTGAAAAATTTATGAAAGATTGGCCAAAAGTGGTGAAAATGGTAGAAGAAAGCACTGTGTAAAAGCTTAAGAGTAGTGTTAAGGGCAAAGTTAGAGAACTCTCCTACCCTACGAAAAATGAAGCAAATTGAAATGATGATGGAAAGAAAGCACTCGAGAAAATCATCTTCCAGTATAACTGGGTGCTACGTGAAGATCCGTGATCATGGTCGGATATGATATGCAAGGTATGAAAGTTCTTATCTATTATTACCTTTTGCAAAATATTTTTTAGGGAAACGCTCTAGGATTTCGCAACTCTTTCTAAGTTAAATATTGAAAAACGTTTTCAATATCGCAGCTTAAATTTGTTATTGCTTTATTACAGCCATACATCTAACGAAGGTAAATAATATGCTTTTCGATAATGAAAAATTAAAAATAAATACGCTCTGTTACCGAACAAACAACACCAGTTTCTAAAACATAATCGCAATACTCGTAAAACAAAAAGACACAATGAAGCGTAAATCAAAATTGCGCTCAACTTCCACCGACGGCATGCTCGGTACGCCCATAATCACAATCCTTGAGATAGTAGAAACTATTCTCGTTGATCAGTTCGTGTATGGTTCGTTTGAGCCCCAGCAGCGAAGCCAGGCGATACTTGAGCGTCACCGATTCGACAAACTCCACTAGCCCGGCCACGGCCCGTTCCATTTCCGAGGTAACGCACGGTTCCAGCTGGAATGTTTTGACTAGGTTCTCTATCATTTCATCCGTCAGTGGCATCCGGTCTAGGTAGTCATCGAGATAGGCAGCCTCCCCGTTGACAATGTAGTGCTGATAGAGGGCGGTGGTCCAGTTGATTTCGTAATCGTACGTTCGGGCAACGATCAGTGCTTGAGGGACACTGTGGAAAATTGGAAGCAAACATTTAAAAAAGCTAAATTCATTGCATTGGAATCTTGAATTACCTGAGGGCACTATTTACAAAGTACGCAAGGGTGATTCCTTTCTCGTCTTTGATGTTTAGCACTGAATAGCATAATCGTTGATCATCATGAGGACCGCTTTTCTCTCCCAGAGCTTGATTGATCAAGCAAATTTGCAATGCAATCAGCTCGGCATTGCTGGCAGTTTTCTGGGCCAGACTCATTTTGTTGTCCAACAAGTAATTCTCAGCGGCATGCATGTACGATTCCATTGCTCCGTTCAGTTCGGAAACGACCAGAGGAGTGCATTCCAAGTAAGAAGCAGCTGCTTTAGAATTTTCGCTCACCGACGCGGTAGCTTTTTCATGCGTGGACAAAACCATAGCAATGGTGGACTTTGCTTCTGTTTCCCACATTTCGGCAATCTCTTTGTACATTAAGAAATGAAGAGCGGCCAGCCGGAAGAACTCCTTCTGCTCCGGGCAGTGTTCATTGAGGTAGGATATGATGGCAGTCTTCAAACCGTTCGAGTGCTTCTCATCAAATTGCCCCAGCAAGGACTCGAATTGATCGTGCTTTATTAGAGTTTCGAAGCAATAGTACATTTCGCGATAGCGTCCAATACCTACGAGAAGTTTGACGATCAAATTCCATGACTTTGCAGCAGTGAGAATCGAGTTCAGTGCTTTGCAGCGTTGCAAAACTTCGACAATCCCCTCGACGGAGCATTCGTGCACGAAGCAATCGTGAGCCTTAACCAGCAGGGCTACAATGATGGTGTTTTGTTTTTTCAGCGATAGGACCTGACCTTTGAAGATCGTTTTCAGTTTTTCTAACACTTCCCGATCGTCTTCCACAGCAGCAATTGCTTCAGAAAAGGATTTTCGGTCCGGGGATTTCTCCAACCGTTTATACTGCTTAATGGCGTCACAATACTTCAGTAGGTAATTCCCAAGCATGGTTGTGTTCGGGGCCAGTTCCAAGAACAAATGGAAATCTTGATTGATGTTGTAGCCCCACAGGAGTTCTTCGATAGGTTTTGCACTAACGCCGGGTGATCCCTGTTGCAGTAGGTAGAATTTTGAACTAACCACAGCCGTGGCAATCTCCTTGGACAAAAAGTCAGAAACAACTTCGTCTCCCAACTGGTGGGATGTCATGATGTCACTAATGACCTCCAGTTTATGGATGCAGTCCTCTTGAATTACCTCGGCGAGAAAACCCACGGGATCGCGGATCTTGAGGATTTCGTTGTACTCTTTGTCCAGGTACATCGCAACACGGTACGTTAGAACGATCCGTTTCGCAAGTTCCTGACCGTACTTAATCTGAACACCGAGACCCTGGAGAAGAAAAATTCCTTTCATTAGATGTTTTGGAAAGACAACAAAAACCGTAAAACTCACATTAATCGCTTCGTAGATGTCCTGTTTTTCTCGCGACGGCAACTCCTCGAATTCCGATGCTCCCGCGCTCGTATCGGACGAATCGTTCGGGTTACTCCTCATTGGAGAACTAATCCACGAGTTGTTTGTCGAGCTTTGACTGATCCTGCTGGAGCGGAGCGTCCTCCGCTGGAATCGATTCGCGGCTCGTTTGTAGTCCTCGTTGAGCATGAGACGTTCTTCTTTGCTGAGATTATATAAACTTACCAAGGACTCGGCCAACGCCATGCAGAATACAATGAAGTGAAGATCGATGGGTCGTTGGTCGAATATCGCTTGATAGCGGAGTGCTTGTACGATATCCCCTTTCTCCAGGAGACGGTTGATTAGGTTGTCCAGCTGTAACACCTCATTTGGGTCCGTTAGTTTGAGGTTCGAAATGGTAAGATCATTGATTCCGGCGACTTCTTTAAGCTCAAGAAATGTGTGAAAGAGAATACCACGATCACGAGTGAAAGCTGTGTTAAAGAAATGCGAGTGATACAATTCCAACGCCGCGGGATTCTGCGAGCACCTTACGTAAGCCAACACCAGCTCGTATTCCAGACGATCGCGATCAAATGCCTCGCTCGGATACAAACCTCTCTCATTTATCAAATCCAAAGTTTTCTTCAGAAGGATATATCTCTTCGCATCGCTCTGCTCTAATCGGTTGGCAATGTGGATGTAAAAGTTGAGCAGAACTTCCGGATCGAAGCTGTACCGTTCCATGTCGTTTTGGTACTGTTCAAAATCGCAGATTCCCTTGACGTCAAATTCGTTGACCCAATGTTCGAAAATGATCGTCTCCTTCGGAAGTTCCGCCAAGTCGGCAATCTCAACAGCGGCCTTGTAGAACTTTCCCGCAACCAAGTAGCCGCAAAGGTTTTCGAACTCTTTTTGATGGTTATCGGGGTGGTCGTAGAACTTTGCGAACTCAACTCGTACCGTTGAGTTCTGCATGATTTCACTGATCTTCAACAACATGGAAAAGTCAACCTTATGGGTGAAGTAGTTGATGTCCGAAGCGACCAAGGACTCTAGAAGCTGTATCTGATGGTGAAACGATTCAAAGTTACTATCGAGATGCAGTGTTAGCAGTTTGGCGCAGAAGTTGACCAGATCGAGTTTATCCAGCCTCAACAGTGGGCAGTATGAAATGTTGAGCAAAAATTGTCTCAGTAAGTCGGTAGTATCGTCGGAAAAGTTGGTCGCACTCGTTTCAGTTAAATACTTGACCAGAAGGCTAAAGTTCGATTCCGGATAGAATATACCGATGCTATTGTCGAGGTTTTGAACGGATCCATTCGCAACGCAATACTCAACGAGGTCATGTAGAAGCCCATCCTCCGAGAGGTTTTTCATTTTATCCTGATAGGGGTAATCAACCGAAACCATCAACCAGGTGATCCAGCAATATTTTCGTTTAGCTTTTGCGGTCATGCCAGCCAACACGGCTAGCAGGGGCCATTTTCTTAGTAACGATTGTTCCAACAGGTTTACGAACGTGCCCGACGGTTTTGCAGCATCTGATCCTAGAACCAATCGCTTGAAGCCATCGTAGTCCAGCAGGTCGCTGACCACTGCTTCCGATTTCTCACTACGACAATTGCTGGCCTCATTTGAGCACAACAGAACCGTAGCAAACAGGTCATGATTGTACTGGGCGCACAGGAATCGCGCCCCGTCGTACTCTGGTGGCGGTTGCTGATCCGCATCGAGTGACGATGTTTCGCTGATGGCGGGACGCGTTTGCCGACCGGTTTGGACGTCACTTTCGCTCGATATGCTCGAGACGCTGTCCAGTGGTGGTGCGGTTGTGTTGCTACCCTGAAATTTGAACAACAAAACGAAATGTGATTAGATTTTTTTTCTGCGATGTTTGTTGTAGGTGATCGCCCCGATTGTGGCGGATGAAACGTAAAAAATGGGTTAGTCGAAAATTTGTTAGGGTAAGATGATAACCTCTTTGCGATGCGATGCTGTCAAAAAAAATGGACTACCATTATCAATTGTTTTCACGAGTCGCTTGCGGTCTACTTGCCGAGGCAAGAGAGCGTTGGCGATTGCTAGCGTGGCAAGAGAGATAGTGTCTGCCGGGGCAGAAGGACAATCACATGGCATTTGTTTTATGTTTTGTCAAGCTCACGTGGAACCTGTAGTGAACCTTCGGGATTTTGTTTACAATTGTTGTTTGATGGAAGTTTGCATCGTAATTTCGGTGATTAGATTACAGGCTTTCATAGTCATGAAACGCGGGATTTCTTTGCGTTTAGAGTTACTTTGGCGTGAAGATAGGTAAATATGATTTCTCCTTTTCCAACCTACTTTTTCCCTTACAATAAGTTTGTCATGGACTTCACTTTCAACCCGAATACACTAACTTCAGTATTTCGAGGAAGGGCACAATTTATTTCGTCCTGCTACTACAGATCAATCCACAAGTGTGTAAAATGAACCGATCTCTCCAGCTTCACTTTCAACAAAAAAAAAAAGGTCAAGGCAACTCGACTGCTTGACTCAGTGTAGCAGTAGATAACTTTGATGACGTCGGCATCAAAACTGGCCAGAAAGTAAATAAACTGCGTGTAAATGTGTTTGTTCTTTCGGCTTGTAGCCTCGCTATGCTGTTCTGGATACCTTCAGAAACTATGATCTGCCCAACAGGCTTCTCATCGTATTCCTTTATATGTTTCTACAACAAAATTCTGCAGGCTTCTGATGGATCCACAAATTCCGGCTTGGTGAACGGAAAAGTAGCGCTCTGTTGTTTCCGAGTAATCCAGGATATCGGCACACCCAATTAATAGATGAACCATTAGTCTAACTTACGGACTTGAAGGTCTCCCGTGGTCTCCAAGTGTGCAAGCTTGGCCATGATTACGCACCTTGCACTCCAGAATGGACACGCTAATGGCAATATCGGCCGCATGTTCACCGCAACATACAGTAAAGCACCCACTAACGTTTAGAAGTCGTCAAGCTCAATGCTTGCTCTCCACATAATATTCTAATGGCTCTTCCACAGTTATTGATTGAGAGCAGACTGCCAGAGCCTTGAAAGTCTCGTGAATGCTGATTGGGCAGGCGATGTCATAGACCGCGTCTCCAACTGTGGGTATTTGTTTAAGTTAAATGGTGGACTCATCGGATCAATATCTGGCTCTTGCTGCGTGTCTGCAGGAGATAAAGTAGGTTACTTATCTTACCAATCAAACCAAGGCCGGTGTGGCCTCTGCTGTACACAGAACTTGTCTCTATTTCATTCGGTCCATGGCTGCACCTCGCCAGCCTCGCTGTCTGCTCGTTGCGCGCATCTTCTTCTTGTGCCCGTCGATTCGTTATCTAGAATTATTTTAACTGGGCTGTCGTCCGAAATTCTTACGACATGCCTGTCCACCGTAGTCGACCGAATTTAGCAGTTTTCCCAGAAACTGGAGCAATTCGTAGTTCATTCGCCACGTTCTATCCCTATCTGCACTCCACCGTAGATCGTACGCAACACCTCTCGTTCAACGACTCCAAGGGCGCGTTGGCCCTTCACGAGCAATTTCCATGTTTCGTGACCGTAGAGGACTACCGATCTAATTAATGTCTTATTGATAGTCAAATTGTAGTTCGGCGAAGTTTGTTCGATCTTAGCGTCTTTGGAGTCCTAAGTAGGCACGATTACCAGCCATAATGCGCCTTTGTATTTTTCAGTTGGTTTCGTTTTCGGCGGTCATCAAAGAGCCCAGATACAAGATTTCGTCAACAACCTTATAAGTGTATGTAGGTGTAGGTGGTCAAGCACTTCAGAGATTGTATGAATAGCCTCAGGGTCGGCACGCTTACCGAATGCAAATCGCGGGCAGGGAACGATTGCACGTAATACACAAAAGATTCACAAAAGCACTTCACACGTCTACCAGAACTTTATTTTAATGATCAACGGTGACCTGTTGGGCAAATGGTTGGCTATTAGGACCATTTCGTTACCCACAATGACTGTTGAGGGGTTTCACCTTTTGTCCGTCGGTCACGTTGTTTCTTCCACCGTCGAATCTCTCAATTTATTTTTTGTCATCTCTGACTCGTGACCGGAAGAAAGCTAAGAAAGCAAAAAGCAGATTGCCCAGACGATTACGCTCGCCAGTCGATCCTAAAGCCGGAGTCTTCATATCCGGACGATGACGCTGAGATGAAGACTTAAACCTAACACACCCTAATGGCTACTTTTGTATTAAACACGGAGGAAACACACGATTTTGACACCGAGGAGATGAGCAATCGACACCCAACAATATCAGAACGAAACTCAATCACCAACAAGGAACAAAAAAATGAAATAAACGATTGACACCGAGGACATAGGGTAAGGAACGACTTCAGCACCCGGGATCCAATTCCAAGCACGGGGTAAACGATAACTTACAATGCTAATTTTTGGCAGCACGTTGCTGAGGCCGGATTCTCCTGCACGTTTATGTCAAGCCGGGACTCACTCAACACTCGACATTTACCTTACCAACATGGCAAACAACATCACTCAACCGATCGTATACCAGGAGCTCAGCTCGGACCACTATCCGGTGGCCGAAGTTAGCTCCTCGGTCAATCGGCACCCTATCACCGAGTTAACTGGGAACTGTTCCAACGATGTGTCGACGACTCTGTCGATTATGATACGCTCCCCGAGACGCTCGAAGACATCAACCGACAGCAGCGTAACTTCGACGAAGCAATCGCTCGAGCCCGTCAACAGCATGTTTCTTCAGTAAACCAGGTGAGTGATTCTCTGAACATTGACAGGACGACCAAGTACACTATCGGAATCCGCAACTCGATCCGAAGACAATTTAAACGTTCCGGTCTACCTCACCATAAGACCAATTCGAATCGCCTTACTAAACTTATCCAAGCCAGGATGGTGGATCTCAGAAATCGGCATTTGGAATCAAAAATTCGCACTCTCCCAGATTGTGCAAAACCCTTTTCAAAGTTGACCAAAATCCTAAAAAATAAGCCAAGACCAATTCCGCCGCTTAGTCCGCTAGACCAGAACTCGGTTTCATCTCTACTTATCACCCCTGTTGAAAAGCCCAACGCACTAGGTCAAAAACCCCATAGTTGTCTCTGACGATATCAGCTGCCCAGACAACCACAAGTCGTATAACAGTGTTGTAATAGTATCGTATATTCCTATGTTTTAAATCAACATCGCAATTAAGTGTGGCCTTCATCGTGTTATGTTTAAGTTAAATCGTAAAGAGTGCAAATTTTCGACTTATATACGATGTGTCATTTATTCATCGTACTGCGTTACAAATAAAATCGGATAAACATCGCTAAGCTTTTTAAATCGAACTTGCTGTTGTCGAACAAATTCAATCGCATACGATATCAAATCAACTCGTTTAAGAAAACAATGAAGTTTGCACGTATATGACCTCCACTTTTGCATGTATAAGCCATATTTTTGCATTCTATACGATTTGTTTACTTACATATAATTTTTTTATATCATTAAAAAAAATTTCAATATACGTGCGTTTTGGTTGTCTGGGTGATGAGGTGATAGCTGCCATCAAGCGAACCAAGAACATGAAAGCCGCAGGTGTCGACGGAGTCATCAACCTCGAGTTGAAAAACTTGAGTGTTGATTTCTTCCGACACCTTGCAGCGGTTTTTAATAGATGTTGGGAGATTGGCTACTTTCCATCTAGTAATGTGAAGCTGGAAAATATCCAAAGTTATCCCTATTCGCAAGCCTGGCAAATATCCTACCTACCAGCTATCGCCCCATCAGCCTTTTGTCCTCCATCTCGAAGCTGTTCGAAAAGCTGATTCTCAGAATAACATCTTCCTTCAGGAACAATTTGGGTTCAGGAAAGGTCACTCTACTATCCACCAGCTGACGCGACTTACTAACATTCACAAACGGAATAGGTCCGTTGGAAAGACATCTGCCATGGCATTGTTGGACGTCGAAAAGGCGTTCAACAATGTCTGGCATGATGGTCTGGTGTTTAAGCTGCATAGATACAACTTCCCGATCTATCTTGTTAAGGTCATCAAAAACTATCTATTGGACAGATCAATCAGAGACTTTCTGAACAATTCCCATTCTGAAACGTTTAACGTTTATGCTGGTGTTCTCCAGGGTAGACTCTTAGGCCCTATCCAACTCATTTAAACATTTAGCTGAATTCACTCGACATTTTTGTATTTAACTGATAACTCGGCAAAAAATTGAACGATACCGAGTCTCAGCATCACTTGAAATATCGGGAAAATTCATTATTAAACCGATTCTCGGCATCACTAAGAGCCGAGCACAAACGTTAACCAAAATTCAACCGACCTCAGCTGCCTATCATGCCGAAATATCGGTTTAGCAGAGATGTAAGCCGAGGTTCGGCTTTTTTTCTGTCAACCCCCATGCGCCATATTGTTTCCATTCGCAAGTGGAGTAAGTCGTATGTTGTTTGTGGAGCGGTAAAAAAAACATACATTTATTGGCACTACATCGATTATATTGATAAAACCTGCAACCTTGAAAAGCCGAGTTCTGGAGTCAACAACACAACGCGCAGCAGATGGTTACAAAACTGGATTTACTTTGGAGGTGTGATTAAGTCAATTTTCTAGACGAGCATTATTGCTACGTTGGTGGAATCCGCAAATGATGTTTGCCTGGATGTTATTAAGGACAAACGGGATCAAGTCCCTATAACTTCAAAGTTTTCTGAGCACAAACCTCAAATACTAGGGTAAGGGGATGTAATGTTAGCCTAGCTCCTTCATTCGGCCTATGTACCAAATAAGCCATTAATTCAGCAATAATCAACAAAATCATGTTACTATAAGCATGATAGATGTAATCCGAAGCAATTGAGACCATATTAATAAACTTATGGTTGTTCACTTCCGCGTAATTTTCGATTTCTTGAACCGTTGGGGCATCATGATTTCACTGGTTAAGCTGAACAGATGAACTACACGATCTTCAAGTGATCTAAATTTGGCTTAATTAAATCGATAAAGCAAGTAATGCCGCCTGGATGTACAGAAAACAGTTAGACGTTTCAAGCTAACTGTTCACATAGCTAAAATAACAATGATTTTACAAGAAAATCGTAGACCCAATGTTGGGGACACATTTTTTTGTATGTTCCCAACTATGGCCTGTGGTATCAATAACTTAGTAAAAAGGTTGTTATTGCTAAAATATCAAGTGGAAATGCATGAATTTGCGGTTGTTTATATTCAAGTGGCTCATCTAAACACAAATTGAAGAGGCAAAATCATTGTATAGTGAATTATAATGTTTTTATTATTGAATGGCTGATAAATCATATATGAACACCACTTAAGTGTTTCGAGGCAGTTTTACTTTAGTTTGTTTTGTAAAATGTTGTATTAAGTAAATCTAGTACAGCTTACAATGCCTTAATTCACAAAATTAGGATAAAAACCGTACAAAAACTGCATTTAGTAACAAATCCATCGAATGGGACGAAGTTGCATCCACAAATAGACCCAACTTGGTGCTTGTAGACCGACATTAAATCCACATTCCTCGAAAGTTTCTAGCATTATAAAAAGAGTTGTATAATTTTTAGTGATACATGCTACCACATGTCTTATCAAACTTATCTTTGCAAGTGTATAACTAGTTGAATCTCGCTTACAGCTTAAAAACTTTATGAGTTATAATGAAAAATGTGATCAATGGTTGCATAATAGGCTGAGTCAAGGGACACATACCCTATAACGACTTTAGGCGTAAAATTTTCAAGAATCGTTTGCTCCACTGGAGCATCCATTGGTTAGCAATTTCAGCGTTGCCTGCTTTGTTTTGTTTGTGATTTTTTGTCTCAAAAATCGGAAATGATGATTCACCTAACCTATAAATCATATGGAAAAAGGACTCCCTTCAGTTTCTCCTTAATCCCATGAAGCCATAGCAAATGAGGTTAACATGGAATAATAATGAACGTATAAGGTGTATCGTTCTTCACGCCGCTGGTGAGCGTAGAGTTTCGATTTCGACAGCGATGAGTGTCAATTATTAATGATTAAAGAAATGTATCACCAGTTCACGTTCACAAAACAAGATCAGAAATCACAGATGCTCGGCCTATCGTTGCCATTGCCTGTCTATAATTTTTCTTCATATTGATATGTCAGTGAGACAAAACCACTGTATATTTTTGATTTTCTGGGTCAAAATAGTCAATGAATATTTACTTCGAAATTTTAAGCATAGGTCGAATCCAAGATCCATAAGCCCACATTAGAGCACTTTCCCCTACCTAGTATGTGCAAAAAAAGATCCCTGGTGCAGCTGAATAATTAACGGACACGATGTGGACAACTTTCTGGACAGTAGAAACTCTGTAGAAAGAGTTATGTCTCAAAATGTCTAACAACTAACTTTATATAAATGTAAATATAATTGAATGATTGTGAATGTATATGTAGTCTACAATGATGATTGACGAAAATGATTTCAAAAGATCATGACAAATTATGCACGCATATCCGAATCACAGAGAACAGACGTTCATCTTCGGTCTGCTACTTGTCTAAAACTTTAAACCGACATTTCAAGTGTAGGTCGTTATGCTCCTGGTAGGCGGCGCTGCAGTTGTGGAATTACTGTCATGTAAATGTTTATCAATAAAAAGCCCAGCACATAACCTGAAAAGTTTTGTTTGTTTTTCTCTGCAGTTGCTTCTTATACAGGCTGCCTATATTAACTTTTACACACGTTTTTCAAGAAAGGGTATATGGACATCAATGTCTGTTCTCTGTGTCCGAATAGATCTCTTCGAGATCTATGGAAGGTTTTGAAATGTCGTGTTTACTATTTAATAAATAGATGAATGATGTGGTTAAACAATAATGAACCTACCTTTCTTCTCCTGCGGGACGGTTTCCTCCGGAGCGGCGACGAACTCCGACGATGCTGCACGGTTTCGACGTAGTACTTGATGGCTCGTATCACATTCGTTCCGATGTTACCATCCCGGAAACCACTGCGGCAAAGTTCCAACACTTGCTCCTGGGGATAGTCCAGGTATTCTGCGAGTAGCAGAAACCGGAACCAATTGTTGTCCGCGAGTAATTGCCGGAGAAATTGTTCTGGATATGTTAATGAACTGCACCGACACAAGCTGATCATCGCTTCCAGATCAAGCAACAGCTCTGGATCCTCCCATTGTTTTGTGGCGACAGCGGTCTCGCATCTATCGAGCAGTTCTTTGGTTGGTATTTTCAACGCATCAGCCGTACGAGGGATCATATTGAGACAACGTACATAAGCACGTGTTTTAGAACTGTCAACGCCTAGCATCTCGATGAAGGCGATACAATGGGCAACCAAATTGGTGTCCTGGTAGTGAGAAACGGCAACTTCGGCAACCGATCGTGCTGCCAGGTTGATTTGAGCAGGTGTTATTCGAGAATAGCATTTTAGCTGATCCAGATAGAATAAGTAGAGGGCGTAGCACGATCGATACTGTTGAATGTAATGAAGGTAGTTGAGATTTAATGGAGTAGAATACTTCTCGCAAAGTATTGGATGATTGAAGTGAGGAACGTTGCCATGCTGTTTGATGTTGGCTTGTTTGGCAACCTGTTCATCCTCGTCTTCATCGTCGTTTCGATTTTTGAATAATTGGGTCCTTATCGTATCTAGGCAAGGGAGATCGTGTAAGGCCAGTAAATCTTTGGCTGACACTGACGACACGGGATAGCGTTTCAATCTGTTCATAAAACTGCGCAGGTGGGACAGTTTCCATAGGCGTTCATCACCGTCAGGGAATGTTACGTTGCTCGGATCCAAAAAGTATTCAAATAGAAATACAATTGGGTTCTCATCGTAAAAACTTTGGTTGGAGTTACTTAAATACTCTGAAACCTTACTAGAAATTCGTAGTATACTATCCTTATTAATACCGTTATTCTTAAGCTCGTTCAGTTCCAAATATAGCTCTATCTCCCTTTTACTATCACAGCTTTCATCCGTAGCCAACGTCCGGAGAACTTGCTCACTTACCAAACTCAAATTCAACAACTGAAAAAATCGATTCTCTACCAAATGTTTGGTCAATGCCTCCTGGAACTCGTTGGCCTGTAGCAACTTCCTATTCAGAGTCAGCGTTTGCGTTGTGAACAACCTTCGTAGTATCAATTGCGAGTCGGTTCGTTCATGATCTACAAATTTGCCGCAAGTCGCCAGGGCATTCAACAGCACATCATTCCGGCACATACTTCTTTGGCAGGAGAGCTGAGTAATCATGAAATCGTTGATTTCCCACCGCTGAAACAATTGCCTCAGGCGTTCGTTGAATCGAGGATCGTCGTAGATGTCGATCTTGATCTGGGACAATTCTTTCGAGGTCAGCGTCGGGTTCTTGCTCAATTCCGGTGACCAACGGATGCATGCATTGATCTGGATCCATATTTTTACTAGGTTGTCTATGTTATTCCGCAGCAGGTAGTTCCACACGGCGTACTTGTCGAGCAGCGGTGAGATTTCCGTTTCTGAAATAATCGGCAGAAACAAAACAAGCAAACATAAACAGATTAATAATTACTTTAAGAGACATGCTATAATTAGTTTTTTTTTCTTCTTATTCTTTCGTTGTACTGATAATGGTACAATTCAACTTCTCAATCGGCCATGCGTGTTTGCCATCTTCTGAATGAAGCTTCCCTTACGCGTCAACGATCAGGTCCATTGCATTTGCCCTATGGTAATGTGAATCCGGCGACCGGTGAAAATGAGGTTACCCCCGATAATGCGGAGCAGCTGTGTTTTCTCTGTCCGGTTTGGTATGAAACGGTTGTCGCCATCTTTGCCCCTGTCTCTGCACAGGCGCCATGGCGGGGCCGTTTTAATCTATCTCGGTTGGAGCAATTATTATGAAATTTATGAACCAATTGATTGTTCGATTGTTTGTTGTGGTTTGAACGTCAAAAGCGATAGAGATAAATCCCATGCGTTCAATGAAATACAATGGAACATGATATTCACTATTTATAGACTAAATGGCAGTTGTACGAGGAGGTGAGCTATGGCGTTTGTTCAAGATGTAGCCACAGAGAACAGACATTCATGCTGGAGTGCCTTCCGTGTGTAAATTTCTGTTACTGCCATTTTAAAATTACAGCTCGTTTCCGTTAGTTTTTGTGAATCGTATTATGATGGCGCCACTTGCCTGCCTCGAGATTTGATAGTCTGTCAATTTTAGTTTGATGAAACCTGAACTAGGCGGCGTTGTTTTTTCAACGGTTTGCTTTTAAAAATTTGCACAGTAAATTGTTAAAAAAATATTCGAGCCTGAATATCTGTTCTCTAGTACTTTCAACACTTTCTCTTCATATCTTTCATTCTAGCATACATTACTGTCAACTCTTGGCGCCTCATGATGAGCGAACATGTCCTTCTACATCAATTGTTATTTGATTATTTTGTGATGTTCTAGGTTATCAGAACTGTCCTTGAGCTCAGAACATAAGATCTATAGTAGTAACTATAGCTTTTTGGGCTACACAATGTAACGCTACGTATTTAACCTTATTCAGTGAATATTTTAGAACGTAAACAAACATTACGATATAAATTGGAATGATCGGGGTCATTCAAGTTGTCTTTTAGTTCAGAACATACGATCTACAGTCGTAAAAGTAGGTTTTTGGAGTATGCAAAGGAACAATATTCATTGAATAGTGTAGAAGGTTAACATACATAAAGCGAACATATTGGGATATTTAAGGTCATCCAAACTGTCCTTAAGTTCAAAACATAAGATCTACAGTTGTTAAAGTAGCTTTTTGGGTTATGTCAGGTGACTATATGTATTCAAACATGTTTTACAACACACAACAACAGAGATAGTACAACAGTTAAGTTTTATAACTTTCTGATCCTCTAGGTCATCCAAACTGTCCTGTCGTTCAGAAGTTAAGATTTACAGCTGGAACTGTAATTTTTGGGCAACACAAAGTTACAATACATATTCAAACATATACAATGAATATTCTGAAACGTCTATAGAATAATCCAACGTCATAGAATAATCTTGGTTGTTTTAGGTTATTCAAAACATAAGGTCTACAATTTGAACAGTAACATTATGGGCTGTACAAAGTTAAGTAAGTTTGTTTGGCATGATTACCACAAGATTATCTCATAATGTCTGTTGGGCTTCCATGGCATTCGTTGAATTGGCATTGTTTGAATATATATCCTAACATTGTAAGGCGGGTTAAGCTACTGTTACAACTGTAGATCTTAGGTTCTGAACTCCAGGACAGTTTAGACCAATCAGGTTTATACAGGTGGCGAAGAGCAGGGTGTTTGTCGGTATTAGTAACGAAAAATAGGTAAACAATCCATGATTTCGGGTAGTAACGTAAAACTCCAAAAACAAGCGAATGATAACAAAGCAAGTTAAAAAAATTTCCGCATCTTTTTAGTGCACAAAAAGGCATTTTTCAGCTGGAACCTTTTAATAACTATTCCAACTACCGAAAATAAACATTCCATCTTGTGATTTGCTGTTGTTGTAAATTGTTGTTTTTGGAGATCTACGTCACGCATGTTTACAAAAAACAGGCTGTGCATCATCTCACGAACACAATGACAGTATTTTGCATTACACTAATACAACTTAACCACTTCTTCTCCACCTGTATAGACCTCATTGAGTTTGGATGAACTTCTTGGTGAACGTACGCAGGAGCATTCTGAACGGCCGTTGTGAGAATATCACCATGAAAATCTCACATGCGCATAGCGTGTTACCAATCACTAATCCCTTTTCCTTTCTATTCTCTTCCCTATTCTATGACCACGAGCAATAACATATCGACATCCTAAAGTCAACTCTTCAAATGCAGTAACATCGAGACAACACAGAGCAATAAAGAACGGTATAAACCCTACCCAATTCCACTTTCAGACAAATTTTCTAACACAAGGTAAGCAATCAAATGACCATTACAAAATATACTGAATATCATCATATCGACATAATATGTAACGGGAAAAGGGAGGGACCATCAGGGCACCCAAGTGAAACGATTTGGATAGGGAGCATGGGACTGCCTCCTCCCTATTGTTAACATTTCGTGGAATGAGGGCGGGCTCTTCGACCCCATCTATTGGGTTTATTCTGTCAATCGAGGGCTCGACTCTTATGCTGTATGTGTGAACTTGCTTTTGGAAGGTGATTCTCTTCCTTATATTCGCGGGTTTCGCGTAAGTGTCTCTGCTTACGGGCCCGCCCAAGCATTTTTGGCCCTTCATACAGGAGCTTGAAGATCACAAACAACAGTAGAATCCTGACCAAACCGTTTTTCAGATTATTCCACTGCTATGGAAAGTTGCCTTGCTACAATAGATGGTAGTATCTCATCATCATCATCATCTTACCACCAGGGATTGTCGAAAAACACAGAGTAGTGCAAAATAGACAAATGCTTCACCCAATTTCAAGTGTGCGTCTCCTGTTTCAGAAGAGCGCACAAAACGAAAGTGCGAGAGATTTCGTAGCAGCACGAGAGACAGATAGCCGCACATGCACTACTCTTTCAGAGACAAAGAGTAATGCACAGTGCTCTACTCAGTGCTTTACTCTGTGCTTTGGCTCATGCTTTGGTAAATGGTAGCAAAATGATTGATGTTTTGATGCTAGTAACAAAAAGGCATTGTATGGGTTCATAGAGGGAACATTTTATTAAAATCTTTATTCACATGCTAGTCCGGCCAGACTTAGAGATTTGAGTCGCACCTTATCCCTGCTTACCACTACAAACTATCTTTACTCACTTTTGGGTAGCCAAATTTCCGGCAAATTTGAGTCAATCGTACTCAATTTTGGGTTGTTTAGAAAAAGCGTGTAAGCCGAGTGCGAAGGGCCGTTTTAAGAGCATCATTAACGATGGGCTACAATATACTATTTCAAAAGCGCTGCAGCGCTCTCATTTTAGTTTGCCCATCCTTCTCCACATCGGTCGTTGCTATAGCGGTGATCAATTTAGTTACCCTATTCCGTACCGGTAGAAAGGTAGAAAGAAGTAAACATTTTGACAACATTCAGGGTGGCCACACAATCTTAATATAAAAATTCCCGCATTTTTCCCGAATTTTTCCCGCATTTTTGCCTTATTTTCCCGACTGTTAAGATGAGTTAATATAAATTACTCGTTGCTAAATCTCTGAGCTTCCAAACTTTTTCAGGTTTGATTTACCACCAGACACTTTCCATTTATTTAAAATACGCCTTTTTGTGCGACAGGATGAGTCAAATTTCAACAAATGTTGTCAAATTTGGTAGCTCCTTCTTGGTTCTAGCCAAAATTTGTCCAAACCATTTTCTTTTCTCTGGATTGGCCCAACAAACCCTTACAAACGCAATTCGCCAAACATCAAACACATTCGCCACCAAATGAAAGATAAGTTGATTTCTGACCTCACTTGTTACAGCCGTGTAGCCAGATATTCTAAGGGCATCTTCAACGGTGGTTCAAATCGTGGTTTGGACCAAACGCAAAAACATCGCTGCATCGCTGGTGTTTGTAAATTTTGTTTTATACCGGATCTATTTTGCATCATTTCAGAACTTATATAAGCTTTTAAGTTTCTTACTGAACGCACTCTTTAAAAATTTAATTTAATGAACTACAGAATATCTATGAAGATTGGGTGGAAATCTATAATGAACATGCCAGAAGTTGATAAAACTTCTCGGCAGTTGAATAAAATAATTGGAAGTTTCCAGATAATCATGAAGTTTGCTCGCTGTCTTTCGAGAAGAGAAATGGTGGAACTTAATAGAAGTTCATCGAATTTTCGAAAAATTATTAACGTTTCTGGAAACTTGGATGAACTTCCAAAAAGTTTGCTGATCATCCATGGAATAGGAACAACTTTCTGGAAATGCTTAGAAAATCAGATTTCGCTTCTCAGAAGTTGTTTTAACTTCCAGCAGGTACATATTCTGTGATAAAAAGTAGAATATCACACCTATTTTAATAACTTACGAGAAATTGAAAAAAAAAAATCATGGAAGCCGTGGAATATCTTTGGAATAGTTAGCATTATCAAGATGTTGTAAACCGTACAAGAACGTTTTATGATTGTGAATAGGTGGAAATTCATTAAAATTGATTAAAAAGTAGTTGGTTACTTTATTCTAGTTTTGGTTGGGTTAGAAAAATTATCGAGTAGTAAGAAGTTTTAAGTCTTCTTAAAACTTAAACACCCTGAACTTTTGGGATGATTTCGGAACGATTGGAAAGTTTCTCGATCACCTGGAAAGATCCCTGAAGTTCTAGGAAGCTCCCCAAACTTATGGAAAAATCCTTTGAATGTTTCCTAAACTTTTCGAATGCTCAAAAAATCCTGTTTCCTGTTTATCTGGGACGTTTTCTGAAATCCTGGAAAGTTCCCCGATCATGGGGGGAAGTTTTCTGAAATTCTTGGAAGATCGCAGAACTACTGAGAAATTTCTTGAATTGCTGAATCCCCTGTGCACCCGGGAGTTTGTTCGAGCTTCTGGAAAGAATTCTGAACTTCTGGGAAATTTTCTAAATTTCTGGGACGTTCTCTGAACGTCTGAGATGTTTGCTGACCTTTTTGAAAGTTTCCTTATCTTTGGAGGAGTTCCATGATCTTGGTGAGCATTTCCTGAAGTTCTGAGAAGTTTTTTGAATTCACGAGAAACCCTGAACTTCAAGGAAGTTTCTTGAACTCCTACATGTTCGCTGAACTTCTAAGAAGTTCTGTATATGTCTAGCAAGTTTCATGAAATTCTAAATAGTTCACTAAACCTCTAGGAAGATCTACAAACTGTTGAAAAGCTTCATGAATGTCTTGACTGTTCTCTATTGGAAGTTCTCTAATTTTCTGGCAAGTTTCTTGATTTTTTGGGAAGTTCCCTTAGCATCTTGAGTAGTTCTATGAACTTCTGTAAAAATACCCAAAATAATCTGATAAGTTTTCTAAACTTCTGGAAGCTTCCTGAACTTCTGTGAAGAACCCTTTACTTTTGGAAACTTCCCTGAACTCGTGGTAAGCTCCTTGAATTTGTGTACAATTCCATGAATTTCTAGGAGACAAGTTGTCTGAACTTCTAGGAAGAACCCTTAATTTCTGAAAAGTTCCCTGATTTTATGGTATGTTCCTTTGACATCAGGGAGAATAGCTAATCCTCGGAAAAGTCTCAGTCAAATCTAAAAAGTATACCGAGTTTCTGATAAGTTCCCTGAGTTTCTAAGTGCACTGAATTTTAAGATTTTTTTCAAACTTTTGAGAGATAATTTTTGTCCACCAGTTTCTTAACCTTTTCCAATATTGTGGGCGTAAATACTGCGGGTCGTAAGTCTTAAGCACAGATTTGCAAAAATTCCTCAGGGTCACCAACCCCCAAGTTTTCGTCGAGAGAACTAGCTGAGGACATACGCCAACATCCGTTAGGCTGCAGTGCACCTATGTAACACTAAGGCCAACATATCCAGCTACATCGCAACAGCTGGAAAAAGTCATCAGTTGACTGTAGTTGTCGCATAATGTCTAGGGTCATATCCCTTGGCATGTTGAAACGTCGCAGAAAGTGCTTCTTGTCATAGCTTGGCGTGGCTCTATCTATCACTATCAGCACTATGTAATATCGTTTAAATGATATGCATGCATTCACACACTCACCACCACTCAAACCAATCCATAGTAAAAAGTTTGCGAAAAATCCTCGGTCTCTGAAGAAAACAATACTTCTGATCTCTGGATATTGTAAGATTGACAAGATGATAGGTGTTGGTGGGTTTAACAAGAAATACTACACCGGTGCGGGGAACGCAAAGTTGGTCTGTTTAAGCTGGTTATTTTTAAGTTTGCTGATGCAAATCAACTATGAAGATGTTAAAATAGACCACCGCTGAAGATGCTCTAAGCGGTACGTTTTGAACAGGCTGAACAATGAGATCGGTAAATGAGTAAAGTAAATGACAAAAACGCTACTCAAATCATTTAAAAAAGGTGTGAGTATGGTTCCTTCCATATGACACAAAATACCCGATGACTTTTGAAATTCCCCCATTTTTCCCGCATATTTCCCGATGATTTTGGATTCCCGCATTTTTCCCGCATTTCCCGATTTTCCCGAGTCTGTGGCCACCCTGAACATTGGTTCTTGAACGTCATCAACATCGTCGCCTTCAAGTGAAGGTCGAAAAAAAGGCATGGAGAAGTTTTCTGTGATATTCTCGAATTCCAGTGACGATGAACTTTGGTTGAATGAATTGGTTAGCCAGATGCTGGTCCAGACTTACGCAATGCTACTTCTAACGGAATGCATTCGTGAAAACGAGGGAAGAGTCACGGGACGACCTCATATTGACAGGTTGGCGCAAGAAGGAGCGCAACGTCTGGTAGACGATTATTTTTCGGATTATCCTACCTACAGTGAGGACCAATTTCGTTGAAACGGTGGGGCAAATAGAAATTGGTAGGTAAGCACTGTACATCATCGCAAAATACAAATTTGAACACATATTCATTGATAACTCAGTTCTACTTACAGATAGCATACCCATTTCAACATGCTGCACCATTTCGACTTGTCCCGGTGTATCTCACCTCTATTTTCGTTTACCTACCAGTCGGATACGTCCGTAAAAATCAAATTTTTGCATTCTCATTTACATTTTCTCATTTACGTACAAAACCTTAACTCTCAAACTCGCATTGATGCATTTCCGAAAAATTCAAAAGCAGTTTTCTCCGACGCATCATTTTAGAAGGCAAATATATGAAGTAGAATTTCAAATCGTAATTTACAAATTAACGTAAAAATTCAAATACAATCTAGCATACAGACAGATAACAAAGCTAGCTTCTGATTAGTTTATAATACTAATGGAAATTCGTTCGTTTTTCATTAAAATTTGTACATTACAGGCCACATTACTATCGATTTGCGGAAATCTTCCGATGTCGTTGATTTTCTTCTGTATGCATTGAATTGGTAGAATTCTTCGTAGACATTGACTGCCATTCTCAAGGAGACGCTAGGAATACCTATCTCTGACAAAACGTGTACACAAAAGCAATAAAATTTGCACTTAACTAGACTTTTTTCAAGGCCAACGATTAATTTTCGTGAAAAAAAAACCAACTTCGTGTTTACCACTTGTAATGTACAGCGTAGCTTTCCAGTTCCAATCAGCGTTCATAGTGCCTAATTTAGTTCCCAAGCTAATAGCGTGAACTGTGCCCTGTAAAACTCTGATTGGAATAAAAAAAAACTTTGCATTTCCTTTGCTGTGGTTTAACTATCTGTTTTTTATAAACCGGGCATTAAAGCCAATACTTAACACTGCAAAACATTACTGGTGATAGAGTGTTCTAAAAACCTCACCTGAATCTTATCAAAAAAACAAAATCACTTCTTTAATATCCCTAAGTTTTAAGGAAAAGAACTGACTTATAATACTGAGAGGTTCCCAAAAATTTTGATTTACAAGAAACCTAATAGAGCAATGTGAAATTTTCCATCAATTCCATCTTCTCATGCAAGAAACATCTGTCATGGAAATCCACCGGTACGCTCCAAGATTACCGACAAACAAATTTATTTATTTATTCAACATCAAACTACGTAATCTACTTGATTACACAGAACCACTTCCTATCGCAGCTTACATCAACCACAAAACGTTCATCGACTTTAAGTCGTTGTTGCATCACGTTTCATCCCCCTCCCGGTTCTTACCTTGATTCTTGAAGAACAAATCCAGTGCAACGGCGTTCCGGTACATCTCATCCTTGGTGTAGAAGGTATTGAATGACATTGTTTCCACTTCCAGTACACTATATTCACTATCCAACTGTTGAAGCAAATCTGCCAACTGGCGTACGTTCGCCTTCAGCAGACAGTACACTCTCCAGTTGGCCTCTATCAGCCGTCCTTCACCGTTTTCTTCACCTCCACCGCTGCCGTTTTCGAGTGTTTTGCCCAAGTGCTCCCGAATAAAGTCCCTCAAACTATGGTCACTGGTTTCCGCGGCGATTTGGTAGAACACATATTTGGGAACTCGATCGATGTTGGTCAGGATGTGTTCTGCCTTGAAGAGCTGACGATTCGAAAGCAACCGGTAGACGTACGCGTTAACCTGCGTGTGAAAGCAAGCAAGTACAAACGATGAATGAGTCGTGAATCAAGCGAGGATCGTTGTTTGGTGCAAACTGAGCCCAGTCAAAGCAGGAAACATTTCGTAGGATCGATCTTCGTTTACAAACACAGAGACAAGAAGAGCAAAACGATAGACTCGAAGTGAGATTCGATTCAACAAAGATCGGTTACCGGTTGCTGATTACGAGCAGTTCGAAATAGCGAGTACGAGGAGAGTGAAATTTTGTCTGGATGGGCAATTAATTAGCTGATAATGTTCGGAACTTTATTGAGGTAATTTGTATAGACAACCGTAAAATTATGAGTTCAATGTTCTGCCTCAATTGAGAAGCTTACCGAACAGGATTTTGAATACTTCGAAGCTGGCCTACGAAAGCGAAATCAAAATGATCATAACGATGTCCCGCTGGCCTATTCTTAGGATGCAACTGACACAATCGAGAAGTGTCTTATCATTATTCAAGCTACTGGCACTTTCTTGTTTCAACTGGTAGTGCTATTTGTGCTTGATAATCGGTATGGTCTATGAGATCGTCGTCATAGAACGATTAATTTGATTCTCTCTACTCTAAATAAGCCGAGTGCGAGACTAGAGCATCAACACATATCTGTTTATTGTCGAGCGGTGCCAGTCAGTCGGGGTACTCGTTCACCTTTAACAGAGTGTTTTGTTACACCGAGCTGAAGTGATTTGCACTAAGCTTCTAGAAATACTGAGGTTGACTCGACCCGGTGTTTGCTCGAGTGATTCACTTTGAAGTAGGTGCCTCGCAGAAGCGAGAGTACTTCGAACAGATGCTGCTTAGAGCCAGTCGTGATCTTGATAAGAGCAACGACACAATCTTAGTGAAGCATAGAAGGGTTACAACTCAGGTCAATAAATCTTTTTTCATTACTACCATAAACCTCTATTCAGTTGTAAACCGAGGAAAACCAGACTCACAATCGGGGGACGAGCAACAGTTGCCGATCACAACAAACTTTGGAAAACAAGACACAGATAAACAGAACGAGTTGGAAATTCCGGTTCAGGTACCAATAACGGTTCTTCTTCTATTTTCAAAATTCAGTCTCAGTAATCCCTTTTTACCTTCTGCAGGAAGTAATTCTTCGCTTCACTGTGCGACAGTTCGTTCCTCTCCGCCAGATATCCTATGCAAAGATTGACGTGTTTACCCTTGGTGGCAACTTCTTTGATAATGACGTCATCGTCCAGCTTCTCCCAGGCTTTGATAATGATATCCTTTTCTGGTGGCATTTTTTGCTCACTACACGACAATGCTCTCCGTTCAACTATCCCGAAACAACCGAAACTGACTCATGTAGCCCGTAAAATCGAACTCAAACTATCATCTCCACCGAGGATTCGGATTCGAACGAAACAAAACAAAGCATACACTAATCGAAAGGGGGTGGAACAAAGTACACTCTTGTTATGTTTGTTTTCACACACGAACAGACGCAATCAATCTGCAAACAGAAAATCGACACTCTTCGGCTGACACACAGCAAACAATAAATACAGTTGCACAGATAAAACTATTAAATTTCACAGCGAAATGTTTGATAATACAAAATTTAATGATTTACTTCCAGTGACAGTCATAATATTTTGCTTGATCAGCTGATGATGCAGTTTGCATGATGGTGAACGAATCGAAACAATCATCAACATAACAAAGCAACGCCACGTTAGCCCCGTCATTCAGTCCGATGACGATTTTCTTTTAGGCCCGGCATACACCATAACGATGAATCGGTATTGCATTCGAAAGAAATTTCTTTTTCTATACCAAACCCATGTTAAATTCCGTTTACTGAAACGGAAAAGTAAAGAATCGAAAAGAAATTTCTGCAGCAGTATCGACCTGAAAAGAACGAAAAATAAAATTGTAATTTGTAAGGTTTCCACGTAAACTAATGGGAGCTATGACTTTTACCATAGACTAACTCTAAGACCAGTAGGTCCCGAACAAATACGATATTTTTCTTGGCTCAGTCAATACTTGCACATCGGTCCCAAGCTCAATAATGCGCCCCTAATAATGAACTCTCACGAACACACTCTCATATTCTGTCAAAATAACACAGCAATACAAAACAAAGGCGCAAATATGTATAGCAAGGGGCTGGCTTCAAGGTGTACTTCGGACCAAGGGGTTCTACAACAGTGAACCAATTTCAAATCGCTAGTTGCATATTGATTGTTGCTAGTAATGACTGAGCCAAGCAAAAAATCGTATTTGGTCGGGACCTACTGGTCATAGAGTTAGTCTATGATAGTAGCATAGACTAGCTCTAAGACCAGTAGGTCCCGAACAAATACGTTTTTTTTCTTGGCTCAGTCAGTACTAGCATAGACTAACTCTAAGACCAGTAGGTCCCATACAAAAACGATTTTTTTCTTGGCTCAGTCAGTACTAGAACATCGTCCCAAGCTCGGTCCCAAGCTCAATAATGCACCCCTTATAATGAACTCACATGAACACACTCTCAAATACTCTGTCAAAATAACACAGCAAATCAAAACAAAGGCGCAAATATGTATAACAAGGTGCTGGATTCAAGGTGTAATTCGGACCAAGGGGTTCTACAACAGTGAACCAATTTCAAATCGCTAGTTACATATTGATTGTTGGTACTAGCACATTGGTCCCAAGCTTAATTGAACTCGCATGAACACACTCTCAAATATTCTGCCAAAATAGCTTCACTCCTTGAATGACGGCTGTCAAAATCGGTAATGCGGGATCGCATCAATTCAACAGTTGTCAAGAAATGAAGCTTTAGTTTAGCTTAAGAATGTAGTGATGCATTACCAATGCAATAATGCTACTTTAGCAATGTCTTATGACATTACAAAAGATATAGCATTAGTTCGATCTTTGTGGGGCTCTTTTCAGCTTTAATCCAACTTCAATGATGCACTAGACGGAATACATATGCCCTATATATGCACGCAATTACAGCCTCGTGGTTACTTGCGTCACTTGTGTAATGTAAGGTTGTCTGGATGTACACATTAAAATGATGCACTGCTTATCGATGTAATTTGGTCGATGTAAACGAGACAACGTAAGTCATCGAGACAACGTGAATCATCACGACGTACTTCATATTCGTGACGTAGGAGTAATGTAAAACTTATAGTGTAAATGGAATTTTCGGATATTACTCAATGAAAAAAAAAAAAAGGTTTACAGCGGAAATAAAACACAAGGATGGTTTTATTATAATTTAGAAGAAAAATTAGTAATCTCCATTTAATTCCAACTACCTTAGCTTATCTTCGACAGATACGCGTATACGCGTAGATTACTAATTTTTCTTCTAAATTATAGTTACAAGTATTCCACTAAACAGCTCAAACCCTCTAGGATTCATGGTTTTATTATTGAAAACTACATTGGAATTAAAAATCTGGCTATGCTTTCGACAAATATGAGTGATGAAATCTTGCGATTACTTGGAATGGTACTAACATTCGGGCAAAAGACAGAGGAACACGATATCCGATTGATGTTCTATGTAAGCAGCATGTTCTATGCGAGTGCTGTCCAGCACAAGTTCAACAAAATCGTAGTGGCGTGTGGCGGATCTGTCGTCGATTCATTTTTCTGTTCTTTCATTCCGACCTTGAATGACAGCGAAAACTCTTCTTTCTTCTTCTATTCTTCCATGTCTCCTCAGGTAGCCGTCCACTAGCAGCAGATCATACTGACTTCGAGGCCCATCATGTCGCTCGAGTTGACGAGTTCTCCGCACTACTTTCAGATGATCTGTGGTTTGACCTTGCCACAAAATTTCCTTTACTTCTTCCATTGCTCAAATTATCGCAATTTTTCCATTTAGATCATATTCCGCAGCGTCGGGCATGTTGAAGTCTTCAGTTTTGTCACTCGCATCCGAATCATACTCAGCCGGAGATTTTTCTCGTTTCAGCAGCAAGTCAAAACCGCCTTGAACCGATTGAATCTGCAGTGTCGGTACAATTGCATCCACTTACGAGCATAACATCGGTTCTTCGGTAGAGGGCGTCGATTCAGGTGACTAAACGAATCACCGCTCGACGAAATGTGGTGATCTTGGAGTTTTTCCTAAAATTTGAATGAAAATGGCTGATGAATAAAATCGCCATATACAGCTGCTGTACAAACCTGCCTTAAGTTCCATAACAACATTATATTACGCTATTACAAAATTAACATCGGTAAACGATCATCAATTCAATATATATGCTCAGGAGTTCAATTCGCTAAAGCGTTAGATTAGCTTAAGAATGTAGGGATGCATTACCAATGCAATAATGCTACTTTAGCAATGTCTTATGGCATTACAAAAGATATAGCATTAGTTCGATCTTAGTGGGGCTCTTTTCAGCTTCAATCCAACTTCAATGATGCACTAGATGTAATACATATGCCCTATATATGCATGCTATTACAGCCTCGTGGTTACTTCCCGCATAATCACAAACCATTCCTGGACCATTTCCCTAATTGTTGACGACCGCTTCCGTTATTGTTACGACATTTACCCTTATAGTTGACAACGATAAACTAACAATCTCCTATATAGTTTTAACAATATGTCAGATGGTAGAAGGCCAAATAACAATATGCTGAATAGGCGGTTAAGTTAGGTTACCATAAAAATATGGCAATTTTCACGAACAAATTTTTTGCAGTACTCTATACCAAACGTGTATGTAATCCACCGAGTGCATACAATAAAAACCCAATGTACATCAATGACAATATGGCAAACATTAACAATATGTGTTAATGTACAGGTTGTATGGTGAAAATGAGATTAAATTATTCGATAACAATAACATAAAATGTGATAATATATCTTACATTTGAATTATAGTTTTGACTGTATAGCAAATTGTTTTTCGTTATGCGGGTTGGGTTACGTCCGATAAACCGAAGTCCAGGTAATTTTCGTGGGATGTTAGCAATAGGATGTGCTTCAACAGTTCCGGAGAAAAGTCGTTGAGATTTCCTTCCTGACTTGGTATGGATGATTCTATGTCAATGTAGGATTGAATAAGTTCGGCAATGCAACTTCAAGCGTTATGTTCCAGATGACATGAATGGAGAAGGGCTATAGCAAGAGTGGCTTGCTGCATTGGCGAACAGTTAAGTGGATTTACGATGCGGGTTACAAGATCCTATCGATGCGGTAGTTAGATGTCCACCGCAAAGCAAACGTTCTCTACCAGCTGAAGTTTAGTCAGTAATCCAACCAATTTCTACGAAAGCAATCGAGCTTGCTGTTACAGTTGGTAGCGGCTGGTTGTTCGATTATTGCCACACACTTGTTTGGGTTGATATTAATGAAAGAAAAAACGGCCGCGACGCTGAAGAAAATTTCTAGTGTTGTGAACAAACAAATATCGAATTCGTTTTTGAACCTTGGTTGGAACTAGTTCCCGAAGTTATTGTCAGCGCAAACCGATAGGAGTTACAAATAAAACCGTATACACTGATGTTTAACACACAAAAAGCCGACCCAATTTTGATACCCGATCCAGTCTGGAACTGAATCAAAAACGAATACGCTTAAAAAATAGAACAAGTTTGGCAGTGTTGCGAGATTTTACATAAAAACAAAATGCGATAAAGCATCACAGTCGTGTAATATTTAACATATTTTGCGGAGTTCTTTATGTGCATTGATTTTTGTGTTATAATTAATTTTTTTAATATGTGACTGCAACCAATCCCGTAAAAAAAATTCTCATAGATTTAGAATTAAATGTATTGTAACCATACGATAGAATCAATCGTATGTAAAATTGACTATATTGTTCATGACGATAAGATGACAATAAAAGTTATTGTTTCCACAATAGAATCTAATGTAAATTGCGACATCGACAATAGAATCAGGGGGTTGTTATGTATCTTAACTATAGAAAAAATCGTTTTTCTCCGAACAAATTTGAGTCAATTACTTTTGATTTTATTGTTTCACATTTGTTGAAAATTGTAGCATATAGGGTGAATAGTAGTTCTATTGTAATGACAATATTCATTTTTCATTTACCTGATACATGAACAATAAGATTCATGGTCGGCAATAGATTTAAATGTTACTTTATACTATTTTACTAGCTGACCCGGCAGACGTTGTCCTGCTTACAATTAAACAACTTATAAGAAAACTGAATTAGCTCGAATCGCAAGCTTATGGTTGTTAGATGGCATTCGATCTAGAGTACTCTTGAACATTTGAATCAATCCATTGGGCTCATGAAGCATCGCTTGCAATCATTGTACAATGTCCCGCTTCATGGTGAAATAATGTTGCTGAGTGAATCTCCTTTGAAATAAATCTGTAGAAATTTATGGTCTGCGTCCGTTGGTGGCAACATTGCACTCGCTTTTTGGTAAATTTGACCTGTAACGTAGACGGATTCACAATTTCATAATTTACTAATTTTTAATCTCTGTAAGGTTCAATGTCCAATAAATCTTTCAAATAATATTATGTGCGTTGCGAGAAACGATGTCATTTGAAAACAACCATTATAACTCTGGATGTTCAGCAGAAATTTTTTAGAACCACTTCCTGATCCAGACACTAATGAGTGCAAAGGCTCTGGTGTTTCATTTGGGAACTTCAATGCATTACAATGATAACAAACTACGCTCATTGATCCCATGACAACTGCTATATTTGCATTGTCATCAACCAAAGGCAGCACGTCGAAGATTTTGAGGAATGTAGGCTTGCCTTCGTAATCGATTTTTAAGGTTATGTTCGGCACGATTGTAACCAGATCTTTCTGATACTTGCCGATTACGCTTCTTTCTAACTCTATCGCTTGTATTTTTGAGCTGCTCTTTCTTCTTCACTCAACATCATGCGAGCCCGTGAAATCCGTTGTCGATCCAATTCATTTTAAGTTGCACGCTGATCGTCGCTTTGTCTCATTCGAGAGTTTGCTGAGCTAGCAGCCAACCGATATTCTTTTGTCTTGTTGGAGGCATTGTACAACAACACTAATTGAAATTAACTGAAATCGCAACTTAATTAGTGTCTTTTTAATTTCTAGTAAAATCGTCGTTTTCACCTTTCTGATGCACTATTAATCACACGGCGAACGATACTAATGTAACCAAAAACGTAATAACACATCTGTCAGTTCAACACAGAAGACATAAACTATTACTTTCACTTTCTATTGACCTTCACCTTTGTTTAAAAATGTTGATAGGCCCTATTGTATTGTTGATCGAGAATTTACATTTACATTTTACTGCGAGGTGTCACCAATACAAACGTTGTAGTTTATACGTGCATCTACACGCTATAAATCGTTTGCACTAAGACTAATTTTTACACAGGAATGAGTGCGATGGACTGAGTAAATTCCTGAATACGCGTAAAAACACGTAATTTACAAAAAACTTCGTAAAAAGTGAGAAAAGTAAGGTTTGAGACGCGTTTTTGATCAACTTTAAGCGAACGGTATCTACTCGCGTGAATAACAAAAACCGCGTATTTTTTCCGCAAACCACGTCAAATTCCGACAACCCCGTAAAAAAATTGCGAAATAAGCGACTCTAGTGTATTATCATTTTTTGTATATCTTTTCAAAAGGTGCTAAGTAACAATCAGTGATTCTCTCCTCTCTCGTTCTTTTTTTTTTGTTAATTACGAAGCCATTATAAAGGTTCTAACGGTTCCTCCTTACAAATCGAAAGATGGTCTTGCTGTATATCATATTATGATATTCCCATACATAATCACAATTTGGTTATTATGATTTTTTTTAATCATTTTCTAGTAAATTTTTCTAATTTTTTCTTCATATAAACCTGTTGGAAACCAGGACAAATCAAACAAAAAAGAAATCAAGTAAATCCATCGTGTCGTTCGTGAGTTATGCTGTCACGAACGGACAGAATTTCATTTTTATATATATAGATTGTAATTGTATGGTTATTTTTATCCGGGATGCAACTAATAATTTTTTTATGATGTAATTCGAAGACCGATGTTATATTCCATTAAGTGGAAGTTATTGTGCATCATTTTTCCTTGATTACATCAGTTTTTAATACGTTAGAATCAATTACGCTGATGTGTATTACATTTTTTTACTGTGTAATCATAATGCATATATTTTACACGCAAAATAAAGTTGCGCTAGAAACTATCATTTCGAGTTTTATATTAAGCGAAAGGACCAACAATTTTCAGCAGACTATAAATGCGTTTGATTTTCCCATGCATGCGACCACAAATGTTGAAGGCTGTAACATAAACATAGTAATTTTGACTGAAATTTCATGGTAGTTTTGACAAAAGGCATAGTCAGCTATAATGGTAGTTTTTACTGCAAGATTTTTTCCCTTGTATGAATATCGAAAGCTTATTTTGCTGAGTGTAGTAGTCTCCATATGAAAAATTATACAATTTAGTTATTATATTAAACCTATTAACTTAAAGACTTTGCTACTTTACTCACAAGTCTGAAACTCAACAACCATCAAATATTTTCGCATAACTTGAGCGAGAAATTTTCTCGTAAGGCATGATATATAAATAAAATGATCATTTCAGATTTGCAGTGTAGAATAGACTGATTCGGTCGTAATGATTGTCATCGGCTAACGACGCGTACAAAAATGATTGTTTATCCGGGTTATTCAAGGGAGCTGTCAGGAGAGTTAATCTGCAAAACAATCGTTCACAACACCAACAAGCGAATATGGAGCCCTTCGAAAGAGAAAACATTAGACTGTTAGTTTTGAAACCATTAACGAACCAAAATAAAAATGAATAAAATTTAATGTAAAATAATTCCTCTATCGCAGCCCAAGCAGTGATCCAACTACCTACTGTCGGCTATGTCTTTCAAAGGCGGGATTGCGGAAAGTCACTAGTGCCTCGGAGCCGGTGAATTTAGTGCAGCTGATTCGAAAGCAGTTGGATATTCAGTTGACTGAGCCAGATGATTTCCCCTGTGCTGTATGCACGGTTTGTGATCAGAAATTGGAAGAATTATCCCACAGTAACCACGACGGATTGCTCAACGAATGGGGTGATGATGGACTGTTAGAGTATCGGAATGAATGCAAGAAAGTTAATACAGCGATAAAAAACTGGAGGAGCGCTGAAAATACAGTTGCCGTTGGTGATAAAACCCTCGTACTCCCATTTCAACAGCTCGCCGATGGCCGGTACCAATGTAAGCAATGTCCAAATCTAATATTCAATGACATTTCAACGTGCATAAAACATCATCAGTTAAGTCATCTGAATACAATCGTAGAGAACGATATTGGTCAAGGTATTCAGGGTGCGTCTCCGGATAAACGTTCCTCCGAATGTGGCGACGTTAATACGTATTCTATGACAAACGGAACATCAACAAAGGATGCCGATAGACTGAACGAAGGAATAGGCGTTAGAAACAATTCTGCCAAAGGGAGGAAAAAAACAAGTTTCAAATGTGTGAGTTGCGATGAAAGTTTTGACCAAATAGACCTTCTAATCGAACACAGATCCATTCTCCACTCTATTGCTAAGCCTCAAAAGCGCAAGAAAGTTCTCGGTAAACCAAAACAATTCATGATAGACAATAATTTTACCACATGTAAGGAATGCAACGTGGAGTTCCCGGACAAGAAAACATTTTACGTCCATCTCAACGCGATCCATGATGTTAACATCTGCAACGTTTGTGATGTATCGTTCTCTGCATTATACCTTCTGACGAGGCATCAAGCTTACCATCGGAACTTGAATGACATCATCAACCCCTTTCTGCTGGGTAAACATTCATTCCACTGTAAGGTGTGTTTTGAAAAGTTTCGTACGGAACGCGAGATTCGCTTACACTATCAGCTGAAACATACAGATTCTAATAACGGCTATGAAGGTATTGAAACTAGCAGTAGCTCAGAAAGAAGTAATTGAACGAAATGTGTTGCTTTTTGTGTAGGGCTGATTTAGTGATGGAGCAACTTTAAAAAGGTATACATTTTAGTGATAGTTCTCATACTTATGTTTCATTAATCGCTCTCAATATAGTTCATAGTTCAGTTTTATTTTCCTCTGAGAAAAACTTATTCAATCATCTTCGTCGAACTTAATGTGGGTATTCACTTTCTTCATCAGCTTGGTTCGCCCGCGTACTTTTTCCACTTTGACCTTTTTGTTTAGTTTGTCCTCGCGATCCTGCTTAATTTTATCCCAATAACTCTTCTCCGTTTCGCCGCTAAGAATCTGCGCACTATACTCGGCCGAATTGTACTCTTTGACCAGCTGGTTGGCCGAGCTTGGCTTATCTACCCGTACGAACGTTTCCATGTCAGTTTCCTTCAGATCAATGTATTTCACATAGGAATACTGCTTTAATTCGGCCTTGAAATCCTTCACATTTGCGCATGGAACGCGGAATTTAACATTCACAATTAATCCCGGCTCGAAGGAGAATAACGGTTGTTTAATTGGCAGCTCCTGTTCTTCTAATTTGGTAGCCTCAGCAGCCGCTTCCTCATCCGTAAGGGCACCGTAAAAGTTAACCCGTGGCGAAGATTTCACCGTTTTGACAGGAGTTGTCGACGAATTCGGCGTTTTACTTTGAACGGGTTTGCTGAACTTGGAGGAATCGCGAAATAGTTTCTTCAGTTTCTTTGCCTCCGTTCTTTGGAGGTTGAGATATTTGCTGCGAAGTCTTCGCCACTCTTTCCTGATGGATAAAAATGTAATGAATTATGGAAAATTACAAAGAGCTTTCAACACTTACTTGGGCATAACTTTCAACTCATAAACCTTATCGTCCTGTTGGATCTCCTTTTTGACTCCACTGGTGCCCTTGCGGTGTCGCTTTTTCTTTTTGACTTCACCACCTTCACACTTCGTTGCTTCCTCCACTTCATTCTCGCTAGCTGACACATTATTCGCACTGTCTCTCTCCCCTTCCGCTTCAGAGCTTTCGCCGTTATCCGTTCGAATACGCTTTGCTGGCGGTGGTTCCTCCTGATCCTCATCTTTATCGCCCTTAACCTCACACTTTTCTGGTAGTATTTTATTCTTTTCATCCTGTTGAGCGCCACCTTCTGCTTTGCTATCTTCTTCCTCTTCCTTTTCCTTAGCAAAGCTGGTAATACTTACCAACTTACCCGGATCCGTATCTTCATACGACAGCACACCGCCAAACGCTTGAAATGTTTTCAGCGCTTTCTGCACACTCGATTCCTCCTCGAATTCTACAAATCCGAATTCCTTTATCTTTTTCGAGTACTTGAATTTGGGTAACGAAACGTAAGCCACCTTCCCGTAGGCGGAGAATACGTTCCGCACCCAATCGTGATCGGCTTTCGGTGGAAGCGATTCCACGTAGATGGTACATTGTTCACAGTTTGACCGCTCGGTAGGTTCCGTAGTACGACGTACCTTACTGCAATCTTCGGAAAGCTGCAACAGTTCCGAGTTCTTCAGCGCTGTGGCAATGTCGTCTTCGTTATCAGTAAGCTGCTTGATACGATTGAATTTGAGGAATTCCTTCAGCGGAATAACTAAAAAAGATGAAAGTAAGAAGTTACCTGCAAATAGTTCTCAAAAAAGCTCATTATACTCACATGGATCACTCTTGATCCGTTGACCGAGATACCGATCCTTGGTGAGATTGGCATCTGAGAAGTAAAACTCCATCTGCGAGCGGATGGCGTTGTACTTTTGCTTCTTTCGGTGCCGTACCTTGTGTTTACCGGATGGGCCGACCTTCAAGGCGAGCAGTGCCTTGGGTTCTACAGTCGTCGAGGAGGAATCCATCGGCATTCCAACACAGCAATACCAATAAGGTTCACAAAATAATGGGACGATATCAAAATCAGCCCCGAATGTGCGCCGGTTACGTTTTGTGCGCTTTTGGATGGTTGATGATCGAAAACGAGTTTGTTTACTGCTTGTCGGCAGGCTTCACTTACTGCCAGGGATGCGAGATGCCAGGTGTATTTAGAACAGTGCTGCGCATTTATTTCTTTATTTTACTCTCTATATATCAGTTGTTGAAAAAACGTCGTTTAGCTGTCCAATTAAATAATAGGAACATTTGCGATTTAAAATAGGTTCACTGTTTTAGAACACCATTGGTCCCGAGTTCATCATAAATTATCACATTCATTCGCTTAGCGGTACTAGAATCTGATTATTCATTCGACATAATATTTAAGGGATTATCCGTTGGGAGTTATGTTTTGAGGAGTGATCATATAGTTTGGGACTGAGATACCCGAACTCAATCCCAAACTACATGGATCACCCCTAAAAACTTTGCAACGAATTACAAATCAAATATTCCTTAAAAATAACACAGCGAATCAAAACAAAATAAACACAAAGGTTCTAGCAGCGGGTGGAAAGTCATGAAGAAAATGAATATATATTTTTTGACCAGGAAGTACAAGCACACCGGTCCCAAGCTTAATGGTTCGTCCCTAATAACGTAACTCACACCAACAAACTCTATAATATTGTGTCAAAATAACACAGCAAATCAAAAAATCTTATTTGATCGGGACCTACTGGTCTTAGAGTTAGTGTATGCTGATAGTTCTCTACGGTCACGAAACATGGACATTGCTATTTTAGGACTAAAGGGCCATTGGTGTCTTTGAATGGAAGGTGCTGCGTGAGATCTACGGTGGAGTGCAGATTGAAGTCGGAACGTGGAAGAGGTGAATGAACCACGAATTGCATCAGTTGCTGGGAGAACTTCCCATCACACACATCGCTAAGATCGGTCGACTACGATGGGCATGTCGTAAGAATGTCGAAAGACAGTCCTGTTAAAATGGTACTCGAAAACGAACCGAGAGGTACAAGAAGAAGAGGCGCGCAACGAGCAAGGTGGATCGATCAAATAGAAGGCGACCTGTGGACTCTCCGTTGATAGCGAGGCTGGTGAGGTACAGCCATGGACCGAATACAACGGAGACAACTGCTGTGTACAGCAGAGGCCACATCGGCCTTGGTCTGATTGGTAAGGTAAGGGTTTAAAAGCAGTGAGTTCGAATTTTAAATCGCTAGTTGCTTATTGATTGTTGGTTCTGGAAGGCCTACGGTTTTTTCATTTATTTTATTTTGTTAACGGAAAACAAAGGCATCAAAGGTGGGTAAGTCCATAGACTAACTCTAAGACCAGTAGGTCCCGAACAAATACGATTTTTTTCTTGGCTCAGTCAGTACTAGCATATCGGTCCGAACCTTGGTCCCAAGCTTAATGATGCGCCCCAAAGACCGTAACTCACACCAATACACCCTCAAATATTCTGTCAAAATATCATAGCGAATCAAAACAAAGCCACAGATACTTGTACCAATAGGTGAAGAAAAGTGCAAGAATACATGGCAAGGTGCAGACTGCAAGGTGTACTTCGAAACTAGGGAGTCTACAACAGTGAACCAATTTCAAATCGCTAGTTGCACATTGATTGTTGGTAAGTCTTTCATATGAAAGTAACTAAAAAAACATTGAAGACATTTGAGACTGGAGATAAGTCACTCTGCCACGTTGTGTTTGTGTTAATCTTATGTCGGGGTGTCGGAAGTTTTTTATGTGTCTCAACTTATCTGTCAACAGTACAATGAAAAATGTATGCTTATTAACAAAAACTCCACTAACTACACGAAAATAAATCCATAAATAATTCTGATAGACTTGATTTGCCACACATAACCATCATCTCCTTAGAAGGGCACATGAAAATTATGTGTCAAATGAATAATATGTGCGGCCACACATGGATTTTAGATGGAACCAAAAAAAAAACTATGTGCCATGCACATAGATTTCATTGTACAAAGCAGATTGCAAAAATCTATGTGTGGACACATAGAATCTATCAGTAACATTTTCTGAGTGTAGCAAAAAATGGCAGAAACGATTTTAACATACGTGTAAGTAGTGCCAGAAATTACGGAAACTTGTCTTCCGTGTGATGAGGTATTTGAAGTGTATCGGAGTGTGTGTTTGATGGTGGCCGAGTTACTTACCCTCTGTACGTCACGTAGCAAATGCATAATCTCTCTGCTTCCTTCCCTTTCATTGTCACTTATTGTATACTGTAAATGTAATCAAATATGTTTTGTATAGATCATAAATTTTGAAAATTCAGAAAAATCATTCGCTGTTTTGGACGTCCGCAAAACAATTTATCGTCGAATGAAATAAACAATGTACAATGTATTTCCCTTACAACTTTCATCGCCTCTTCATTTGATAAATTTCTGACCGTCATCCTATTTTCAGAAAATTGTTTACCGCTAGTTCAAATTTGAAATGAATGTTACCTCATATTAGGATGACAATTATACAGGTGTTCAAAAATCACATTAAAAAACTTACGATTCTATTGATTTCTACGATAAGATAGCAACTAAACGTATTGTATACCACCATAGAATCTATTGTTGTTGGCAATTTTACAAAATAAATGCGTGTTTTTTTTTTGTTGCTTGACAATAAAATAAAATTCTCGAATAATTTGAAACTAAAACCATTTATTTTATTGTTTTTTATTATCAAAATGTTTGCTATAATAGACTTTACCTTTACCATAACCTCAACGTTTAAGGGTCAAATCCAGGTTGCTCCATATTTCATACACTTGGCGAAATAAACTTTCGATGTTAATAAGATTACATTGTAATTATTTGCTAAAAAAAAACAGTATGAAATTAATAAATTTGCCTTATGAAATATAATGATGTTGCAATAAAAATATGGAGCAACCTTGAACGTTGAGATTATGGGTCCAGTGACTTGCCCAATAGTATTTATCAATACTCGTTATCAGGAAAGCTTCAAGGCCTACAAAAACAACATCGTGTGAAACAAAATCCATGCAGAAGTCAGCCTTATGAAATTTCTAAGCATCGTTCAGAAGTTGAACCTTACGAAATTCTTAAGTTTATTTGCCTCAGTGAAAGATAAATTTAAGAAATTCATACTGATTTCTTATACCAAATAATCATAATGCAATCTTATAAATATCGAAAGTTTATCTCGCTGAGTGTATGTCTTATGTGCACGCTATAAAAAATAACTTTTACAGTGTTTTCAAGCGTCCTGTAGGAGTAAGTGAAGTAGCACTAAAACACGGCTCACAGTAAAAGTCAAAGGTAAAAGAATTATAGCAGCGTGCACAGGTTCCTTGTCATTTTAATGTAAGCGCAAGCGAAATCCTTTGCAGTAGAGCTGGGATTGATGTTTTGATTCAGTGTACGTTCCTCCGGAAACATTTCATTTTACGCTTCGACTTCCCGCACCGAACCCTTCGGTTGACTTTGACAGTTCGCAAAAATTAGAAAACAATAACGTCAACATTAACGTGGATCCTTCACTTTTTCTTTACGATAATGTTGAGAACGATGTATCGTCGCCCCGGTTGTTCGTTTTGAATTTCCACAATTCCGATGCTTCCGTAATTCCTCCCAACTGTCGAAACCATGATCGAGTGCTATCTACTTTACCGTACCGTGTACCGCTTTGTGTGACCGTAAGAGCATTATCCGTTGTATACGTAGTGCTGTAGCAGTTCTTGTCATCATCAAACTAGTGTAACTTGGAGTGAAAAATGAAGCTGGTTCACAGAAACATTGACAAGGCCGGTGTAGGGTAAGTTTCGGTCTAGATTGGTGTTTTGGATTAGAAAAAGTGTTTTTCAAACTCTTTTTTATTTCAGGAGCGTGGTACTGATCCCCGAAGAACCGGAAGACATGTGGCACGCGTACAACCTTATTTCCGAGGGTGATCAGGTTCGGAGCAGTACTATTCGAAAGGTAATTTTTGTTGAGCTTCGGCTGCGGAATAGAGCTTAGATCCTGTTTTTCCTTAAGGTACAAAATGAAACGTCCACCGGTTCTTCGTCCAGCAGTCGGGTACGAACAACTCTCACAATCCGCGTTGAATCGATAGATTTCGATACCCAAGCACAGGTGCTTCGCTTGAAGGGTCGTAATATTGAAGAAAATCAATTCGTCAAGGTAAGAATAACGAATAGTCTTGAGAGAGAGTAGATCATTTAAATAACAACCGCTGTTCCTAGATGGGCGCGTATCACACGCTGGACTTGGAACTGAATCGAAAGTTCGCGCTTACCAAGCCGGAGTGGGACTCGATTGCCTTGGAACGGGTCGAGATGGCGTGTGACGTAACGCAAAGTGCCGACGTGGCCGCCGTGATCATGCAGGACGGGCTGGCCCATGTGTGTCTCATAACTGCCAGTATGACGCTTGTCCGCAGCAAGATCGATGTTTCGATCCCTCGGAAGCGCAAGGGAAATGTCCAACAGCACGAGAAAGGACTGGCGAAATTCTACGATGCTGTAATACAGGGAATTATCCGGCACGTCAACTTCGATGTGGTCAAATGTGTGCTGATTGCCTCGCCGGGGTTCGTGAAGGATCAGTTTTTCCAGTACATGTTTGAGCAGGCAGTCAAAACGGATAACAAGGTGAGTGGGAGTCATGGGGTGCATTCGGATTTTCGAAAGCCATGTAAATGATGTAGTTCCACATTTTGTATTTTGTAGGAAGTAAATTTTTCCTTGAAAATCTGATTCAAAATAACGTTAGTTGACCTTTGCTCGAAATGCTGTCAGTTAGGTGTAGCATTAGGCACCTTTTCTTTTGAACCGTTCGAAAGGTTTGGAATTGTGCACTACAGTTTTCAGTTGATCATAATTTTCTATAACAATTTTGCCGGATCTATTCAGAGAGATTACAGATCGGTAAAAACAGTTTTGAGAGTACGCTTCCTAAATGTTTGTAGATTATATACAATTTTGTATGACAAACTTTGGCATCCAGCCTTTAAGCGTCTCGACATCGATTCCACCAGCTTCCTGGTCACCGTTGCTGGAATACTATTTCAAATTTCCTGAATCGCCAGTTTGAGCTCCTTTTTGTTGCTTGCTTTTGATTGACTGGTGTTATTCAATCGGTGCTTAACCTCCCACCACAAGTGCTCAATGGGGTTCAAATCCGGTGACTGCGGAGGGGTTCTCAGTTGCATAGGAACATTGTAAAGCAACCTGCGAACGTGCGAAAGTAATAATCACGCGGTAGTTTAAATTTTTGCACGGAAAGTTGCAGATTACGCTACGTGTTCAAATCGCCCATTTTATCCATCGAGGTGCCGATAAACTCCATAGCACCCACACCACTGGTCGCCATTGAACCCCACAGCATGACGCTGCCTCCTCCGTGTTTGACAGTAGGGCTTAAATGCTTGACCTTCAACGACGAATTCTGTTCTCTCCAAACCATCTGTCTTCCATCGTATGGATGCCCGTGCTACTATACGGACCAGATTTTCGCGATGTGACAAGTGCTGCAGAAATATCTCGAAGATAACGTGCCCCAGATCATCTTTTTATTGATTTCAAACCAACCGTTCGAGACCAGCTATATAGCCATATGGCAGATCATGCACGAATCTCAGATAAACTGACGTGGCTGGTCAGTGCAACGATGGTTCGAGTGATGTGTGCCGCCCGAGTCTCAGGAACATTCTCGAATCCCTTCGAATTGCGAAGAGGGTTACGGCATGATAAAGGATTGTCGTGTTTGCCACCGAGTGGCACGATCTTCAGGAAGTCTGTTAAATTTTTTGGCTTCGCCGACGACGATGATATCGTAACACGACTCAACATTGAGACGATGGCAGAAACGTACATTAGACTTAAAGCTGAAGCGGGGAGGGTTTAGATTATGATTAATGAGTTGAAAAAAAAAGACATGAAAGAAGATGCTCCCGAGAAGACAATGTTAGTCTTCCACCACGAGTTCAGATCGACGGTGATGAAATCGAGGTGGTGACCGCCGATAACGACACCAGCAAAGAGAGACAAAAGCGCATTACGGCTGGCAATCGTGCATTTTTTGTGTTACGAAGTTGACCAGCTACAAGACATTAATTAGACCGGA
The DNA here is from genome assembly GCA_034211315.2 of Aedes japonicus. Classification (NCBI taxonomy): domain Eukaryota; kingdom Metazoa; phylum Arthropoda; class Insecta; order Diptera; family Culicidae; genus Aedes; species Aedes japonicus. The sequence continues at coordinate 170,402 of JASCZW010000309.1, forward strand.
AGTCCTCAGTGGCGCGAAATATGGACATTGCTTGTGGAAGACCAATGCGCGCTTAGATTCTTCGAACGGAAAGTGTTGAGTACGATGTTCGGTAGAAGACAGAACGAGGAGAAGGCGAATGAATCACGATTAGCATCAATTACTTAGAGAACCTCGCATCACACACACCTTTAAAATCAGTCGACTACGGCGGGATGGGTATGTCGTAAGAATGTCGAACGACAGCCCAGTTAAAATGATCCTCGAAAACGAAAAGACAGAAACAAGCAGAAACGCGCACAACGAACAAGAAGGAGGCGACCTGCGGGTTCAGGAAGTAAACCGCAGATGGGGTACCACAATTTGCTGCGCAGGTACAAGTAGCGCGGAAACAAAAGGATAGTTTTACTTGGACACAATGGTAGGGAATTTACTAGAGTAGAAGGAAGGAGGGTGATGACGTTACACTCTTAGGTCAGACAAACAAAGGAATTCGTAAATCGCTTGCATGTAGGGAAGATCACGCATTCCCAAAACATCTCTTACCTAGCGGAAGGATTGTCTACCTCGGGCCACTAGGGTATCCAATAGTCGTGCTCTGGAGGTATCATTATCCAGGCAATGCCAAACTGTGTGAGCGATGTCATCATAACCGGTTCCCCACTTATATAAATTGCTACGTGGGACTTCTTGAAAATTGCACCAGTTGTGTCTATCTCCGCTCTTCGAATCACACTGCACTGATAAAAAAGCAATGGTAAATTTTATGTGTCCCACACATACATTTTTGCAATTTGACCTACAAATGATATCTATGTGTAAATCCACATATATTCTATGTGTACACATAAACTCTATATATGAGCACTCATATTTTTCATTTGGCACATAAACCTTATTTGTGATTCTCCATAGGTTCTGATTATGTGTGGACACATAAATGTTATGCAAAATTCCACATACATTCGTCAATAAATATGTGTCCTTTTTTATTAGTGTGTGTATGTAAGGACAGTTTGGCAAATAAAATGACGCCATTGTTGTTACTGACAGGGGCATGAAACCACTTTCCATCTAATTTCCAGGCTGCTTTTGTTTTCCTAAGCCCGTTTTTATTTAATGATATGGAAAGAGAAGCATTTCATTCATAACAACTGCAACCGCCAATGGCCCAGTGTGTATACGTGAATAGATGGCTCTTAAAACTTCTTCTTCCATTTCTATGGTCAAACAAGGGTCCTCAGATTTTATGGCCAAATTTGCCTTATATTTGATAAAATGATAACGAGGATATCTAATAAAACGGTTCATTAGTACTTTAACGTTTGCATTAAAAAAATGGAAAAAAAAATGCCGCACTGACGAATCTACCCATGCATCATCAATCATAGTAACCCATGAGTCAGCAGACAAAATTTGACAGCTCTATCAGTCGAACTCAAACCGTGATGGCAAAAACAGTGAAGCAACTCCGGTCAGAAGTGTGCGCGTTCCCCGCCGCTTCGAAAACGGACATCGTGTGGCACTTTATGGACGCCAGATACTCCCGTTCCTACAACATCTTGGCACTATTAGACAACAATCAGAGCATCGAAAGAAAGCCTGATTCCGGACGGCTGACGAACCTTAGCGACAAGAAGCTCCAAAGGATGCTGAAAAGGAAGACCTAGGGAAAAATGGCTACATCGCTGCGTGTGCTTGGCCGGGAGGCCGGTTCAACCGGCCAAAAAGTGAAAAAGTACGTGGCGAACATGAACATATATGTCAGGAAGCGGAAGTCACGTCCACTGGTTTCGGAGCTGCAGGTCAACTCGATTTTCCCGGCGAATCGCGACGTGGTGGTGGTGATGGACGACGAGACCTATCTCACCCTGGATGGCAACGACTGGCAGGGCACTTCGTATTTTACTTCCCCCACGAAGGAAGTGAGCTCCGAAGTGAAGTTCATTTCACACACCAAGCTCCCTAAGACGGTGATGCTGTGGCTGACAATTAGCGAGAAGGGGATGAACGAGGAAATTTATAGTACGAAATGCCTGCCGGAAGTTGCGTCGTTCATCAAGAAATACCATAAGGGCGAAGACGTGGTCGGTTCTGGTCGGAAATGGCGTCGGCCCACTACTCGAAACGATCGTCGGAGGAGATTGAGCGGCTGAATATCGATGTGGTATCCAAGTCGGCGAATCCGCCCAACGTCTCCCAGCTGCGCCCCTCGGAGAATTTCTGGGCCAACCTGAAGCGTAAGATCTACTCCAACAATTTTGTCGTGAAAACTGAGAAGGAATTGATAAATAAAACGAAGAAAGAACTCAAAAACATGCCTACACGCATGTTTTCGTCCGCTATGGTGAATGTTCCGGTTAATTACCGGAAGGCCGCTCGCAAGGGCGCAGAATTTTCCGAAAAAAGTCATTTTTTTTTTAATGGAAACCGTTTATTAAACAGTATGCGTTTTATTTAAACTCTGCTGTACATCAGGTTATGGGCCCAGATAGTTTGGTGAAAGTTTGTTGTTCTAAAAGACATACCGAACCCAGGTGGGAGTAGAAGATCCGGAGATCCAGTGCGTGCAGTCCCAACCACACAACCATCCGGCAATCGAGCGGTTGATTGGTTGCGAAAACCGGAGAACGTAAAAGTTTGCAGTGAAGACCTTTCTGGAAGTGGAGGACCTTTGGGGCGCGGTGCAGCCTACCCCGAATGCGGATGGAACTCTTCCTGCGGTAGATGCGCACAAGGACAGGCTTGCGCAAGATAAAATCATCCGGCTGATCCCGGGCGTAGGTACCTCGCACGCCAATGTCACGAGTTCGAATCTCACCCCGGACAAGTTACGAAAATACTCAAAAGATATTTGAGTGACTACGACGGGAAATGAACCAGCCGAGGGATGAAAATCTTGATAATCAAGGAATTTAAAAACATCACGTCGAGGAAGTGAAGACAGCAGCAGACATGTAGACTAACGCGCCAGTTGGCACTTCTGCACAAGCTGATTACGACGAATTTGATCAGCTGTGATCGCATGGAAACATACAAAAATCGAAATGTTTCAACATGGCATCCCGGAATCGGATTCCTGCTAGATGACAAGTGGATTGGTATGCTGCTGCTGGCTGGTTTGCCCTAGGAATATCGTCCGATGGTGATGGGCCTGGAAAATTCTGGAATCGAGATCACAGATTACATAATCAAGACCAAGTTGCTCCAAGAGACGCGTGCCATGGAACCGCGTAAGTTTCGACGAAGAAAAATTCAAGCGGTTACCATGGTCACCATAGCAACGTGAAAGCAAACTCGAAGAGTACAGGACCGAAATGTCGTCGGTGGGAGAAATTTGGTCACATCGCTAAAAATTGTCAAGCTGAAGAACCAGCGAAATGAAGTGGACCATAGAGCAAAGGAGACGCCTTTTGCACCGTATTGTCGATGCAGCGGACAACAGTTGGTCCTTTGATTCTGGTTCTGTCAAGCATCTCACCAATAAGCAGGTTTTTCCGACGCAGATCGGGGATCTGACCATGAAGACAGAAAATCCGTTACTGGGTAACTGTTTACAGCTCAAGGAGGAGCTATTTCGAGGAGTTGCAAGCGGCAACAGACCGTTCGTTTTTCGAATTGCGAAGCAGAATACATGGCGCTGTCGGCTGCAACACAGAAGGCGGTCTGGTAGAATCAGGCCTATGACAAGTACCACTTTTTCACGTAGAAAACATCTCAGCAAGCTCAGCTGTCAACATAATGTCAACATTGTAAGTTGTGTTTGTTGTTGCTCGTTTACGTTTTGTCTGTTGTTGCTCGTTTTCGTTGTGCACGTCATACAAAGCAGAGAGATCCCTTTCTGTGGTATTTTACATCAAAACAAACAACCAAAACAAATGATTAGACTTCCATTTGACAGCTGACAGCGGGCACAGTACATCCTGTCTACTGTCAATCACTGCTATTGATATAGGCTTGTTAATGGCCTGGGTAGAATCGAGTACGAGGATTGTTTGAGGGCGAAGAGACGATCGTGATTCATTGCAACAGTCAAAGTGCCATGGCTGTAGCTTATAGAGGAAGGACCACCCAGGGACAAAAACATCGACATACGTCACCACCAAAGTTCATTAAAGTTTGGATTCCGGAGATATCAATGTTCAAAAAAGTTTACCATTGAGTGTTAAAGCTAAATTCGTCAATATTTGCAACTAAAAGCTTAGCAAATCATTACTAAAATGACCGTTCGGTGAATGTTAGGTCTGATTCGTCATATTTGAGCATAAAATATTTCTTATAAATCTTATAATCTTATATATTTATAAATCTTAACGTGATGTTGCATCTATACTGATTTTACGTCTTTGTATTTCACCGTATGATAAATCAATGAAGCTTCTCCCAATCCTTATATATTACGGTTTTTTATGACCTACTTGACTGCTTTTTGGCAACCTACCAACTGCTCGATCAATCAACTAACTTGTAAAATTCTTCCCATTTCAGATGCTGCTAGAGAACAAAAGTAAATTTATGCTGATTCATTCATCCTCCGGCTTCAAGCACTCCTTGAAAGGTAACTTCGATTATCAAAAATAAATAAACAAACCAACACGGTTTCTAACGGTTGGTCTACTTGGCAGAAATCCTACAGGACCCGGCCGTGGTGGCCAAGATGTCCGACACGAAGGCAGCCGGTGAGGTCAAAGCCCTCGAGCAGTTCTACACCACGCTCCAGTGCGAACCATCGAAAGCATTCTACGGCAAAAAGCACGTGATTAAGGCAGCTGAAGCGCAAGCCATCGAAACCCTGCTGATTTCGGATAATCTCTTTCGGTAAGTGAAACTCGTGACGCTTGCTGATCTTTATTCTACTGTGCATTTTATGTTAAGTCTTTTATTGCGGATGGAAGACGGTTAAATTTGCAACGGTGGCAGAACGAACTGCTCCAGTCGGTTGTAGCCGAAGATGGTTCGGTCGTACTTTCGTTGATAGTTGAGTCGGTTGTCCGCGGTTGATGAGGGCGTCTTTCGCACCGCTACCGTAAATCTGTAACGAAAATGTGGCAAAGGAAGGAGGGAAAAAGATTGCAATTAGTAACAATTTATTGACTCAATTTGGCGTGCTGGTGCGGCACACGCGTATATACGTAACCAAGAGCATTGGCAGTAATAAGTCGTGGGAGCTGTTGTAAGAGGCGTGAGATTGAAGAGAGATAAAAAAATCAGAGTAAAAACATTTATTGCGTTGGATCAGTCTGTAGCTATATACCTATAGATACTTTCTATCGAATGCTGCGTAGGAAAATTATATTAATTGAAGTGCTAAGAACATATCGACTTATCGGGAGTGGGTGATTGGGTTTTATTCTCTCATTCATATATATTGTTTGTTTTTTTTTTGCGGACATATGCGATCGAAAGGGGTACTTGGTGGGGAAGACGTGACCTTGATCGGGTGTTTCGCTGTCAAGATCAATTGATATTTGCTCTTAAGTGGTGTGTTTGATCTGTGACCGATTAATTCAATAAACGGTGTGAATTCCTATGGACTGGTGGTTAATATTGCAAATTGCTGGGTCAGACTCGGTTTTCTGCAGCACAAAACGATGCTGCATTTGTTGGATTAAGTCAACAAAATTGTTTACCGAGTTTTTATGAAATTTGCTAAACGAAGTTCTCTGTTTTCTATAATATGTAACTCTTTCTGCAGTTCTTGTAAAAAAATCCACATACTTTAGAAAAATTCTCTAATTGCTGTGTTTATCGGAATTTACTTTTTATGAGGAAGTTTTGTCATTTGACTGAGATATTGCAGTTTTAGGAAATGATAAAACAATAAATTTGTATTTATGCATCAAAGTCTCAGCCGTTATGACAGCGATGTAGGCTTTATTGGCGGTAATTGGAAGGCAAAAAAATCTAAATTTAGATTGTTTTTTTTTGTCTGACGGATCTGATGACTCTTTCCTTAACGAAAATGGGGACGAGAATGTTTCATTCAAGCCATTTTCGAAAAACAGCATTGTACGAGGCATTTTTCTTTCTCGGTTCAGGCGAAACTTGTACATAAAAATCCTTTAGAAAATCAAAACAATGAACACTCATTTGAGTGCCATATGGCAGTACTCTTAATTAAATATTTCATTGAGCCAGCGGTGCATCATGTATTATCTTCATTCATCTTGCTGTCATCTATAGCCTACACACTAAGAAATGTTTACGTGTTCGGTAATTTTCATCAAATTCTGCTCAGCTGAGCTGTTTGGTAAAATGTTGATCTTTCAGTTTAGTTGTTTTTGAGTGAATTCTCTGGCAATCTCCTACAACAACTACAGGATTTGAATATTTTAAGGGTTAAAGGGAAACAGCTACCGCCGCCACTTCACTTAGTCCTAAAGCTGGTTTAAGTAGTCACGGCTTTGGTTCGCACGGAAACGGCGTGTTTGGCGCTAGCTTTCAGTAGCAGCGGCCCAATGGCGGTTTAAATTTCCCGTCCGCCAATCCAAGTTGTTAATCGAAGCTTGCCATTAGCTTTTGGAGCAAATTATGAGCAGGGGATGCTGAATTATGCTGGTAAATGGCCACACCTGCACATTTTATACCAGGACGCATCGATTTGCATGTCTCACTAAACACCAAAATGTCTCCCGTTATCGGTACATTCTCGGTGGCAACATCTAATGCCTGAGTACCCAAACAGAGGCAATTGGCTGATACTTACACAACTCCATCATCTTGGATTTAACCCATTAACGTATGTTTCATTAGTGTGGTTGCCTAAACTACACAAATATCAGCCCAACACAAGCTTGGTAAACTCCAACGTCTAACATGCTTATCAATAACTGGAGCAATGGCCTTGAATGCTCTTCTACGTCTTCTACCCTTGCACCAATTCTTGCAACTCAAAGCGGAAAAAGGCTCAGGCTTAAGCATGTAAAAAGATTTCGAGACGGAGTTCTCACTGGACATTTAAGAAATTAAGATTTTCAACTGAACACTTTAGTAAGCATAATTCTCGGGTTTTTTTTATTCTCGGGTTCTCGGGTACGTGCAGTTAGAAGTGGAAAATTGTATCCTTAGACTCAAATGGTTGAAATCATTCAAGTCTGGTGACTTAGTCGGTCACCTGAGCATTGCACAAAGCCAAAATGTGCCAGTGATGTATATGAATGGAAACTGGATGAAACCTGTGGAAAACTATGACATGTCACGTATAGATTGGGAAGAGTAATTATAAATGTACATCCAAACTTGTCTGGTAATGCATTCTTTCACTGTGAAAGGTGTGCCAAGAGAACTCTGTAAGTTTATTCTGTGTTCCGGGACACTGCATTGGAGGTAATGAAAGGGCAGACGAGCTTGCTAAACAAAGTTCAATTGCACAGTTTATTGGCCCAGAACCATTATGTGGTATATCATACTGTGCCATAAACTGAAATAGAACTGAAATCTTGGGAAGAACAAAAGATGATGACCAACTGGTTGCTTACCACAAAGTGTGTTCAATCGAAAAGATTTATAATTCCAAATGTTTCAATCAGTAAAATGCTTTTGCAGCTCAATAAGAGAGTTCTTTGTAATTTTACTAGCCTAGTAACCGGACATAGCCCGAGTATATCATTTGAAAAACATTGGCCAGGTTCAGAATGATATCTGTCGTTTCTGTAACATGAAACGTGAAGCTTCGGAACATCTGTTCTGCAGTTGTGATGCTTTTTGCAAGAGCAGACTTAAATTTCTGTACAGTGGCTATATACACCTGCAAAAATTTGGACTGCAAATCCTGGAAAGGTGGTGGGTTTTATAAACTCAATTTTGCCTGACTGGGAGACGCGTCTTAGGCTGTTCACTTGAAAATGGTGATCAAGATTTGAAATGCGAATAGTATTAGTAAACAGAGGAATACCACAAAACTTCTACGCCACAAAAAAGCATGAATGAGGACTAGAAGCTAACTAAGACAAACTTCAATGTTCTCTTGGAAGAGATTGAATCCAATCAGCATATGGGAAGAAGCAGGTCCTAAAATTCGTCCAGGATCACTCTCGTTTATACCGATGGCTCAAAAATGGGTAAATGTACGGGAGCTGGGATATCTGGATCAGGAATCAACACATCAATTCCAATGGGACACTGGGCTACAGTTTTCCAGTCAGAAATGCATGCTATTTTAACGTGTATAGGAAAGGCTTGTAAGATGGAACACGATTCGTGTTTTGCTCGTAACATGTATAATTTTTGTTTTTTCGATGATCTTTCGAAAGAGGAACAAAAGGGCTTCAAGTTAGCCCACGGAACTGATTATTTATAGTCATCAAAAAAAATTATGGTCTTTTTTCGAAATTCATCGAAAATTGCAATTTCAAAAAATGTATTGTTATATTTCAATTTATTATTGATTCCATGGCATTTTTAAACATAAAAAATGTAATTCATATGTTTTAAAACGTAAAAAATGTGTTCAATCGTACAAGCTCAACAGTGTTTCATCTTACAAACATGACGCCATTAACACAAAACATCAAAAAAAATTAAGATTTGTTTGGAAATGCCTTTGGGTCATAAAAATACACCAAAAATGCTAGCCAACACAAATGTTAACCTTTTTAAATCGATGGGAAATTTCCACTTACTAAGCACAAGAAATAATTGCTATATTAATTATTCAACCACTTTCGAACAATGAAACCTGCAAGAGCTAGATCGAATGAGTGTATTCACTCCAAAAGCAAATGAAAATTGAAGAATAGTAAAAAAAATGAGGTTAACACTTGTCAGCGCGATCGTGTTGTCGCTATGAATGTCAAAAGTGGCGCTGTTCCATCTTACAAGCCGTTCCATCTTACAAGCCTTTCCGCTACAAATATATGTTTGGCCATGAAATACAGTCATGCCAATATATTTTTTTCTTCTGATGGTCAAGTAGCTCTAAATGCTTTAAAAGCATACATACCTTTTTCAGTCAAAGCTAGTTTGGGAGTGCATTCACTCATTGAAACAACCTTGCTAAAACTAACAAAGTAAATCTTTACTGGGTGCCTGGTCACTGTGGTATAGAAAAGAATTAAAAAGTCGATCTCCTACCAAGAATTGAGATGTTAAAAAATAAGTCTACGTGGTTTATGAACAGGCCCTTATGCACTCACACTAGCACAACTGTGCTCTACAAAATCTGTCAAATAACAGACCCGATCATTCACATGCACCTACTGCGATTTAGTTTGAACACGTGAAGTTTTTATTACGTTCATGGCGAATCACACTTTTTGAACATTCAAATATTCATATTTTTACTTTCAATGTTTTCATTGAACTACTACATCTACCACATACCCAACTTTAAATCACTGCCACGTACGTTACTTCTTGAAACATTAACTATCAGCAATGAATACAGATTAAGCAAAACTTAGGGTAGGTTTTCCATTTTTTTTTAATTTTACAAAATTTCACAGAACCATTTATTCCAGGCCATAACGATTTTCACTTCAATTGGAATCCTGGTTGGAATAGACGCAACCTTCAAAGCAAGACGACACTGGAGGTGTCTGAGTTCAATTTCCAATGTGGTCTTGATTTTTCGACTCCCTGGGCAATAGAATTTGAATTTAACAAGTAATAGTCTCGTAATAGAATAGTTAACAATAAAAATAACCTATTCAGACAATTGCATATGACTATTTATATGTACCAGACAGCATTTTAAATTTGTCGAAACATAATAATGGTCAACTATTGGGTTGTATTTACTCTGTCGATAACCAACCATAACAAGTCAGCCCCATCTGCAATTTCTTATAGCAGTCTTTGATCTGTTATGCAATGATCTTCAAGCTACACCTGGGAGCAATATTATTCAGTAAAATTAAGAGAAACACTGTCATGATTTCGACGAATCGATGTTGGACACCTTCGAGTATGCGGAGCTTATATTTTACGTGCGTTCACCAGTACAATATTCACCAGACTGATCTTATGTTCAAGGCCTACTCTTTGTGATACTCCTAGCAATGCAAAGTTGCAAAGGGTCGTCAAATCTAATCTACTAGGTCTAGGTTTCACCAAACTAAAATTGACAGGCTATCAAATGTCAAGGTGGGAAAACATACGATTCACCAAAACTAACGGAAACGAGCTGTAATTTTAAAATGACAGTTACAGAAATTAACACACGGTGGGCATTCCAGCTTGGATGTCTGTTCTCTGTGCTATACTCTCATATCATATTGTCGCATCACATAAAGTAACTGCATAAAGGCTTGCCCACAACATCGTCCAATTAAATAGAACTTCTTCAAACTTTGCATGAAAATCGAGTTCGAAAACTCCAATGTTCATTTTCCCACTGCCTATTTTTTACAGTTTGGACCGTACAGCAATATTCATTTTGGTTCAATGAGATTCCTGAGGCTTAGTGACAGGATATGGTCATGTATGGTGAAATTATTGTGTTTAATTATTTTCATAAATGTGTCTGATGATGTATTGCTCTAACTTTAACATCTAAGGCGTGAGAGCGAAATCTATAAATATTCAAATGATAATCATCATTGAATATCATTTAAATACAACAGTGAATATAACATACTCGATATTATAGTTATGGCAATGCATTATTAGACAAAATTATAGAATTAGTCACGAGCTACAATTTTATTATTCACTATATTTTGAAATCCAGGTCCAGAAACAATTTATCGGTAAATAATTCAACTAAGTCAAAATTACTATGTACAGCACTGAATGGGACAGGCAGTTCTGTTGTTACTTGCCTATGAAGATAACGCCCGAAGATATGCAAAGGAATTATATAAAAACAATAGCTGCCACTTATAGTTTTGATCACACAGTTGTTGAGGAAATACACCTCAAAGATACAGACAAATATCAGACAGTCTTAAAGATTCTTCTTGCTGAAATGTAGCATTCTAGTTGGACACATTGAAAAGACTTGTAATCAAGAAAACTTTAACGAAACCGGACATTTTTCTTAACTAATTGTAATTGAAATTTCTTAAAATTCTCCAAACAGGAACCTGAACCTCACCCCATAAGCCATAGGCAGATGTTTTGCCAAATGCTTCTCCATCTTGAACCAGCCTTCCTCAAAGCAGTATGTAGAACGTTAATTGTTGGTTTACCATCAGTTGGAACATTCCATTCCATTCAGTAAGCTCGTTTGCCTTTGTTCCAACGCCAGCCGGTATCTATCTACATATTCGTCACGCCATGCCACCACGTGTGTTCGATCAATCGATCGAAGCTAAGATGCGATGCGTGCAAATTCATACGTTTTGTTCGTTCGCTTGGCTCATCTCGCTCAGCACAGGTCTAGGTTAAAACAGCAGAGGCTTCACCGTAACCGGATCATTGCGTGTCTCGTTTTTGTCAGGCCGGGCGGGCTTAAAAGTTGAGATGTCGTTCGCGTGCTGCTCCATTTACCCCGAGTCAACGCGACGAAGAGACACGCTCAATTATGGCATTTCCACTCGAGTGGCTTCCCAAATTGAGATTGATTTGCATTCAATCGAGTCTTCCATCGCGATAGGCAACTATTACCAAGGAGTTCCCTTCCTTCTTCGTTGCAATTTGCTTAATGGACGAATCCACGATCGGTACATGTTAGCTGATAACAAAGCAACAGAATAATTGGATTCAACATTTTTAGATAAGACTTGCAGCTTTGGCTCTAACGCGGCGAAATATTTACATGTTGATAAGACTATTCACAATTTAGATAATTATTTCAGTTCACCGTCATAAATCAATTCAACCCGAGCGGACCTAGTCTGAGGTTTCGCAATTTCGCCACGATTGACACTCTTTCCGAGGCACTTCGAATTGACTGAATTATGTGAAGTATCTTTCATCCAAATGCTTTCGACCGGAGTCCACCTGAGCCAACGAGGAGCTCATTAGCAATGCGTGACTTTAATTTGATTGTTTCGCTGCTCGCCACTACGGCCACTTTTTGATCAGTCCAACCAGGTGCCATCGTCAGCGAACCAACCAACCAACCAACCAATTGATTGATCGATCATAACCAATTTCAGGTCGATTAGCAAACGATTGGCTCACTGTCAGCTGCTGTTTAGTTGCGCTGATGACTAGTACCACCCCCTTTGATTTGGGCTTTACTAACTGTATTAAATGTAACGATGCGCTTTGAATGGTGAACAGTGTTGGGCGATGATGCGGTTGGTTAGGCTTAATTAACAAGTTACCGTATGAGAGCATGAGGTATGTTGTTATTTGTCAAGGGAGTTATTTGACTTATTAGCCTAAAAGTTATGGACTTTGATAATGAAAGCGTTGGAACTAGATTTTCTAAACACTTCAGACACTACCTTGGATGGAATTAGTGAAAAAAATCAATCTAGAATCAGAGGCAAATTTGTGTTCCATGTAATCCTGCATCATTGCAAATAATTCGAAGAGAATGTATCAATCATCAACTTGATGCATTGTTCGAGATATTCTGTGCGTTCTTCTCTTCATCCAAACTTTCCAGGCAGTCAAAGTGGAATCCATTTTGTTGTTGCATTTTGATGCGTTTTACTGTTGGATTGAAATGAAAATTTCGTACACAATTCTAACTATCATCAACATTCGATTTTTTGTATCACTCAAATCGAAATATTCAAAATTAACTTGAAATTAGAAGAAAAATTAGTATTTTCCATTTAATTCCAACTACCTTTGCTTATCCTGACAGATAAGCGTATTTCGTCTACAATGTGCAGACTTCTTCAGTGTCTCGTACTAATAACTCGACTTATTTAAGATAAGCAGGTAGTTGGATAGCAAGGTAGTTGGAATTAAATGGAAAATACTAATTTTTCTTCTAATTTCTAGTTACAGGTATTCCACTAAACAGCTCAAACCCTCTAGGATTCATTCAAAATTAATTTAAAAAATGAGATTGTTTCATAAATCATAGTGATATATCAGCACGAGTGTTAGACAGAGTTGTGTTTTAACTAGAAGATTTTTGAGTTTGCTAGAACCGCTGAAGTTTTTCCATCTATATCTGAGATTATCGTTTTTTAGTCTATTCGTAGATATTTTATAGATATTTTCATGTATAGGAACTATTCTGGTTGCGGACCAAGCCCCAGCTATACGGTAGTGTTCAAATCAAACGACTTGCCTTTTTCTATCATGTACGAAAAATCAAGATGTTTGGTTTGAGTACTGCTGAGTAATAGCAATAATTTGTAGTTGATCGGCTGCCGAAGTAATAAAGGGTGTCCACGATGAAATTGCCACACTATGAAATTGCTCTAACTTTTTAACCGTTGGGTAGAATTTGATGAAAATTTGGGTGGATTTAGTTCATAGTGCATTATTTACATCCTGCAAGTTTTAAAGTCCTGTGATCAAAACTCGCGGAAATGGAGTCGAAAGAACAGCTCGTGCGTGATAAAATCTTGCGCATTCATCACGAGAACAAGGATCTCTCGCATCGTTCCATCGCTAAAACGTTGGGAATCGCGAATTCCACGGTGTCGCGAGTGATTAAGCGGTTCGAGGAACGGTTGACCACCGATCGGAAGCCCAGAAGTGAAGGAAAAAGTATTCCATACAACACCAAAAATCACAACCGCGTAGTTGGGGCCTTCAACCGAAATCCGAACGCCTCCGTTCGGGATGTGGCTAAGAAGCTGCACCTAAGCCGAAGTTTTGTCCAGAAGGCCAAAACTAAGGCTGGGCTTCGAACGTTCAAGGTACAAAAGGCCCCTAATCGCGACGAGAAGCAGAACAAGTCCGCCAAAACCCGTGCCAGGAAGTTGTACCTCAACATGCTGACGAAAGTTGAATGCTGCATCATAGACGACGAAACATATGTGAAGGCCGACTTCAAATAGATCCCCGGCAACCTGTTTTTCACGACCAAGGATAAGTTCAGCGTTCCGGAGCATGTCCGCACTCAGAAGATGTCCAAATTTGCGAAGAAATTCCTGGTTTGGCACGTGCGTGAAGCGGAGTGCACCTTTCGTGACCCAGGACACGATGAACGGACAGGTGTACATAAAAGAGTGCCTCCAGAAGCGGCTGCTTCCTCTCCTGAAGGCCCACAACGTCCCAACAATCTTCTGGCCGGATTTGGCCTCATGCCACTACTCCAAGGACGTGCTGAAGTGGTATGCGGACAATAAGGTCAATTTCGTGCCGAAAATGTTCAACCCTCCCAACACTCCGGAGCTCCGCCCCATCGAGAAGTACTGGGCGATTATGAAGCAGCACCTTCTTAAACGACCTAAGGTAGTGAAGACAGTCGAGGAACTGAAGAAAGTATGGGTTTACATGCAAAAAAAACGGTTGATTCACAGGTTGTGCAGAATCTTATGGCCGGGGTTAAGGCCAAGGTGCGGGCATTTGCGTATGGACTGTAAATAAAATACGAGTAAAATGGTAAAATGAAGTTTAATAGTTATTTCTCAATCCCTGAAAATTTGATGGCAATCGGATGAAAACTCGAATTTTGCGAATCAATTTTGTGTGTGGCAATTTCATCGTGGACACCCTTTAGATAGATCCACCCTAAAATAGATAGATCCAATATATTACCATACTATCTGAAATCAACTTTCCAATACGTGTAGCTTTAGCTTCCCTGATTCCTGATATCTTTCTAAGGCTCTCATTTAAATTCATTACTTCTACCTTACCGAACAAAATAGGCCAATGCGAGAAATGTATCGACTCAGTTTTAGCGTGTCCGGATTTAATTCGTTAGTTGAATATTATGGGACCAAAATTAATATCAGCATTTTAATTTCCTTTATTTAACCTTTATTTTCCAAGTACAAGTACATTCCTCAGCGTCTACATACTCCAACATTTAAATTTCACCTTCACGTTCAAACTTACGGAATTTTGATTTATTTATTCCTGTCATTAATGTTTGGTCAATAACCGCATTATCCTCGTATCATTGCTTAGTCACTATTGAGTAGTGGCAAGATACCAAATTTGGCCCAAACAGGATTGCTTGAGGACCGAAAAACGAGCACTTGGCACTGAAGAAGTCTTAAAGTCGCAGACTATCGGTCAAAGGATACGCTTTTTCAAGTGGAATTTAAAGGAATTTGCTCGCGTTTACTAGTGATAGTTTCAAAATGTGTTTCAGTTATTATTTTTAATATATTTAAAGTGATCAAGTGAAGTGTTGATTAAAATATTCCTAGTTTTCCAATTGCAATCGTTATACTAATAGGTTCGTACAAATGTGTTTAAAGTAACGAAAGTTGCTTGAGAATGTTGTCTCGGAAAAGGCAACAGACGCTTTTCAAGGCACTCTAGGGTGTAATTTCACGGTTTATATTCCCAGTTGTGATAAATGGTTGATTGAGTTTTCCGCATGTTCAGATAGATTGCCACACTAGATAATTTTTCGCAAATTTTTCCATTTCCTGTTCCTTAAACTTGGGCTATTACTTTAAAGTTTGACTTCTGACTTACTTACCTTAGCCGACAGAAACCTGTTGATTAAAATTTAAACTGACACACCGACCAAATTCGCGGCACTTAAGAACATTTTGGATTTTCTAGCAATTTTTCCAAAATAAGATTTAACAACACCTTTGCCACCAGTTTGAAAACTGTAAGTTCAAGGTAAACAATATGTGTGCCTTTGCGAAAATGAATGTCTCCAATGGCGGCAAAATCATACACTGGTAGCAAAGGGTGGGTTAACTCGGAATAATGATTTTCCCTCCCATTGGATATGTGATCTGGTCGCGATGGTGTGCCTACGGCATCAGCATTCTGCAATGGCAGTTTTGCCTATCTTGATCCACACAGTGTTTTATGAAAGTTGGTTTTGTTTTTATATGTGCCATCACCGGACTTCAATAACACCCTTATCAACTAATACGCTGCACCACCCCACGTACACATAGAATTGTTCGGAGCAAATTAATGTGTTGCATTTTTTACCCTCACCAATGTCCTCCAAGTTACGAACCATAGCAAAAAATTAAACAAAATCATGCGAAATTGCAATACAATCTTGCTTTTTTATGTTGGGTGTTGCGCAATACATTTAATTCGTGTTTGGATTCTACAGGTAACAGAACAGGTCCGATATCCATCTCATAATCCATCCATCTCTCGCTACACGGGAAAAAAATCCGTGCCCAAATTCGTGAACTGCTGTCATGAACTCTAGAACAAGCAATAATGCACCATAAACTGAATCGCGTAATCATGAACTAAATGACGTTTAAAGGGAAAAATGAAAAGGGAAACGTGAACTAGTCCACAGTCCGTTTTCATTTTCGGGAACGCTTTTTTTCTGTGTACTGGTTTTTTTTCGATTTTTGTCTATTAGTACTTTCACTCCGGTTCACTTTCTTGCAATCCGGTATCTTAAACAAGATTCGCTTGACCCACTGTGATTGGCCTCTTGTGGTGCAAAATCTATGCCTCTACCCTAGTGCAGCTTGGATAGTGATTTTTATTACTAGCGACCGGAAGCTTGCCCCTTTTTGCACTTCCAAACGAAAACGAAAAGTAACGCTTAACGAAAATTTTATATACAATTATTTGAAGAAACATACTGCAGGAATTCATAAAACTCAAATCTTACGAATCCAACGAAAATTCAGTTAATATCAAGAGAATGTTGACAGTTCTAAAGACATTTTGTAAACAAACGGTGCTGTAAATCTATTTGAAAATTCTGGCTTAATTTCAGAATTCTGAGAATGCCAAAACATGTATATGAAAATTTTGAAAGTTTCTACGGGTATCCTTAGGCTTATCGGCTCCTGAATACCTTGGAAGCCTTGAGAAACCTACAGATATTTTGAAAATTTTGAGTGAGTATTCTGAAAATTCTACTGAAATCTGACAAGAGTTCTGAAGGTGCAATGGTAACTCAGAGAACTGTCATTTATTCAGTGTGTTTTGCCAAATTACCATGAAGAGTTATAGAGTTAACAATGCGTACAAATGAAAACATTGTTTTATCAAAATAAGGGTTCTTTGCGACCAACGTTTCGATCGCTTCGCCCATTTTACGGTCGTTATAATTGTCCTATCGGAACGATTATTTCCAATGTGGTGAACAAATTCGAGGACAATGTCTGTCGAGAATATCGCCGCTGTACGCGAATGTGTGATTCGGCTTGCCGAACTCTACGTCGAGACTTGGGTCTGCACCCATATCCAAGATCCAATTGACCCAAGAGCACAAGCGCTTAACGATCATAGACAGCGCCGTGTGTTCGCTGATTGGGTATTGGAGCAGTTGGAAACAGACCCGATTTTGTCTGCCAAACCTTCTTCAGCGACGAGGCCCATTTCTGGAAGAACGGAAGAACAAGCAGAGTTATCGAATTTGGAACAAGGCCAATTCACACGAGTTCCATCAAGTGGAAATGCATCCCTAGAAAGTCACTGTATTGTGTGCATTTTGGGACGCCTCCTGCTCAAAATGCACACAATCCAGTGGTCCGTACTTCTTCGAAAACGACGCTGGCTAGGCCATCGCCGTCAACGGAGAGCACAGCAGGTCGATGATTACCGACTTCTTCTGGCCTAAACATAAAAATTTGAAATAGTGGAAGAATTTGCATATCTTGAAATTCTAGTGACGTGCGATAATGATGGGTCCCGCGAGGTAAAAATGCGTCCCGCAGCAGCGAATGCATTGTTTTACGCTCTCAGAAACCAGTTAAAGTCCCGCAATTAGCAGACGGAGCCAAAATTCGCATTGCATAAGATTCTGATCCTGCCGGTCACTTTGTACGGCTATGAAATTTATTTAAGTATCGGAAGTTTTGTGAATTTAGCTTTAGAAATATTTACTAACCGTGCCACGGAACGATTTTAGTTCCTGAAAAGAGTTCTTCATCTTTTGGAAACTATGATCATCAAGCCGGACGAGGACTCACACTCTTTCACGATCTTAAGAGATTTTACTGCCGTTTTCTCCGACTTCTCGTGATAAAAGGACATTTAGGAAGTTTTTTTGCTGTTTGAATTGTTGCAGAATGTTTGCATTCTAATGATTTAAAAATGCAAGAAAATGTTTGTCTCTGTGCTGTGATTTGTTGTTAACATATAATTCTAAATTTTGGCGACTACAAAATCATACTCCATTGTCGAACAGTTACAAATTTTTTATAAATAACGCTGCCTGAGATAATTACTCTCGAAAGGTAACGGATGATGAACGATTTGAACTCCACACTCCAGCACTCTGACGTATTTCTAATAAATGATGGACAAACTTATTACGACGTGTGAAATCGCCTACGATAGAAGTTTGACTTAGTGGTGTGCTTGAAGGTTACACCAAAGTCAATGGCCGAGTTTGTCTCGAGAATCCTAACATTCAGTCTTCCGTATGTTTTTCGCAGCTTTTTAACTGAGCTTTAATGTCAACACATATACTTATTTCATAATACGCCTTCTTTCTTAGCGTTTCATGCTTATTGCTTGCTCTCAATTCAGTGTTCTAATTACTCTTCCACAGTTATTAACTAATTTCGATGCCAGGTACCATAGGATATTTCGAACATTGCCCAAAAAAATTTTGTATACAAAAGCTTATATTTCATAGAAATGTTTCTTGCAAGTTGCGTTCCCAAGTAACATTGCCAAAACCATCCAGCTTTATTAAGTTTTATTAATGTTTTATGAACGCCACTGGAAATCAATGTGGTTTTATTATGGCACCATAGGTTTTATATTTTAGTCAGGTTTATAAGAACCTACACAGCTTCTTTACAACGATCTTGAAACCTTGTCTTCTAAAATTTCTTTGCTATCAAACAATTTCCCCCAACACTAGAGCTTTTTTTCTTAGATATTATTTACTATTAAATGAATCAGAAGAGCAAAAAATCAAACAAAGCAGAACAAAAAAAACAACCACGATATTACAGTGAAGTTTGACAGCTGTGGTCATTTGGCCCTATGCTGGTTTTGATGGCAGCCAATAGGTTTTATGAAGGTTCTCAAGTGATCGTAACATGTTTCACTATAACATTTTCTGGTTCTCGACTGGTCTCGACGGACCCAGTCGAGTTATTAGTACGAGACACTGAAGAAGTCTGCACATTGTAGACGAAATACGCGTATCTGTCGAAGATAAGCAAAGGTAGTTGGAATTAAATGGAGATTACTAATTTTTCTTCTAATTTATAGTGTCTTATAAAGGTTTTATTAATTTATTTTCACAACCGTCTATAGAGTGGGCTTCTTTGTACACATTACGGCTGGCTTTAAAGATGCAAAGATGATGTGTTGGTCGACAAAACAGTTCTGAATGTAGTTTTATTAACAAAGCCGGGAGGAGTGCTATACGGCTGGAATAAAACTAAGGTTGTTACTTGAATTGTCTAGTCATAACTTCTCCAAGAAGGAATTTTTAAAAATCCTGTGGAAGTACTAGAATCTTCAACAAACCATACATAAGAAAAGGTTTTAATCCTGGAAGGAACACTGGAATGACTGAAAATGACAGTATTTGTCTGCAGAAATGCTGAAAAATGCCAATGGGTATTCAAAAATTTGCTAAATTATGACAATCCTATCCTATTGTGAAAGTTTTAAGGGTTTCCTACAGAGATAAAAATAAACATTGAATTTTCTGCTTTTTCGAATGCACATAAAGGGAACACTAGTTTTGGCAAAAAATAATGAGATATTAAAACAAAATCTTCATGTAAAACCAGATAACGGCTGAACCTACCTGTTGTATGAAAGATTGCAAACATTATTGTATGGCGCATGAAAGATTGCAAACAATTTCGTTGTTCACGCCTCCTTTGGCTTGGAATTAAACTAGGGGAAATTTTACGCGCTTGTTAAAATTAATTACTTTTTTTTGGTGTACTAAAATCTATCAAATAATGAATAAATCTACTCTATACTACTGTATGTGAATCCTTCGGTAATCATTTGGATCATTATAATCCAGAAACAGTGATAATGTTTTCTTGTTACACGAAAACAAAACTATTCACGAAATAAAAATATACAACGCAAATAACAAATTGAAGGTTTATGAAGTTTATGAAGGTTCTGTAGATCATAATTTAGACATTATCCTTGGAAGCTCCAAAGGGTCAATGCAGTGGGAGTTCACAACCAAAAGGCATAATAATCCAGGAAATAGATCAATACCGGATTTGAAACCGATTGAGCTTGGTGAAGCTAAATTAATATCTTGACTCAACCCCCTTTAAAGTCCCCGAAAATTCTATATTTTCAATTTATGCTAATAAATAACCGATCCCCAAGTCAAAATGTCGAATACGCTGAAACAAGAATTCACGCCTCTAAAACATCGTCACCACTCATCAATCGATTAACTCACCTGCACTGTCTCATCGTTCCGTTCCCACTATCGTCATCATGAAAACGATTGGAATCACCCATCTCAGTGGCATTCCTCCGCTGTCGACCGCTTAGCAGCGATGAGTTCGATCTCTCATGGACGAAGGCACTGTTAATCCTATTGCAGTTACCACCGGGCTGATGACTAAAATGTCTACTCCTAGGAATGAACGACGACACCGACAAGGCATTTGATGACGTAACGGAATTCCTCCGGTTATTACTTATCACTGTTGATGATGATGATGATGATGATGATGCCAAAGTCGCGGAAGACACCGTTAGTGCTGTACCCGATGAATTTCTACCACTAGTGGACGAATTTGATTTATTACTATATTGATTTCTTATCACTATATCACTATCTGTATTGCTACCGCTCCGCGCACCAGTGCTTCCCCGATTTCGAACCGTTAGATTGTATAGACATTTGTTCAATTTGACCGGGTCAGTTCCGGCCGGTACCGGTGAGTTTCGATTCATGTTTCTTCCCGTACCTACAACAACAGGTCGCGGCACTCTGAGATCTGCTACCAGCCGAGGAATTCCGCTTGCGCCAACGAAGTAGTCTGGCTGTCTACTGCTGCTTCTTCCAGCTGTTGAACGCGGCGTCGCGGTCATTCCTTTTCACTTGGCTCCTTTTTTGGAGAGACCCTGATCGGGGGTTATATCTCCCAGTGTAACCGAGTAATTACTACCTAAGGAGATGGTGGTTTTTCTTCTCACAATTCCAAGGTTATCGGACTCTTCAGCTCGTTTCCTTTTGTGTTAACTACATCTTACACGTTGGGGGTGATGATGATCATTGCTGGGCTGAATTTTATTGTGCACTAAACTGTTCTCCGTTACGCTACATCGTACATCGGCGAGCAACAACGGTGGACTAAACTGTGCTTCTGTGGGCTCCACGCTTTTTTTTCGCCTTGGAGATCTTGCGGATGTTTCGCGTCGTGTGACCGATACCGCTATTGTAGGGAAAAGCCAACCACGAACGACCGTTGATGCTGAGCTGGTTGTGAGTCGATTGGGCATCTACATGCGCTGTTGGAAAATTTGTTAATTGCGTTAATTACCTACGTTTCGTTTTAATGACGGCAGTTGAATCTCTCGTAGTATCGCGATGCAAAGGATGGAATAAGCAAGAAGAGATATTGGACAAGCGTGTTCAGGAGTTTTGAATATTATGTGAATTTCTAAGAAGTTTTGAAAATGGAGTCTAGTGTGAGCGGCTATCAGAACCCTTGGATTTCGATGACCGGATCTCTCAATTTCTTTGGATTCTTTTGTTTATAAATGAAAAAGAAATTGTTCAAATATTATAAAACGTGTATCACATCAAGAGGCCGAGAACAAGTAAATGTCACCAGACTAATATACTGCCTGTAACCGCATATCAGTCCCATATTACTTTTTGACGTTTTTGGGTTATGTTGCGCAATTGCCTTATTTTTTATCATATTTTCGAAAGCAATAATAAAATTTAGCAGTTACTTACAAAAAATGTGATAAAAAATATCAGGTCGGTTTGTCCCATCTTGAAAGTAACCGCATATGAGTTCCATTGTTGAAGTAACCGCATATGAGTCCCATTTTAGAAGTGGCAGTTAAGGACTTATGCTGAATCATTCTTGATGACGGTCATTACCTCAACATTTAGAATTGATATAACTCAGAGTCGATACTAGATATTGAAAATTTAATCACATCAGTTTGTATGCTTACTCTCACTAACAATCGAGGTTTATCAATTTGAAATAGCAAGGCGAGTTGGCGAGAGCGAGATAAAAGATAGGAAAAAATACATGGAGCAGCGATTCACCTTAAATAAAAATATTTAACACCTTTTAGAATTTAAAGGTTTTTAGAATTTTAGAATTTAGAATTGTATATTTAAAATGTTCAATCCTTCTTGGAGACATAATAAAATAATAAATTAAGCAAAACATGTAATTGTAAACAGGAATAATATTGGAATAAAAATCCATTCTATCAATCAGTCTCCCATTTTTCCAGTTTGAGACAATTCAATTAAAGATCTCTTCTTCTATTCCTCAACCAATGGTAAAATGGTTTTAAGTTAATTGGTTTTTCCTATCAGCGTCAATGCTTCGAGGTTGGCTCTTTTTTTTCAATTGACCTTCCAGATCAAAGTCGTCAGCTGAAATTAGTTTTTCTTGTTTGTTTGTAAATAATTTGCAGCACTTCAAGTCCTCACCTTTAACAGAGTTACTGTAGTGAAGATACAGGGATCCTTACTTCACGATAATATATCTTTGAGAATCCTAATGGCCGCACTCTTTGACGCATCCGAAATTCTCCAAAATTACAACAAGAGCAAGGCGCCGCGCCGTCTTCCTGTTAAGTCACGATTCCGAAATTGTTTTTTGCGATTTTTTTGTTCCGGTGTTCATTGATTCCGTCTCTGTGGCAAAAAAGCTACTATCTGAATCATGATCCGCATGCATAAAACGTGAAACATCATTCAATGCATCACGGACCTTCTCTTGATCTGCATTTGAAGATGGAGCATATAAAGCTGCATCACCTTGAGGATCATTATCCACTGACACAAGTTTTTCCGCTTTTATGGAACAAAAACTTCCACATGTTGCATCCTCACCAGAGTGCTTTTAAACTGATCTGCATTTGAAAATAAGAATTGGCTCACATTATCGAATTGCCATGATCCCTTTCTTTCTTGTCCGACAAGAAAGAAGTGAAATTCGACCAAAACCCTTGCATTTTTTCACGATTTTAGATAGAAATAACTTACCAGCTCTTGTCATCGCATCAAATCCACAATCTTCGTCGACAGAACTTTCATCACTATCACCAAAGTAACTCTTGATTAGCTCTAGGACATTTTGATTTCGTAAAGAAATGTGAAATCTCCGTGAAACACAAGCTTAGAACAGCAATTTTCAACTCGTTCCAGTCGGTCAAATATTACATAATACGCTAAATAACGGGAGCAGGTTTCGCGTCTTTTTATGTTCAAAATTTATAATTCTACATTTTTGGCCACGTTACATGGAAAGGGAGGGGTGTTGATCATATCTTATGAATGTACTACATGGTGAAGGGAGAGTTAAAATGGTCGGAAAATGTCTTACGTAATATTTGAACGAACCCCATGACAAAGCATACCGCATCAGAGCGATATTGTTGAACAAACAGAATGGGACTGGTATGCGGTTACATTTATGCTTGATGGACAAAGTAACTGCATATCTTGTCCCAATGCGTTTTTTCCTCAAAAACACATTTTTTTTATTTTTTTTTATTGTATAGTAAACAATGCATACTATTACATATAAACTATCAAAATATAGAGTAAAAAAGTACGCCAAACAGGCTGAATCAAGAAAAATGCTTTCCCAACTTGAATGATCGTTTTCTCGGTTTGCTGTTTTTCAATATGGGACTGATATGCGGTTACAGGCAGTATACTAATAAACTCGAAAACATGTTTTGACAGTTTACCATGCATGCACGCTTAATGAAATTCAACGGCATGCTTTGATTTCGGTTTTAGCTTCGATGCGTCTCTGACTTCTTGTCGTCAGTCAAATATTCACTGCACGTAGGAAAAAATAAATGACAAAGAACATTCCAGCGAAATTCGGAATAGTCCAGGGGTAGTCACCGTCATCACATAAACAACATGAAAATGCAAATTCAACATTCCACTGCATGTGACATTGGGAACCGTAGCCAAATCCGTGCTTGCGATTTACGTCCTTTTTCGGACATGATTACAGCACAGCAGCAACCGGCAAATTATTTGGCACCTTAAATTGCCTTCGCGCCATTGTCAGCGCGAAAACTGGCTGTTAAATTTTAGTTGGCCTATTCGTCTTAAGTTATTGAGAAGCATGTAATTTAATGTTTTTTTTTTTCTTAAAGCGAAAACCAGCTTACCATGCCAACTTGCATGGGGCAATGCAGCGCAGCATGATTGGGTGAGGAAAGATCAAGTCAGTAGGGTTCAGCTCCACATCATCGAGAGGGAGCCAATTTTTGTCGTCTGTGTCTTGTGACGAAGTGAATTGGAATATGACGAAGTGACGCTGAACCCTAACAGCAGTTAAGCCATTCGTTCGCCAACCGGTCTTCTGTTATAGTCTATCTATACACAATGCGGGTGGGTGAATGGACAACCAAAGGAAGGCGTGTGAGAGAACCAACCGAGGCTGGAAGAACGGAAAATGTTGCTAGAAAAACAAGTTTATCTTGTTTTATGCAGTCCGAGAGATAATGCTAGTTATGTGGGATCCATTATAAAATTGTAAACATTTTAGAATCTATTCTTGATTCAGAAGTTAACAAAGTGACGTGCTTTGCGTTGCCCTCCATACATGTCCATTAGCCTAGGAACAAGTTTCCGAAAATACCGAACACCCTCGCCTTTTGCCATGCTACAATTTTGCTCAATCGACACGAGGCAAGTAAAGCTGATTACATGCATGGGTACGGGAGATCAATTCCGAATTCAATGCGGATCAAATCCGGATCTCGATGATTCAGATGGTGGTGATTAAACAAAAACCGAACAATATGACGTCCACCTTTTTGCGGTGATCACGATATCACGAAGTGAATCAATCCCACACAACGTAACCGCACAGCCGTTGAAGAAGAAAACAATCAATCTCTGATGTCCAGGGGCGAACAATTCCACATTCCATTATTCGTTTATCGGATTGACTAAAGCGGCAATAACTACCAGTGTGTAGTCGTATTTTAAGTTAGATGGAGAGGTCAATTTTATTCTTCAAGCTGGAGAATTCTGGTACCTTTAACCGGGGTTACTTGCAGCACTTTTGAATTTTAACCTGAGTTTTCAAATGTTACAATGACTGCAGGTTAGTACTTTTGAATTGTGCATATTTTTTAAAGTAACCCTGTGAATGCGGTTATTTGCAGCACTTCAATTAATTAACTTTATTCGTAAATTGAAGCAAGTATCAAAAGGTCATTTTCGAATATTTTGATGATGTGAGCACAGATAAACAGACATAACACATTGATCATTTTTCACTGGAAAGCACACTATGATGGGTGACAAATCTGAACAGATGGCGGTAGTGTGCTAACGCCAAAATTACGGTTATTGACTATGTGTGCCATCAGTGACAATACTACCAACTAAGATACAGTTCAATTGACCGTAAATGCGTGATCGATGAAGAAACTGTTTGTCTGTGATGTGAGCACAAGTTCTGAAAACATAGAACTAAATAACGTAATATATGTACAATCCCTTTCACGTGCTACAAGGTTGGGTCTTGGTGAAGATGAGTTCACCATATAAAATGCTCATTCTGTAAAGTGGATATTGGTTCGTAATAGATTAATGTTCAAACTTTATGAAAAATCATGATTTTTTTTATCAGTTTGTAACTGAATTGCCAAAAGGCAACAAACGTACGGTACATTAGAACCAGAAGGTTCAGAAAGACGGTGTTGATGTGGCAGACGATTTGCTCTTGGGGCATGAAGAGTCCTACATATTTCACAATGGGCCCGACAAAACGACTTCTTCATATCAACCGCTTTGGTCGGCTCTTGTATCTGCTGCTGCTAGTTTGAAACTCCGCAAAAGGGGAAAAAACCAGTTTTGTCGATGAACGGCAAAACTCACCAAACTGCCCTGACCTGAACCCATTGAAAAATACTGGGCAATTATTAAACGGCCTCTCACGAATAATGGAAAAAAAGTTAGTTCCGTCGACAATTTCAAGAAAATTTGGTTAACGGCTATGCGGGATCTCCGTTAGCTTAGTCGGTAAACGCGCTGCTACAAAGCAACACCATGCTGGCGGTTGCTGGTTTCGATTTCCGGTCTGGTCTAAGAATTGTTCGCTAAGGAAACTTCCTGGACTCCCTATAGGGTAGTTGGCATAGGGTATGATTGTGCTGGCCACACCATCATACTAGTACAAAAAAGGTACCTGGCATCGAAAGATCCTAATTAATAACTGTGGAAGTGCATTTGGAACACTACGTGGAGCAAGCAATAAGCTAATTGGGAAAGCAATAAGCTTGAAACGCTAAGAAAAAAGAAAGATGGCTATGCGAAAAGTTACGGTGAAAGTTGTGCAAAACCTCATGGGAGCCCTCAGGAGAAAGGTTCGAGAATTCCAATAAGTCTTCAAATCTACTTGTAGCTTTCTACGTGTACATTAATCGTCATTTATGTAATCGAAACTGATAAATTTGTTCGAAATTAAACAATTCTCGTTGAATAATAAGTTTCTACTTTATTTAATGAACAGTTCTTATGTAAACTATTTGCCAACAAATATTACGAATAATATCAATTCAATCGTTATTTTATTGAAACTGATGCAAATTTGCTAATTTTATTTGCAAATTTCGGCTATCGGTCAGTGCTGTTCACCCATGAAAAAGTTTTCACAATAGAGCAGCATCACAACCACCAAAATGATCGGCAGTTGCTTCCTGCTGCTTCCAAAAAATCGTGGAAGTATTTTAAGGAGTCATTATCTCGCTTCTGTCATGGTTTGGGCTGGAATAACTCATTCCGGCAAACCCCCTTTGATCTTCATCGACAAGGGGAAGAAAGTGAATCAATTGGACTATCAGAAGCTACTTACTGACACATCTTGGGCGTCGCAGCATTTCGGCAAAAATGAATGGATTTTTCAACAAGACAAGGCTCATGGAACATATCAGTACGAGGTGGCCATTTTGAAATAAACAAATAAAACTTGTACTTTGCAAACGTATAGCTATAACAAACAATACATATTGATTTTTAATACAACAATAAAAAATAGTTTAAAGATAATTTTGCTGTACGGATAATATTCGGACACCCTGTAAAGAAAACATAAGGAAATATGTCACAATAGATCTAAAAATTGGTCGCATCTTCATACCCGACAGGGATTAAAAAAAACAATATAATTCATATCATAGTAGGCTGCGTGTAAAAGAAGCCGATTTCCTTATTTTGACAGATTCGCCATGAGGAAGTGACAACGTATTCGTGATTTGTCCCACGCGCAAATGTCGCAAAAAGACAATTCAGCCGCCATGGAAGTGCCTCGATGGACCGTGAAAAAGGTCTTAGACGGAGAAAAGAAAGGACAACTATCCGGTTAGATGGACACAGGTCGTCCGAGGTCAGCTTGGGTTCCGAAGGTTATCGCTGCCATCAAAAGGAAGATTCCTGCAAGTCCAGTGCGTTCAATAAAGACAACGGCGAAAGAAAATGGGATCAGCGATTTCACGGCACGGAAGATCGCAAAGGAAGATCGCGGGGTGAAGTCGAGGGCACGAAAAAAACCCACATGATAACCAACGCATCCAGGAGCTACAAAGCTTCGAGCGATGTAAAAAAATCTTGAAGCTCCTCAAGCGAATAAATCCGGTGTGTAATCCTGCTAACCGACGAGAGCATGGTCGATCCCGTAACAAATTTCAGAACCGATCGCTATATTAGTTCGCTCCCAGTAAAAGAATTGGCCGACGAGCATACACATATTTATCTGACCAAGCATCTTGCTAGCGTGTTTGGATTGGTGGCTTTCGATGGCAAAAAATGAACCCGGTGTTCATTCCAGAAGTCGACAAAGTCAACACAGTGGTCTACGTCCGGATGTTAAGGAAGTATGTTCTTCCGTAGATCAAAGAGCAGTGCGACCAAATGTTGCATGTCAACAAAATGGGGCTCCGTGCCACACCTCGAAACGCACTTAAAAGTGGTTGCAGGAACATCTGTCGTTCTGGGAAAAGGATATGTGGCCGCCATCCAGACCCGACTTTAATCCGCTGGATTACTCAGTATGGCGCTATGAAGGCCAAGGCCTGCCCTAAATGCCACACGAGTTCAGCAAGCATCAGAAAAACATTGACCCGTACCTGGAGAGAAATTGATCCAGGCTACATTATGAGGACCTGCCGTGCGTTCCGGAAACGTTTGGAGGCCGTTATTGCAGAAGGTGGAAACTCAATTAACATAGTTTAAGACTCTCTTTAACATCCCCCTTTGAATAAAAAAAAATCAAAACCAAAATTTTTGAGAATTTTTTTAAATTTTGATATATCTCAATGGTGCAAACATTATCACGCATACGGTAGAAAGATGTTTCCTTGTGGTTCGTGACGTGCAAAACAATGAATTGCACCGGAATGGCGCTAGGAAGTACAGTATCAGCAAGGCAGCGGTTGGCAAAATTCTTCTGAAACTAAAAACCTTCGGATCAATGGTGGACGGCCCTAGCGGAAGCAGGAAGCGCAACACGGAGTCATGAAGAACCCGAGGATAACTGTTCGCGATATCCAGGAAACCCTTCAGCTATCAGTTTCCGGTCGAACTGTTCGTCGCTGTCTCGTAGCACAGCAGTTGAATTTCGAAGTTTGTTTGGAAGCGCCCGTTTATCAGCAAGGCAAACAAGCTAAACGACTTAAGTTCTCTAAAGAGCATGTTGGTAAGCCTCTAGAGTTCTAGAAAACGGTTGTCTGGACAGACGAATCAAAATTCGAGCTGTTTAACCGAAAGCGGTGAGTTCGTGTATGGGAAGATCCATGAAAATTGACATGGGATAATGACGGCACATTCGTACATCAACATCATGCGAGAGAATCTGGATATTCCGCTGATCCACACGGACCTTGAAAAGAAGTTCGTATTTCGGCAGGACCTGTGAAAAAACTATCACGAGAAGAGCTTAGCTGTCATGAAATATTTGTCATTCTTCAGCAACATGCAGTCGATTTTCTCGAAGGGTAGCACACTACGATCATAATTAGATGTAGATGATGACTTAACAAGTCACTTTTATGTTTTCTCAACTAAATGGCAACAAGTGCGCTACTAGGGATGTTGACGCTACTAGGGATGGAAACATTGACGACGATTCGGAAGCCTCAAGACAATCGTCGGAGTGGAACTGTCGACCGGAAACTGCATTGGTATGATTTTGAAGACGATTAAGAGGAATCCCAATCTGTCGGACCATGATTTGGCCAGAAAAATTCGGTGCTGCCCTTAGTACCGTGAGGAGAACTCGACTCGGGAAGGAATCAAGTCGTATCGAGCTGTAAACAGCCAAATCGGACCATAAAACAGAATAGTGGTAGCCCAAAATCCGTGCTCGGAAGCTATACGACCAGGTGCTGACCAAGTTCGACGGGTGTCTTCTGATGGACGATGAAACCTATGTCAAGGCTGACTTCGGGCAAATCCCAGGTCAAGAATTTTGCCAGCAGCAGCTCGGGGGGATGTTCCAGCCAAATTTAAATTTGTTTTTGCCAAACAAATTGCACGAAAAATTCATCATTTGGCAGGGCATTTGCAGCTGTGTAAAAAAAACGAAAGTTTCGTTACAAATAAGACAATGACGTCGGAACTATACCAAAAAGAGTGTTTCCAAAAACGAATTTTTGCCGTTCATTTCGATCCCACGACCATCCCGTAATGTTTTGGACAGATTTGGCAAGCTGTCATTACAGCAAAGTCGTTCAAGAATGGTATGCAGAGAAAGAGCTCCAGGTTGTTCCGAAAAACATAACCCACCCAACTGCCCCAGCTCCGCCCTATTGATAAATACTGGGCAATCATGAAGAGGAGCTCAAGGCAAAGGAAAGGTTGTCAAAGACATCAATCAGATGAAGACCTGGTGGAACTCAAATCACCGCTAATTGGACGAAGAAGGTGTGCGCCACCTAATGAGCCGCGTTACAGGAAAAATTCGAGAATTCCTTCGAAACCGTGACGAATAATTTTATCCGTATTTTCTTAAAAGTATGAAAAACGCTACATTTGTATATAAAAAAGATCTTGAATGCAATAATAAATAACTGAAATACAGGCAATTGTTTTTGTTCCAATTCTATCTAAAGCAAGCTTTATCATTACACCTTTGTGTAAAATGCACGAAATGTATTTCGTGAAGACCAGCCAATCGCTGTTTCTCTTTTATACCGTACTTAATGGTGGCTTGATGGTGGTGCTGCTGGTATGGGCGGGAATAACTTATCTATCCCAAAATAAAAATTAGGGCTCTGTCGAAAGCTATAACTTCATGCTCATTAATCAAGCTTGTTCTTACGAGTCCGCATGGCCTAATGAGATCAACCACGGATTCAGAATCAGCACTTTCAAAAAAATCTGGTTCAAATCCCATGTCAGAAACATTTAAAAGACGCAGGACAACTCCACGTAGTTGCTTTTTTTTTGTCAATTATATTTCGAGTCAGTCCTTCATGTAACCACCGTATCTTTTTAATTTGTGACCAAATATTCGTAGCTCTTTGTATTGTTTACGTTCAATTTACGAATGTTCTTTCTGCGTCAACAAAAGCTTCGTGCTTTTGACAGTTGCGTGTGTGGCATTAATTACGAATGTGTCTTCATAATAAGTACAAATCAGTTTCGTTGCAGAAAACAACGAATAGATTGTAAACTAAAATTAATTTTCAGTGTAACTAGTATCGCTATATGAAATGATTCAAGCAATCATTTGTAATCGATAAGTGAAAAATATATTTCAGGGTTTGCGTCGAAAGTAACAATATTAACAAACGTGCTTGTAATTGCGATGATCGAAACACAGTCGCGTTCTATATGACAAAAAAATCAATGGCATTTTGAAGAAATCTCAATCATCGTTTCCTCGACCGATGAGATGATCGGGTATGTTTCAGTATATACTATATACTGAATATTCGGTATATAGTATATACCGAAGTATACTGCCAAGAAGACGCAGTCTTTCTTCCGGTCTTATCGGATCAAATCGCTGAAATGGCCTGGACCTCAGTCCCATCAAGAATTTGTAGGCGAATGTTGATACCAAGGCACATAGATAAAAAGAAACATTGAATTTTCTGCGTTATTTAATGCACAAAAAGAGAATGCTAGATTTGGCAGAAAATAATAGGATATTTCAAGTAAGTTTAAGCCACATAACGCCTGAATCTAGCCTTTTATATGAAAGATTGCAACCATTGTTGTATGGTGCATGAAAGCTTGCCAAGAATTTCGTTGTTTACGCCTTCTTTGGATTAGAATTGAACGAGGGAAAATTATATGCGCTTGTTGAAATTAATTATTTTTTTCAGTGTAGAATGACTACTTTGAAGTACTGTAGCGTGCCTCGGAAGAGTAAGATCCACAGCACCTGAACAACATGGTGAAGAGAATTCCGAAATGCCTGTCGTAGGTACTGAAGGCCAACGGAGGGCACATTACATTTTTTAATGCTTTTCTTTTACTTCAAGTTATCTTTACTGGAGCCAAAATGAAGTGAACATTTGTCACTGTTTTTATTTTATTACAAATAGATCTTTTTACAAATAAAACTTTTTGTCAGCATTCCATAAGAACATAAAAATAAGTTAAATTCAAAAAATGATGAGCTGGGCGCTATATTTCACCTTTCAATGTAGGAACATGCGATTAAAATGGCAACAGTTACCCTAGGTCAACGATAAATCACCCAAAAATTTACACGATTCGGTCGTGCTGTGAAAGTAAAATTCATCCGTGTTTAGAAAGCTCATTCACACCATTTCTTCGAACCTCTACGGCGTAGCTCTTTCTTCAACAGTAATTAGATAGACCATATCGAGGAAACTTTTTTTCCTTCTCTTTGTCAGGCAAATTTGCACATAAGACCCCTTAGGTGCGCTTGGTCCAACAGTTCGAGTTGCTCAGTTCCATTCCATTTCCATCCGCTGCTCTAGAGAGTCACAAATGTATGTTTTCACCTTTGCGATCAGCTTTCTCAGACTGGTGTGCTGGTTTTTTTTTATGAATTTGCATTAAATGTGTTATGATTTTAATTCGACGCCAACCGAGTGCTGCGTCCCCGAAATGTGCTGTGTTGTCGTGTCACTGCTTTTTTCATTCTGTCTTTATGCGATACTATCTTGTTTATTAGTTGCTCCACAGTCGCGCCGGTTTATATAACATTCCACTAAACTGTCGTGCTTGCCACTGTGGCGACGACATCGACGACGACGACGACAACGTGGAGATCTAACTTGAAATGATGCACTTTGAATACGCGATCAGTTCAATTCCAGTTCGGGGTTTTTCAAGCTCTCCGATATAATTAAAGGTTCGCAGCAGACACATGTGCGCTTCAGTTGCATTTTTTTTAAGATTCAAAATTCCGATGATTACGAGTGCACCACAAAGTTAACGTTATCTGCTGTTGTTATCCAAGTTCGATGTACGTATCTAGGTATGCATGGTGGTTCCGGTTTTCGGCAACAACCAAAAATGCCATGATGATTCAGTTCATTATAGGTATCAATGCGATCAGATCCGCGACGCGACAATTCCGACGAAAATCGACCGGCGGAGTCGACGCGCACTTATTAACCAGTTTCAATCGAAAATAATTGAATACAATAACCCAAGAAGGAAGATGCTGCCGCTGACTTATTTTGAACGCGAGCGCGCACGTAAAAGACTTTCTACTGAGCTGTAATTGTAGCTATGTCGCTGCTGTATGGTGCCCAACATAAGTAGGTTAAGCGAAACGTGTTTCAATCCCGGCGGCGTTCGTACGACTGACTGACTGACTCAGTTTCGCCGACTTAGGACTTTAAGCTGGCTGTTCGCGCAAATGCTACTCCCTTGTCCTTTCAGTTGTTTTCTCTCTGCTGTCGGATCTCTCTGTTGAACTGTTGGTTGAGCAGCGTCGCATACCCTGGTTCTCGAGAGATTTGAGAGATGTTTT